>JAWMRA010000001.1:23127953-23156446 GCA_035584735.1 Pseudotriccus pelzelni
AGGTGGATTGCCTTACAGGGCTAACGAGCTCCACCTGCCCGGGGAGTATCCCTGGCTGGGAATCGAACCCTTGGCCTTGGCGGTGAAGGTCCCGCAATCTAACCACTAGGCCACCAGGGGCTCCCATAAGGTAACATACAGCAGTGTGAACTGTCCACACACTAACAGCTGCAGCCGATATTAATTGTGACCGCCAGGGAAAAGACCTGGGTGTCACTGGGTACAGCTCAATGACATCCTGATCAATATGCACAGGCAGTAGGGAAGGGTGAGGGGGGAGCAAAGGAAATGCATGGCTGATGAATGTACCCAAGTACATTCTGGTACGGCCATATAAATTAGGGGTATGCTCTCATTTACAATGCTACATTCAGTTCCAGCCAACAATCCCCGTGTCCCCTGTGGTACCATACAGCTAAACCATCAGGGATCGGAACAACAGACAAATAGGATTACTGCCTGCATGAGGCCACAGATGCTTCCAAGGACAAAGTTAACTTTCATTCTAGTAGGGCAGATGCCTTTGCTATGGAATATGACTTAGGGACTCCCTAAGGCCTCATCTTCAAAGGCAAGCTGAATCCTGAGTCATAACATCCCCCTCCCAAATAAAATACTCAACTCCAACTCAAAGATGACAAAATAAGGAAGCCAAGTGATTTCAGCATTCATTAAGAGGACTTAACACACAAGTGATCAGCTGAGGTCTTATGTAGCAGCGGGGTTACACAGTCTGCATAAACCCACAGAAGCAGGAAACCACCCTTGTGAAGCATGTGTCTCTGCAGATCTTAGTTTATGTTTAAGACATCAAGCACACCTACATACAAACCGGCCACATGGGTAATGGCTTCCGCCTGGTTCAGCTAAGCAAAAAATCTGTCCAGTTTATGGGCTTCTGTCTTTGCCAAAGCAGATGGAGCAGTACACCTTGGACAGCATGTGTGAAAAATACCCTGGCACCTCCCGCCCAGCCAACCGCCAGTGCTTGCCCCCGTCTTTTACAATTTCCTATACCAAAACTAGAGCACCATGATCTTGCCCAAGGGCCACCACCCACAGCCTTGCTAACCAGCTCCTCTCAGTAACCGTGAAGGCTAGAGGAGCAAAGGAGAAGCAATGCAATGTGCAGAGCTTGACTGTATCCCATTGGAATCTGGGCATCACAATGAGCCTGAAAAGACCATGAAATAAAGCTCTTCCTATTCTTCAGATGGAGAAAATTACTCCTTTCCACTTGCCTCTGCTAAGATTGGAAAGAAGGGGATAAAAACCAACACACTCAGGACTTAAAATGAACTTTTGACCTCCCAAGTGGGACACTTGTTTTCAGCACTACCACATCTTGGTTTTGCCTAGTGATATCCTCAGAAGCCAGTCTGCCACCATAAAAGAAATTGCTGCAGCTGTAGAGTGATGAACATTGAATATTCTTTACAATTTCTGGAAATCTCTTGTGTCAGACCCATGACTGCACTCTAATTATCCAATTCAGAAGCAGGAAGAAGAGCACGTGGCTTATTGTGTCCAGCCAGATCTTGTGTACATTACTCAAACTGATTATCAACCAAATTGTTCACAAATTAGTGAGACTAAAAATCATTCACAGAAATTCTCTGAATAATCCCAAATAGCCAATAAATTGAGAGAGGGCAAGAAGTGATGATGATTTGCTTACCAGCAATTTTGAAACATGAACAGAAAGCTGAATTTGCTAGGCTTCTTCCAAAAGTTTTTTGGATTTTCACCATAACAAGTATGTGAATTTGACCAAGCACTGCAGACCATCTTTGAAGTTGAGTAAAAAACTAGGCTCAAATATGGTCAAATCTGAATAAAGATAGAATGTTTCTAGAGCTGTCATGATTTTCTTCACTCTCCATTACCTATAAATTGTTTACCCAGTACTCCATGTATGTTATTGCTGTTGACAACATAGTCAAGTGTATGATACCAAAAAAAGAAAATGGCTTGCTCAAGACAGGCTGTGATTGCACAAAAGTTAAAAAAGGTTGAGTTTGCTTTCTCTTTCTGCTCTGACAAGTCCACTGACCTGTGAATTTCCTCAACCATTTTTTTGAAAGCCCTAGAAGTTTTTAGCTTTCCATTTTTGTTAAACATTTTCAAGCCATTTTTAAAAATAGTGTTTTCAAGATAAGATATTGAACATGCATTAAGGTCTTCAGTTTGTTTTTTTTCCAAGGTTCTTATATTAGATGAGCATCTAAAAGTTCTGGGAAAGTGTTGAAAAGAATGCATAAAGTTAAAACAATCTTTCAGGAATCTTCTTGCAGTATTTACCTCTGCCTCTTATTCATTTCCAAAAGGAAGAGGAAAAGTTATTTCTGCCTAAGTTACCTTTACTGGAAGGACAGCCAAGAGAAAGTGCTAACTAAGACCTGTTTTTGTTCTTTTTCTGGGGTACGAGACAGACAAACAGAAGTTCATGACAAAACCTTCTGATGACTTATTCCTTTTGTTGCAATCAATGCTGACAGCTCTCCACCCCCACACAGACACATACTTTATTTCATTAGATACTGCTCAGACATTTATTCTAACTGAATATTTCAGAAGAGATGCATGTCCTGGTTGAAAGGCCATATGGGAGAAGGAAAAGCATTTCACTGGCCACACACACGGAGGGGACAGAAAACATCACACCAAGACTGTTCCCAATGAGATTTAATTATCACTAATTATCTGGTTAGCTCCTACTGACTACTAAAACAAAAAAAAAATATGCATGGATACCACTCAGCAATGCCCCTTTTCTCTTCATGCAGGCACTCAGCCTATGACAGTGCATTCCCCATTTACTCAGCAAGCTTCTCCCATAGGTGTACAAGCGTATCTTGCGCGTCAAAATGCACATTTTGCAAATCATAGCAGGACAATTATGCTATCCTAGTGATTAAGCCACAGCCCACTACCTTAAAAAGGTATGCACACTTTATAGATGACCAGGTCATTTGAGATTTGTCTCCTCTCTCCCTGCTCTCATATGGACATTTTTTCAAAGCCAGCCTTGAAACAACTAAAAAGCATCTTTAAAGAATGAGGGCTCATAAACTTCTGATAATTAAGCTTCTTGAAGGGGTCTCAAGGTGGGCAAGCAGCCTCACAAAATGGCCCATAATCACTAGTACCACAAAAAACCCTCTCCTATATTATATGAAACATGAAATAGCTAGAAATACAAGGAATGCAACGAGGAATTCAACCCATAAAGCCTTCTTTGTGCAACTGAGAAGCCTCAGAAGTGCTTTGAAAGGCTTGAAGTAAGAGAAATTATTTTAACAAAAGAAAAAAAAAAAAAGAAAACTTGAAAGAGAACAGAAGTTCTGAAGTGTGTGGGGGTGGGAGAAGTCTTCAGTGTTAGGAACACCAAAGAGATCTCAAACTCAAAGCTACCAGAATAGCTTAAACAAGCTGAGGTGGCTGTGGCTTGATATTCTTACTTCAGCAGCAACTGTAGTTTGTTGCCCAGGGGACTACACTGTGGATCTAACTGGACTGTAGTTTAATTTGTAGAGGACCTGAGGATGGCAACTCCCTATATCCAAAAAAAGAGCAGCTCACCTTCCAGGAGGCTACTGTGTTGTGCTTTCAAGCCATAGCTTGCTGACAAGGAAACTACATCCTACCGCATTTCTAATTAGCATCAAGCACTGAAGAAGGGGCACAGACAAGGAAGAGGGCCCAGTATGAGCTGCCCTCCTGTGCCAGCAGAGCAGCTCCCACGTGACCACAGTAGGGCTGAGATGAGAAAGGGTCCGGCAGCCCCTTTACCATGACAGCACCACAGCTTGAAATTCCAATTTCCTTCTGCTCCCCTGGGGTAGTTTATGAGCCATTTTGGTTAGTGAACGTTGGCTCCTAAAATTAATGAGCATGTCTGTTTTCAACATACGGTCAATTGCTGATTGTTCTGATGTGGTGAGCTAAGCTGATGAATACATACCACCCACAGATTAAAAAAAAGAGCTGGGTTTTCCTGCCTTGTGTTGAGGGAAGGGAAGAGGAAAAAGAAACAGCAGCAAAAGAAAAGAAAAAAGCCAAGTGCCAAAGGTACATCAGGGTAACTGCACCCAAAAATGCACTTAAGAGACTGGAACCCTGAAAAGATGTTCTGCTGCAAATCAGGTTTTACTGAATACTTAGATCTGGTAATTTTTTTCGGTTTTGGTGTGCGTGTAGCCAACAATGGACCCAGGGATCCTACAGACCCATCCTTAACTGAATGCCAAATCACAGCCATGAAAAGGTATCTCCTCCTCACTCCCCTCACTCCTGGGAGTAGGTAACAACATCAAATTGTCTCACACTGGTCAACTTGTTCTCTCTTGCAGTAACCCCCACTGTCTGCCTCATACCTATGAATTCCCTGAGGAAGTGGCTCAGCACAGCTGGAGACACACATGCACATGGCCATTTCACAAAGTGACCACGTACACTACCTGCACAATCACATGAGAGAGCAGATGCAGTCAGTAAACCCAAAATGTCAAGTAATAAAAGTTCTGATTAAGAATAAAATAAAAGAAAAAGGCCAAACCCTCCTTGCCATCGTAAGACATGCTGCCAGTAAATTAAAATTTTATGCAACTGGATACATCATATGTGCCTGCCATCTACAGCCATGTGTTCATCTCATGAAAAATACATGAAGATGTAAGCAGTATTAACAGTGTTTATGAGCCCATCACCTGGACAGACATTCCCTTTATGGTTCTAATGAAATAACACATAGTAAGACACACTCAGAAACCATCACCTTCTCAAAAGAAAAAACTGTAATCTGTATTCCTGAACCTCCCAACCCAAATTCTTTATGTCCCCATATAAAAAGAAAATAAATTCTGCAAAAACCAACATACTAGAGATCTCCTTCACTAAACAACAAAGCATCTGTCAACCCTGTTATATGTCTGTCATGTGTACATCGGTGGGGCTTGCAGGGATGAGAAGTTGAACTGGAAATGGGAGAAAGAAGTGGCTGGTAAAAGAGGAAGGAAAGGGAAAGCAGATGTTCATGAGGGTGGTAGAGCAGAGGGCAAACAGGAGAGATGGAAAAGCTGAGAGTGAGAGGGAAAGTGAAAGCGAGGTTAAGGAGAGAGTGATCGATTGCCAAGTCTGTATTAACTCAGCCATAGGGCTCTGACGATCTCTAAATGGACTGAGCTCTGCTCTCCTGGCTTATGATACCAGCAGAACCATTTGATTGAATTACAGTCTTCAACTGATCACTCTGTATCAGTAATATGACTTTTCTACTCACTAGCCAGCTCCTCTTACAAAGGGAAGCTTTGATGGTGAGGAATGCTTTCCTGATATTTTTTTATCTGGAGCAAATCAGTATAAGAGTTGAATTGCTTTCGTTGACATTTCACAGGGAGAGCAACACGGCAGGTACCACTGCCAGTCCTTGATAGCAATGTAAGGGCAGAAAAGGGACAAACACACTTGGATATATAACATGCAAACTTTTGAACTAGGCAGAGAGGAAGGCTACTTCCAGATAAAGTGTGCCTGCAATCTCACACCACACATCTATTCTTTTCAAGCAGTCCCACTCATATCTACCTTCACTGAGCAAGCACTGGTGCTGCCAAAAGCAACTGCCTTTTTGCATTTGACTCAGAGGCAAAGACTTGCCTGCCTTATGGTTTAATAATGACAGAACAGAGCGTATCATGGGAAAGTAGAGGAAGCAATCACAGGCAGGGCCCCATTGTATTAGGTGCTGCACAGAAAGAAACAGTTTCTGCCTGAAGAATTTAATATCCATATGCAAAACAGAGGTAAAAATATGGTAAACTACATAAAGAAAGAACATTGAGCAGTTTGAAACACACTGGTCTGGATGAAATGTCAATCTAAACCAACCTAAAAAAGGCAATTAAACCTTATACTCTTTCTCAAACAGGAATCAAATCTGAACTGTTACTTCAAACTCAAAGTTCAAACCTTAAGTATTTAACTTCCTTGCATTTCTACCTAGCATACTTGTTGCCTCACTTTTGAGTATTCAGGTTTGGGGCTGTGCTTTTGAAAGCACCACAATAGGAGAAAATTTCAGAAGATATTTGGGAAAAAAAAAAAAAAAGCAAAACCACCTGTCAACTCTGCCCAAGTTTATAAGAAACTGTTAACTTCTTTCCAGAAGAGAGAGGATCAAAGCACAAGGAAAGATATTAAGCAGCCATATACCAACGCTACAAACCCAGCATGAAACAAGAAGAGACTGCTTTACTTGCAGCAGGGACTTCAAACTGTCTGAAGTCTGAATCAATAGAGTGAGGACTGTGGACAAGATGAGCAGAGCATACAAGACATTAGCAACACTTCACCTTATACGATGACCCTTGAGGGTTACCAGGTAGCAGAAGCTGCAACAATCCCACCATTTTTCTGAGTTAATCTGAGCCAAGCTAACCCTAGGCCATTTTCAACTTCTTTTGGCCCATTACCTTCCCATCCTTCCAAGTCTAATAGACATGACTTATTAATCAGGTTGGAACATTGACCTTGCTGTATTTGTCTCCATTCCTAATAACTGACAAGTGGGCAGACCAAGATGACTTCAAAAAACCCTGACACTTCTAATGACAATTCTCAAAAGCAGGGTCAAACCTTGAGTGGTGACGTGTATCAGAGGGCAGTTCAGGCACAGGGCACTTCTTTAGACTTGGATCTGTAGCAAAGCAACTGTACCCTGAGGCAAATACATCGTTTCACTAGAAGTCTGCAGCACCTTGAGAAAGCAACACACGCCCACAGCTAATATATTTCTAACTTCAGTAACTATCTCCTTTTTGGAACTGCCAAGACAAGTGATGCATCGATTTTCCTACAGCTCACCCTGCATGATTGGTATCAAGGCTGTGTAGGCGTCTGGTGAAGTATTCACAAATTTCTCTGAAAAAGTAAAGACAAAGAAATGCACAACAATTCAAGATGCCTAGACTAGTACAGAAACTTCTCTTTAAGGCAGGCTTATGCTATGCAACCAGAATTGAAACTGAGGCATAAATGAAATCTCAACTGAAGACCTTTGCAGAAACCACCTGCAATATCATCTGCATGTACTTGGAAAGTAACCTTTGCAGAGATAGCAGCAGCAGGGCAAATAAAATTTGCATTGTAGAACTAGATAGAAGCATCCTGCGGAGAGTGGATGAAAAGGGAAAAGAAATGTATTGGTGGCCATTGAGATCCCTGCTGCAGCATGGGACAGGTGTCACTTGGGGCCTCATCAGTGACTGACATTTTCCATCAAAGCTTTAGACTGCACCTGCATTCGATTTGGCTGAACAACTGCTATCAGCTCCTGCCTTCTACATCACATCTTTGTTTCGCTCACTAGATTTAAAGACATACACATATATGAGAGACATCTCTGAAGATACAGACAGGAGACACAGGTGTCCCACTGGATCCTGCTCCAATAGCTGCCCCTTTCTCTCATCTCATCCCCAGGGCAACCTGTCTTTCTTATTTACAGAGTGAGCTGCCCAAAGGGAAAAAAAACAAATTCAGAAACTGCCACCCAATTAACTAATTCATCTCCCAGAGGTATAACTACTCCTTACAAGGCATTTGGCAAATGTCATTGTCACTGAAGAAAATCCAGGCCCAGCGGGAATTGCTCACAAGCACAAATCTGTATGTGTAGAACCCAGCTTCTATATCTTCTAAATCAAGAGCTGTCTCTTCTACCTTACTGGCACAGCCTCCCAACATATTCTTCCTCCTCCTCTCCCAAGTTAAGACATAGTGGTATGACAGCATGTGCAGATGCAGATTTTTTTTGCATATTATGTTTATCATCTAATCACTCACAGAATAAAGTGCCAAGGAACATTTCAGTAATCAGACTGGATGCATAAATATCCTGTAGTTACACAGTTGTTACAGCATATAATTTCTCAGTTAGTTTTCTGCTTTTACAGCTAATACCAGTAGTGACTCGAATCTCCTCCTAAACACTAAATGATCTCTACAGAAATGATCTCAGGTCAGGGAGGAAGAGGGAAACATTATTCATCCCACGAGAGAGGACACCACCAGGCAGAGACGAAGGTGGTAAGCAACCATTACTTCCCTGGATGCTTTGGGATGTTAATTCCCCACAACCTGCTTATGACCTCAAAGACACAGACCCCAACCTCTAGCACTCCCACACCTGGCCTTCTTCCTTTTACATTGTGGAAAGTAGCACACCTTAACAACAGGTCTCACAGCCAGCATGTACCCCTCTCTGCAGCACAATAAGCTTTGGCAGAAGCCCCTTTCCCAAGCCTTTCTCCCCTGCTATGGGTCACATTTACAAAACTTATGTCTTGCCCCTGGTAGGGCAAAGCTGTTGCCTTCAGTGAGGTCTGGTGCTGTCCTCAGTTTCTGCATATAGCAGCTCAGGGTGTTGCTACACAGCTGCAAAATTATTCCCTCTCTCACACAAAATACAACTAGTCTAAGCCTAAGCATGAACAAATAATAAAGAATATTTCCCTATCAAATGCCACTATTTTATTATCTACTTCCCTTTCCACTTCTGATGGAAATTCAGAGGTTGGACATGTATAAAAAGGAACATTTTGAAAACTTGGAATCAGCATGATAAATTATTTAACACTTTTGAAAATTCAAGTGGAATGCTTACACCTTCTCGAATCAAGCATTTTGTTTCAATTTGTTGAACCAGTTTCCCCTTCCTACTCCAAAATAGTCATGCTCCAAGAAGGTACTGCACATTCTGAGGAGGGACTTAAGTTTCTCATTTCCTCTTTGTGTTCTATATACCAGATTAACTAGCTCCAGTTTATGTTCCCTGAGGTAACGTGGCTGTTTGACCATCAATGCACCGTCATTTCAACCACAAAAAATCACAGCAGGTCTTGGGAAACAAGCTCCTGGAATCCTGACTGCTTTGTAGGAGTGAGGGCAAGAGGAACACATTTTCAATGCAAATTTTCTAGTCAGCTCAATCAATAATTCCAAACAAAGCTATAAATACAAACATTTGTTATCAAAGAAAAATCCCTCATGCACAAGAAGTATATTGATAACAGCTCCTTGACCAGTAAATGCAAATGTAGTAGAGCAAGACAACAATTGGGACCCTGGACACACTATGGAAGCAGTTCTCATACTGAAGTGAACAGAGGTGCTCTAAATACTTCTGTGTTTCAAAGACACCTGGCTCTTTTCTAATAGGGCATGAACTTCCAGTAATCTGATGGTTTAGAGAATCATTCATATGCCAGTTGCCATCTAGGTTATTAGACTCACAAGTGCGTATTCTGAATACCCTTTTTGCTTGGTAAAGATCCTATTCAGCTCATCCTCTTTTTCCTGGCATTCAAAAAAACAATTAAGGGAAAGATGAATGAGAGAATAGGCAAGAATGATGCAAGAAAACAGGATAGATGAGGACTACAACAGCTGCAGTCACTTTGGACATCTTCAGGTTTCCAGTACTGAGAACTGATCAAATCACAAGGAGCCATGAACCAAGGAGAAGGTGGCTTCATGGTGTCCAACATTAGAAACCACTGCCAGTAGGCCCTCAGATGTAGGCAGACCTAGCATACTGGCAGCACTAGCAAGAGGTCTTGAAACAGCTATTAGCATCTGGCACCTACCCCTGCAAGCACTTTCTCACGTGAAACAAACAGCACTGCCAGTCAACTCCCACTGGGACCAGATATCATGCTGTCCCCCATGGGGAAAACACACTGATAAATTGGCTAAAAACATCGAGATTTGCTGGTTCCATGGAAAACACTGAAATATGAGCTGCCTGCAAAATTAAATAGGCCACATAAATAGGTTCTCATATCTCAAGCACAGGAGGCACAAATAACTTTCAGACCTAGCAGCAAGGCAGGGATGCCACCGCTGCTCTCCTTTGCCTGTTGCCCAGAAGGAGCACAGAATCAAGCATTCATATTCTAACTCACAGCAGTTCTGCAAAGCTGGCAGCAAGGGAGAGGGCAGCACACCTGAAGTACTCTTCACTTTCATCAGGCTGTACTGAAGTGGACTGGGAGTAGCTGATTGCAATCACAGTCTCCTGCTGAGCTAGATGGATACTACAGAAGGCAGCATCCAGCTGGACTGAGGTAATATACAGTAACAGTGGCCACAAAGAATGAAGACTTAGGAAAAGAAAAAAAAATTGAATTTTGGGACAGCAGAATGAAGGACAGACCATGCATCTGTGTTCAAATCAAAAGTCAGACTACATCCCAGGGCATCATATTCATGCACAGGTAGGCATAAGCAGATATGCCCTCAGAAGAGCTCTTACATGAATGAGGCCCACCAACCAAGGGCTTCAGCTCGGGCTTCCCAAAACACATTCTACTTGATTAATTTTTAAAATTCAAAGCTCCTTCCTCTCCCATTCAATCCAAAACAGGAGAGAAACACAGTAAGTCACCATTAACTTTAATTGTTAGTTCTTACTAGAAGCGTCCAGTTTCTGTAATGAAGCAACATCTATCTGCTTAAGTGTTTCAGGGCTCAGACCTCCAGTCACACTTAGCTGTTGGGAGAACTGCACTGCCAAATTCAGATGAGGCGAAGATCAACCACAACTTTTTCAGAAAACCTCTGCAGACCTCCTTACTGCTCCCTTGCTGCCATTGGACCAAAAAATCTAAACCAGTAAGTAAACACTAACCATCTCCTTATATCAGAGGGGCTTTTAGGAACCAAGACTGTTTCAGAAAAAGTAGATACAGATAGAAAATATACATACTTATAGCTTATTTAATATTCAGTTCAACTTCCATACAGGATTTCATATGCAGAAATAGCTTTAAAATTCCTTACAGATCCCCTATCACTGCTTAGGATCTACAAGGTCTGGCTGGCACAGCATATTTCTTTCATTCATAAATGACTTGTTGTTGATGCTTCAGAGACTGTCTGCAAAAAGCTGTTCAAGGTTTTTGACATTCCAAGTTACCAGCCTGGCAAAACAAATCGCTGTCTTTCACAAAGCCCTTTCTTCATTTGACAGGGCCTTTGAAGACAGCGGGCAAAGGCCTGAGCTAAGATGCCTGTACCCACCATCTCCTTTCTGTCTGTTCTCCTTGTGCCTCCTCAAGAAGTTAGATCAAAGCATCCCCATGGGGACATCTCATTAAAAAGCAACTCCCTTCCTTGACCAGGTCACTGGCAGCATTACTCAAGGTTGCAAGTTCTTGTCCATCAGACAATGCTTATAAATAGCACAGGGACAGTACTCTCCCTCCATTTTTAATAACAACTGCAGAAATCTCACAGAAGGACTCCAGAAGGATGGGATGGGAGGTTGTCCCTGAAAAAAACTTCTCCTTTAGACACACCTGACCACATTAAGAAAAAGTAGCTCAAAGACATTGAGTTTAACATTAAAGAAAAAAAAGATACCAACAAAACCCTAAGGGAGTGCTTCGAGCAGCAGAACTAATGAAGCCTCGTTTTCTACAGATTTGCATCTCATGATTGATTGACTTCAGTGCATTAGGAAGAGAAAGCACCAGCTGAAACTGTGCCTGCCCTTTGGGCATTTATAACAACTCACTCCTCTGAATTTTTGCATGTATTAAGGTTTGAGTTCATGCTGTGGAGTCTCCTGCATTTGGGAATTCAGGAGATTCTAGGGGAAGCATTTTCATTCAGCTTAGCCCTCACTGAAAAGTGAGGCCATGCAAGTACAGTAGCAAAGACAAAAAGGTGCCATTAATTTGGTGACATATGGTAATTTGAGAGCCTGAGTCCATAGGCAACTTCATCTTTCCTGGGCTGAACAGAATTGGAGTCCAGAGGAGCTTATTTTGTTTTGTCATGAGGCATGGAAATAGAAACACTTATGATGAAACACCTGACTTATGATGTCAGGTGCCCATAGGCACCATTTGCATGAAAGTTTCTGCCTGAGCATTTGATGTTTAAATAGCACTTCACACCGAAGACCAAGCACGTGTAATCCCCACTCTTTCTTTGCCATGTGTTCAGAGCAGCCTGGGTGGTAGAAGGAGCATCAACTCCTAAAGTGTCTCATGGCTGCAAGAACAGAGACGCTGCCAACTAGAGGCCAAACACTGAAAACAGAAGCCCCACCAAGCTACCGAAAGCTCCCGGAAGGAAACAGCAGTGGAGTTAAGGAAGGATTAAGCAGAGTCATAGCTGCTGCTTCTGACAAGCACACAGAAGACCTGCCAGTGCTGATAATTCATAAACACTGCAAGCACACTGCTGCTGGGACTGCACCGAGCACCGACAGCTCACGAAGTGTCATTGCTTCAGGTTGAGCAACCACTTCGCTGGCACACAGGAGTCCCGAGCGCTCGTTGTGCCTGAAGCAATTTTACATGAGACAGCGACAAAGTAATTAAACTTTGAATCCTCTAGAAATAGAAGGTTGCACTTATCATTGCCGAGTCGCTCCTATCAGGGAGCACCTTGATGATGAGTGACATCACATGGGCTCAAGGTGACAAACCAGACTTTTCTCCCAAATTAATATCCTGATGGACCATCCAAGAGGAAGACCCCTTTCCTTCTTTAAGCACTATGCTTAAACATTAAATAATTAAGCTTCTTACTCTGAATCTTAAGCCAACACTGCAGTTGAACTAGAGATGAGCAAAAAGGTTTACATTTTAGACTCCCCAAACAATCAATGCCATCAAACATTTGCACCCTGTAAAAAGATCAGCTGAGTAATCAAAATACTGTATGTAAAGAGGAAAGTTTACAAGTGCTAAGCTCCCATGTCTGTCAAACCCTTCAAAATACTGTCAGTCCTGCTTCCCAATTAAAACAATCCTGTCTTAAAGCCATTCCTGCCCTATTCTCTCCTTCTGGTATTACTGTCTCACACTGTTTATCAACACATCAATCCCCCAAATTGTGAGGTTGCTCCATGTCACATTACAAAGCCTATGACCATTTGTTTTAGCGTATCAACAAGCTTCATCGAGATTAGTGCCTGATTTTATTCCAAGTTGTACAAACACAGCAGATACTTCCCTGCCCAGATCACGTAACCCATAAATACACATGATAAGGGATCGTGGTATTACATGCCTTCACAGAAGGTGAATGAGAAAAATCCCATCGACTATCCACAATCCTTCAAGTAGTCTGTGAGACTGCTTAGAATTGCTTTCTTCAGTTCCAGCTCAGTGCCTTGAACGTTAATGCTTGCTTAAATAGCCCTCTCAGTTCACAAAGGAATACCTTTACTACCAAAAGTATCTGTACTACTACAAAAGGGCATCTCTACTACCAAGTCAGCCAGTCACCAATATCATTCCTCTTTTACATTTTATTCCCCAGACCCTTTTACATGCATGTGTAGTAAGTTTCCGTGTGAGACTTTGCCAAATGTTACGTGCAATATGGAGCTATGTAAAACAAGCACGATTATAAGTACTTATAGATATTGATAGACAGGCAGCCCTCAAAAGCTGAGCAGGTTAAAGTGTTGCCACTACATTTTCTATAAGCAAAGGGCAAGTCCAGCATGTATCACACAGTCAGGCAAAAATGTATGAAGTAACTCAGATCTTACTTATGCAAAAGCAAAGAGTAAAAGAATGTGTTTCTACATAATGCATGTGAGAGAAGATGAATGTTAAGTGCTTGATACATATACACATTCTTAAATCATAAATTGGAAATTAAGCAAGTAGCTCCGAGAGCCATAGAGCTAATGAAAATTTTTTTCCTACAGCTATGCATCTCATGGCTGGGCATCCTCAATGGCTGAGAAGGTGTGAATGCCAGGTACAACTTCCTCCAGTGTAGACACATTCCCAGGGCTTTCTCCTGGATAAACTCTGTGAGGTTTAATACAGAGCTGCCCTCACACCATACTTTCTCCCTCAGTCAGATCAAATCAAAGTGCTTTCATCTCCTCCATTCAGATACTTATTTTCAGAAATCCCTTTTTCCTAAAGGCCTCAGTGTCTGAAATAGCTGGCAGGACCTGGAACTACAATGCGCAGGGAGAGAATACAAAGGACCCTGCCCAAAGACCACAATTGGTTCCGTTTCTTTCCTTAGCGTATTTCAGCAGTAAGGTGATGCTCTACCAATATGTGACAGGTAGTAACAGGCCCAACAGCTGCAGATGACATCCTAAACCCTGCTTGCTCCAATTATGTGAGCAGGAGCATACTACTCTCTATTATAAAGTACAGCCCTTGTGCTCTCAGTTCACTAAGAGGGAACAGCAGCAGCTGGTCAGTTTATGGCAGGCAGAAAGTGGCACCAGAAGGATCCGTGACTGTTAGATAGGCAGAGAAGAGCAGGGTGGGCTTGCTTTCTCTTCTTCCCCAATCTGCCAGACTGCACAACTGTAATTAACCTTTAGTCCAGCAATCATTCGGTCTTTCAACATCACAACCAACAGAAAAACTTGCTTCCAGATGTTATTGTACTAAGTGCAATGTGTACATCCTGGGATTAAAGTCACAAAGAACAGTTCCTACATTTCCTTTATCATTGGCTTTGTAAGGCATAAAATGCAAAAATAAGAGTTTCTATAGCCTTAAAAACTCCCACAAAGCAGCATGCTTATGTCTCAGAGAATTGCCAGAAAGTCTTCAGCCCACCAGGTTTCAGCAGAGAGGCTTGCTAGCCAGACCTTCTGCACGGGAGTGGGAGTATAAACTGGCAGATGCAGTCAGCACTGAACGTTCACAGGGTGCTGGTCCTGATTCTACTGTAAGCACATTAAGCAAGTCATTTTATCTCTCTGTCTCAATTTCTTTATCTGTGAAATGGAAATGCCGATACTTAGGTAGAAGAATTCAAATGAAGGAGTACATTCAGGCAGGCTCTAAAGTGCAGCAGTGGTGATTGTCAGAGACCTGAGAAAGCCCAAAATAGCTGCGAGAATATTTCACCTACATCCTTATTAGACTCTAGTTATTTCCAGAAGTGAGAAATACTAACAACGGAGTAATCTCTTGTAGGTTTAGTCCAATGTGTTAGAGGAACCTGAAGTCAGCTGAGGCTAGCCTCTCACCATCAGTGACCTAGGTCATTCCCCTTATAATTTAATATTCCTTTTAAGAATTACTCAGAATATTTTCCCCAAACAATTTTAGCAGACATATGTCTTTTGACGCCTGACTATTCGTTGTAAGCTACTTCATCCCCTGCTCTTTTTGTGCCAACACTTTTCTTCAATTTAAATAGCCTTTCTCTTCCTGCTCTGTTTTGATTCAGTGTATTTACAGAAGTCAACTCCATTCCTTCTGTATCTTGACTTTAGCAGACAAACAAACCCAGTCTCTGCCGAGTCCCTGTTCCTACCAAGGACTTGCTCTGAATCCTGAGAGACAAAGCTGTAGCATAATTGACCCTCCCTTTCTGCCATTCTAATCCTGGTACTTATAGGCTTTTTTTTTTCCCCCAGGAGCACATAGTGGGTGTCTCAATTGTCAGAATTAGTAAAACAGCACACAAAACAGGTCACACAAGTGCGATGTCCAAACACAGAATATGCTACTGTGTATTATTATTTCCATGAAAAAGAGGCACCCAGAGCATGTTTCTCCTTGCATAAAATACCACAGTAGAGGACTCTGATGCACAGGACCTACAGAACCCCAGCCAGCCATGAGATATGTCCTATGGAAAGAGAGGCAAGTTCTACAGCCTTTGTGTTCAAACACTGGATGAAAAGCCTAAATTATATTCCTAGCTACCACAGGACTCTGACATGTATACATTTCATAGGACAGATTGCCTTTAGACAACACAATAGGGGAGGTCAGGGGTAGGCAAAACAATAAACAGCGAGTTTAGAAATTACATCATGGAGAAAAAGAGGGAAGACCCACAAAGCATACTATGCCTTCTGCATATATATCTGAAAGTACTACTATGCTTACAGCAAGGTTCAACTCCAAAGTCCTCAGCTCTAGATTTGTCCTCTGACAACAATCACATCCCAAAGCATCTGCCACTGTGTTAATGAAGACAGCGACATCATGTATTGAGCCCCAGCACACCTGTGCAAGCTTTGGCAAGCAGCTGGCAAGTTCTTTCACCCACTCACAAGCTCTACATCTGCATCCATTCACTTCTTCAGCAAGCATTTGCCCCAGCCGCAGTACCACCACCCTCCTGATTTTCAGCTCCTTCTTTCCACCCTCTTTAAGCAGGACTCGAGGTGCAGCAGCCATTGCCTCCGTACTTCCAGGAATTCAAGCTTCATTGCCTCAAAACTACGGTACGCCGCAAGACACAAGTACTTTCTTCACAGAAGTTCTGTCACAGCAGCTGACTCTCTCAGGTGGCTGTCTTTGCTAGGATATCAGAAAAGGATGTGTGAGCATCCGAGGCAGGCAATTATAGGATGACTAGGCCATGTTAAAAAAGTTTCTTCCTAATCCTGTCAGATGCTGCTTGCCTTAAGCCCTGAAGCTCTAAGATATATTGATCACCATCTCCTTTTATCCTGCACAACAGAGCTGTGTTTATTCTCAAATTCCTGGGCCATCCCTAATCCCACTCACTTGACAACCTGAGAGATCTCTGGTGGGAACAACTTCTGCTGCCCCAGTTAGGGGGAGTGTGCATATGTATTTCTCCATTTCAAGCAACTACTAAGCTTGTCAGAGAAAAAAAGGACAGAACATTTAACCCAGTAGCTCCATGCCGGGGTTCCTCTGGTGCCTGTGTGTGCATAAAACAGCAACCCCTGTAAAAGGGTAAGGCTTTGCTGACCCCCAGAATTACTGGAAAAATCCCATCCAAGTTTCTTGAGTTATGCCAGATGACACTGAAGGGAGTCGCAGGCATAACCGAGGGCTGATCTTAACAAGCAGATTACACTTCTTTCACCTGTGCTAAGGCCACTTTCGTTTAGGAAGCTCAGAAAAGTGAAGTCACCTAGGAGGACCTCAGCTCATACCTTCCACAAGACAAGGTTAGTTAACCACCAGGATACACTAGAAGCTACCACCCTGTTCTTCACACTTTCCATCCCCAGCAAGGCACTCAAGCAAAAATAATACAACTTTTACTCTCGCAACATAAATAGGCGTGTTCAGGTTTCAATTTCCAACCTAATTTTTATTAAGCCAAACTGAGATAATTACTATCTCCTAACACACATGTAATTATTCATACAGTACTGTTCTACACCAGTCACCGTTTCTCTTACCTTTGGTGCTTGCTTTCACATACAGCAGCACAAGGCTGGAATTGTCCTGTTGGAAGTCTTTCCTCCACCTCCAGGGCTGCAGCTGAAGATCTTCAAACACTCAGTGTGATGCTTTTACCTGACCCCTTGCATAACACAGGTTGGGGAATTTCATATAGCACTTCCCGAAGCAGCCCATATCTTATCTGGGCATCTTTTTTAAAAAGGACAGTCTCAAAGTTTCAAATCCCACGTCAGTCTACCATAGCTTTCATAGGATGCAGCAAATCAGTATTATTCCAGTCAAGTGCATACTATTGATTTATACGGTAGTATGATAAGATTGTCAATGATTTCTATTCCAATCTTCATGCATCCTCACACTTTTTAATTTTTTGAGGGGGAGAAGAAAGGAAAAAAAGCAAAAATCACTGCTAGGTATCGAGCAGAGGATTTCAGTATGAAGACCTCTGTCCTCTTCCCTTTGCTGATTGCAGTTAATCAAGAAGCCAGTGGAGCAAAAAAACAGTCCAAACTGTTTCCTCCAAGCTGTAACCTCACATAAACAACAGCACATATTGCAGAGCTGGGGTCTTACCCAATCAGGAGGACATCAGAGACAGGGCTCCTCCATCTTGTAGATTCCCTGCTTAAACTTCATTGGGCTGATCCAAAGCTGCTGGTCCCACATTAATGGCTAGGGAAACCCCTCCTTGTTCTGACAGGTTGAAAACTGATGGTTTAACCCTTGTATTTGTGCTCTGCCCTCCAAGGCAGCTCCAGACCTGCAAGAGCAGTCTGTTGCTCAGATGGGAGCTGCCTTGCACCGTGTTTACTCACTAGGTAGAAAATCCCAGCAAAGCATCTTCCCTTTCTGCACCAACCACTTAGGAAGAAGATAACTTTCAGCTATGCCCTGGCCATTGAATGCAGGCCCCAGGGCAGGCATACAGCAGGCAGAGAAGTGAAAAATTCTCTTAATGTGGCAGGTCCTGGCTTTATATAGCTGTACTTGGGACACACCTCTTCCTTCTATTCCTTCGTTTTCCCCTGAGTGCTTCCACCTGCTACCTCATCCTAAGCATAGGGGGATCTCATCAGAGGTACCACTGCCCTATCTCTCTGCATTGACTGTACATGAATTAAGACAGGTTGTCCTTTTGGCACAGGCTAATCTAATCCACCGGAGGAAAACGACTCCTCCTCTTCCTTCTTCTCCAACTCCCTCAGTGGGAGCAATCAGGCCTTCGGCAGTTATCTCCCCTCCACAGGTGAAGGTGGTCAAGGGGATGAACTTGAAAAGAGTCGCTTTGCTTTACTCTGCTTTGATGACGGAGGCAGACAAGATGATGGTCCCCTTCAAAGTCCCTGTTAGGTATTATAAAGTAGGTTGCCTTGCTCTGCCAAACAGATTCTCAGTCTCTCTAATTGTCCACCTTCTGCACCCTTGGGGCAATCCCCCTTAGGTTGTGCTGCCTTGCTGCTCTCTGTTTAGAACACAGGACTGAGAAAAGTCACCTCCTGGCACAGGAACACGCAGCAGCTAACCTAGAGGAGCCTTGATTTCAGCAGGGCTGTGACTGGCAGTCAGAGCAGGACACAGCCACGGCACCCTTGGTTGGATGTGCTTCAGAGCTGAGGACTTCTGGGCACAATATATAGGAAAATGAAGCTGAAAGAGGGAAGATATGTGCACCTGACTTACGATGTTCACCTCTTTTTAGTCAGCAGTGAGAAGTACCTCCAGAGAGCATGTGTCTCTCTGCATTGACTGTGCAGTGAATTAAGACAGGCTGCAGCTTTGGCAGAGGCTAATCAGCGGTGCTTTGAATTAGGCTGTGTGAATGGAGTGCTTCTTCTCTCCCTCCCTCAGTAATATCCTAGTGTCTCCTAAATGCTACAGAAATCACATGGAAAGTTAAGTAGAGAGAGTGCGCTGGAGTCAATGCCATCTGTCCGAGTACACAGCTTGGGATATTACTAATAATTTCTTCTATTGGGCCTTGAGGGGAAAAAAAAACCACAAGAAAAAACCCCAAGTGTTTTGTAGCTTCCTGTTTGAATTAATCTCCTCTGACAACTGCTGATTTGGGTTTGTGATTCGATCCTCCATATGTCGAGCTCTATTGGTCAATTAAGTGTAGGGGGCAATTGGGAGAAGCAGTGATGCTCAGACTGATTACAAGAAGAAGCATCACAAAGAAGTCAGGACATGCAAAGCTGGCTGGCGCACTTGGCATTCGCACAGCCAAGCTGAACATGAGGTAGCTGCTGCTTCTGCTTTTCAGGTCAAGGAGATTCTTCCCAGCTCCTAACAGAGACAAGACACAGCTGCCTGGCTGCTGACCATTTGTGAGCAAAGGGCACAATTCCAGGGAAGGAGTGAGTAAGTAAGCACAAGGAATTGTGGTAAGCAGGGGATCAAAAAACTGATAAAAGGCTACAGAAACATGAATGCTTTCTTCCACTACCCATTTCTGTAGAAAGACATATACAACATAAGCCAAAAAGGCTGTGAATAGGGACCAGCAGAGTGAATGAGAATCAGCTTACAGTAGTCCAGGCTAGTATATATAAGGGAAAATAAAGGCAAACCGGGATGTTAAAAGAGATATATTTGGAAACTGGTAATGATCAAATAAGAGCAGTGGGATACAGTGATCAGCAAATTCAGTTACAGACTCACAATGTTTTATAGCAGCAGCAAAAAAAAAAAAAAAAAAGTTAATGCTGTGCTTCATCTGCAGAGAAATCATATCAGAAAGTGAGGAGATACTGGCCCTCTGTAGAGATCTGGCAGGACAGCACCTGGAATGCTGCCCTCAATTCTGGGCAACACACATTTACAGAAGATGTTGATGAGCACAGGGAATTCAGAGAAGAGCAGCAGGAAAAAAAATCTGATTAAGAGTCTGAAAGCACTGACATATGAGAAGACATTAAAATAATTAAATATGTATTGCTTGGCAAGGGGTAAGATTAACCATCTACAAGTGTGTAAATACCAAGAAGGTAGAGGAATTGTATTAAGGGGTATAAATATAAGTGTAATAGAGCAAAAGTAAACACAGGCTCAATATTAAGAAAAAAAAAAACAACTTAGCCCTGAGGTTTTTTAAACTCTCCTTGAAAAGGTGAGGCTTATTGCTTAAAGCAGCTGCAGTTGCAATCATGCCTCAGTGGCAAGTCTTCACGGAAAGACACGCAGAGAAGGAGGTAACACCTCAGGAGTCACCAGTGATAGGGAACAGCCCAAACTGGCCTGAAGAGAGCTCAGCAGAACCGAAGACTCTGACTGAGCTACAGGCCAACTGCTGTAGCAGACATCAGCATGGAAAGGGAATGAGGGAACAAGCTCTGTCTTCAACGGGCACCTGGACCCCACACTTCTTGAGTGCAGGAATTGGGCTTAGCTTCTAACCATCTTCTCCATGCATTGTGCATCCGCTTTTTTTATTTCCACCGGCTAACCCAGGAACGTACTGGGATGCTGTTTCCCCACCAGACTGCTATGCAAGGGCGTCTCCCGCCTCGTCTTTCGGCACTGCCGGAGCCCAGCAGTGCGGCCCCACGTCAGGAAGCCATTAGCAGAGGGGACGTTCTGCAGTGCCGCGAAAAGTGCTGCTGGCACCGCTGCAGCGAGCTCGCAAAAATTGGCCTTGTCACTTTAAATACATTAGACAATAAATCATCCCTCTGAGACATCCCCAAAGGAAAAACAGGGGGAAAAAATAGCACTTAAAAGCCCTTTTCTATTACAAAGCCTCTGGGGAGCTTTTAAACTTGGAGAGATTTTTTAAGTGAATTGTATGCTTTTTCCCCTTTTGCCTGCCTTTATTATCAGTTGCTAACATTAGCCTTGCCTTCCCATGACCAAAGTCTCATTCAGACTCCTTTTTTTTTTTCTGCTTCTTCTCCTTTAGTTTCTTCCCCTTTTTCTCTCTCACCCTTACATGTACACACATGAACACCTGTAATGTCCATGTAACAGTCTCTTTCCCACTCAGCATATCCTCTTAAATTGAAATCGCTCTTTGCCAACATTCCTTTACTCCATATCCCTCTTCTCTTCCCTCCATTTCCCTTCACTTCTTCGTTTTTGTCCATATTCCCCTCTCTCATCTGTCATTCTTCATGTCTGATTTTACTGAACAACCTGAACAAATTCAAAACCATTTCCCTTCTTTTAGGAGGACTGTGTAAATTTTGCACCTTGAACCTTTTTTTATGAAGCACTCTGATGGGTTTCCTTCCTTATAAAGCATATTCCCTCACCCTTGCCTTAGGACGCCTTAGGAACCATCAAGCACTACTGACACAGAAGGGCAGTATTTTGTCTCTCTATTAGCTCTCCAGTGCCAGGTTTTCCCAAATGGACTAAGAAATAATGTTTTCTCCATTTTCCAGTGCTCAGGAAGTCAAGCATGGCCATGCAACCAGGTCTCCCACGCAATGCTTAAAGGGTTCTCCTGCCTACTACTTTTATTTGGCCTTAAAAACTTCCTCATTAAAACCTTGAGGAATCAATCCAGTCTGTTGTATGCCTTTCTAGAGCTGTGTGGGAGAAGTGAGTAGCATTTTCCAGCTAAACACAAGGATTTTACATCTTCAGTCATGTATGTGGGTTGTGTGTCAGAGAAGAAAGGGGAAATGTAAGGTAAGTAAGGGCAAATTTCAGGAATCTGCTACTCTGAAACAAGCTGATGATTTTCCACAGGCACTGTGCTGGGAGCCAAAATACACCTGTCAACATCCAGCTATCATAAAGCAACTCTTATGCCGCTCCTGACCTAGCAGAGTCCTGCACAGATGCTATGAGTTAATTTTGTTTTGTTGCATCTAAGACTTACCAACCCATTTCCCACCAAGCTGGCCCATTATACTGCAGCGCAGGGGAGACCCTGTCAGAGGTCAGTGCACATCGGCATGGGCAGCGGCAGCAATTACAACGGACTGTTCTTTGCTTTGTTTTATTTTTGTTCCTACAGGTGCAAGCTGAAGGTAACCTTGCGATTTTCAGTTCGCCACCAGTGCCACCTGAGGGCCAACATCATCACCATGGTCAAAAACGCGACTTCTAGAAAACCACAACAGAGCCTAGTAGAAGATAGCAGGCTGACTATTAATGGAGTTAACCAACTTTATCACTGGTTACCAATGTCCTGGTGAGCAAGTGGCTATGTGGTACTGAGTTGCCAGCTGACGTTAAAACACAACAACCAGTAAAGCACCTCTCTAAGCAGCACAGAACACGGTATTTTTTATCACTAGTGATAGTGAGACAGTCAAGGCATCAGAAGCAAACACACTTGTTAGCTCGGTCATTTGCATTGTGCTGGATTTGGCCCTTATTGGGATGAATTAAAAAAGGAACAGGAATCACAACATTTAGTTGGCCCCACATGATAAGTTGGACAGGCTGTAGCATGGAGAAGAGGCAAAAAAAAACCGAGGTGGAAAGAGAAGTAGAAACCATTACTTTGACACCCTGTGGCTTCCTGATCTCTGCAAGGGTCAATATATGCACTTAGAAGCCAATGGGCAAAATGCTCATTTCTAGCCCTGCCTCCCCCTCCTCTGCAGTCTCTTCATAGCCACTGACCAGTGACCAAACATCAGCCCCAGAACAGACAGGGAAAGGGTGTGGAACACACAAATGTGGAATACTAAAGCCTGTGTGAAAGGAAATGCTATGTCCTGGGCATTTGTCCAGGGAAGCAGGAGGTGGGGATGGAAATGAAAGGTCTATGTTCTCCCTAATCATTTCCGCCACAAAAAGGGAGAGAGTGCGACATACACCAGTGGATCGCAGCCATTAGAAATGAACCACTGGTGGCTGGCAAATTGTAAATTAGAGAGCCAGAGTGAGAAGAAAGAAAATCAAAGGGGGGACGAGGTCGTGTTTTATTTCACTTGTAGCGCTTTTCAAATTCAGCCCTAACCAAACCTGATTAAAGTAAATCCCTTTTTTACGGCCTGTGGAGTCTATAAGATTATGGTGTTAATGGAAGTGTGATTCGATCCGTCAGTAATGGTGCATGTCGGGGCCCAGGCGCCTCAGACAAGTCCATTTTTTCAGATGTATTTATTGTTTCCCCCCCCCCCCTTTCTGTTCTCTGCATTGCAGTGTTTAATTGAACAGTTTAAAGTGATTCTTCTTCAAGGCCCATTAATTGATTTTATTTGTGTATTCTCCAGGGGTCAAGGGGAAAATATATAATAAAACATAAGCTCCAGGTCTGAGTTTGTCACAGTTCCCACCTTCCCATAAATATAAAGTACCTTTCATCTTTAGCATTTTAGATTTCTTCTCTTTCCACTCTCACTTTGCTGCCACTAGTGGTCTCAGATGTTAGTTTCTGTTTCCCTTTTCCCCTGTTTATCTCTAAAATTTGCCACTGTTATTGAGAGCACAAGGTAGCAATCTCTTTGTTTCTTTTCCTGTGCAACAAACACCACATCAGTTTTAAAATGCCCCTTGGCTTTCAGGGTCTCCAAATGACTTCCCCTGCCTCAAGCTGAGCAAAGGGGAGGGCACTAACTTACACGTATTTGTAAACCAGTGGTCCTTGAAGCTCATGTCATTTCCTCTACAACTGGGGGTGATTTTTGTGAGCTTCTTAGAAAACACTCCCTGAGGAGTCTGCCTCTTTCATACTACCAGCCCATCAGGGCACATGAGCCTCTGTGTGACAGCCAAAACCTGCTTCTTTCTGCCACTTGGTCTGCAAGGGGACACTGTTTCATTTTCAGCCTTCCTAACACTCAGCGTAAGGTAACTGGCCGCTCCAAATAAATATATATTGAGCTGGCTTCATTTACTTCAGATACTGCAAAGCCATTTGTTACCTTCAGCTTCCAGCTCCACTCCCTAAAGCTGGCCCCAAATACAATTTTTTTTCAGATTTGCCTTGCTGAAGCCCTTATTCTGCTCTCATGCTGTTCTTCTGCTGTAAGTACATTTCTTTTAACAGAGTTTTCTGAACACAAGGGCTTTCTTTTATTATTATTATTTTTAAATCACAAAATGCACCAGGGAAGTTTTCATCCTCCCACTCACCTCACTCAGATCTTGTCTACAAACTGCCTGTAGATTAATAGAAGGAAAAAGATGCTTTTTCTTTTCTTTCCATCCTCTGATTGATGTGATCTGGGGCAAAGGTCACTGCCATAGCCAGGGCAGTTCTTCGGGGGTGCAGCCTTGCCAATCAGTTTCATGCAATCCTGAGTCTGTTTCTGAAATTTGGTATCACATAACATACTGGATGGGACCAAATCCAAGATAAACCTCTTACCAGTCAACCTCTTGTTCTGTCTGCTTGGCTGCAGAGAAAAATTCCATTCTATACTACACATGATGGAGAAGTTACAGAGGCAGAATGTAATTACCCAAGAGTAGAACTTTGCCTAATTCCCTTTACTCTTATGACAAGTACTATAGCATCTTTAAGTAGGTAGAATTTCAAACGTATGTCTGAAATCATAGCAAGGGAGGATTCACTAACATTGTGCAGAGGAAGAGGTAATGGTAAAGGCAAAAGAAAAGCTCCCCCTGCTAACTCATCAGCAACCTTCTACTCTAAGCTAAGCTTTCCATGGAAGGTTGAAAATACAAATCCTGAGCAAGTTATGTCTCTACTGAGCTTCTGCGATCTGACCAGAATAAAATCTATGTACCTGGAGATGCATTCAGACCTTTGGCATTGCTCCCCATTGTCACTGTACTGAAGTTTTCTGGACTGACAGTTTATGGATGAGCAAACACTTGCTCTTTTGACTAGACATAGGGACTTTACTGGGAGGTGAATATGCTCACCTGGTTACTTCTAGGAAACATTTACCACTGTGTCATGGTCTTCTCCAGCTATCCTCATCTTCTGCCTCTGGTTTCAGACGTGCATTTGGAACCACCACCTCATCTTTTCAGTTACTTCACTACCTTCTTTCTTGTTCTGCTTAGAGATGCGCTCCTGAGGTATCTCTGATGTCTCTGCTGAGATATGCTTCTCAGCATCTCTGCCTGGGATTAGCCTTCTACAGCAAATTGGGGCCATCTCACTTTCTTAAAGATTATAAAGACAGTATCCTTGTAAGATGAGCTCCCTATATTTGGAAGCATGATGATTTTTGGAATAAGGAAAAGAAGTTCTCTTGAGAAGTCTGATCAGCTGTGATCTAAGTGTAAAATATTATCTATAATTTTGCTGCCTGCAAAGACCTATGTCCACAGTACAGAGGTCCATACTGTAGCTCTTTACTGTAGACAGTAATCATCTAAACTTCCAGTCACATCCAGACTCTGTCAAAAAAGATCAAAATAAAATTTCCTCTGTGCCTACACATGCAAATATGTGCACCATTCTCCCCATGTTCTCATGTCCAGACTGAGCACCCTACAATTCCATTATCATCTGAATTCAAAGGCTTCATCTCCTCCTCAAGAGCTTTCATCCTGATCCATCTTGGTGTCTCTTAGCAGGGGTTTTACTCTTTGTATTTCAGCTACAATTTCATTTCAGCATAACCTTGACCTGCCCATGCTACCAGAGCAGTTCTCCTTCGTCTAATTGTTCACCCTCCCCCATATACATATGAAAATCGGTGTCCTCCCTTAGCTAATATAAAACAAAGGAATCAATCTGCCAGGCACACATACCCGTGCAGCCTCAGCAAATTAACCTTGCAGAGTAATTAGGGCAAGCGCCATGGTGTTGGTATCATGGCCTCATTTTGCTGCTAGAAGCATTAAAAAACTACCACACAGCACAGCTACCAGTTAAAATCAATAGTCCACTGTATCAGTAGGAATAAAGCTAACCAAGTTCTTCCTTGCTCCCATGTTGGGCCATAAGGGCGTACGGATGAGTCTGGAGGTTCTGGAGGTCCCCCTTGTCACAGCTTTGATGGAGACCAGACTTGAGGAATGAGTGCTTTTCAGTGGGGGCAAGAGGCTCTCAGAGGCTCCAGCAGAGAACAGATTTACTAGAGAAGATCGTAAGAAGTTGCCAAACAGTCTTTCCAGGCCTGTCATGGCCTCGTAGCTGCAGAAGTCAGACAGTTTCTATTTGCATTGCATAATTGGCGGAGCCTGTCACAACACTGCAAAAGCCAGCTGCTGCTTTCTGCTCAGAGCTAATTCCACCTGATTTATTTAATATTGTAATGAATATAATCCTCTCTTCCCACCCCCCTCCCCACACACTTAGCCAGCAGTTAGAAAGAACAGACACTGCAGACAAACCTGCCCAAGCAGGTGGTGTGGAGTGCCTTGGCTCTTCCAGTGACTGAGCAGCTCAGTGCTGTGCTCCAGAGACAGCAGTGGGATGCGTGCCGGGGAAATGCAGCCATGCACACAGTTTTCTCACACCTAGAGGAGGCTTGCAGATCTGCAGAGATGCTAAATGTGTGGATGAACAGGTGTGACCACAAGTAAAGGACAGAGCACAGCACTATAGGAACTCAGATTTCAGACAGACCAGGAGAGATTTAAAGAGATGTTGCAAGGGATTAGAGAGGTGCAAAGGGATGAAAAGCAAAGATACTCGAGAAGTAAGGTAAAATAAAGCCAACTTGCTTTACTTCAGCAAAGATGGCAGTAGAGATGGTGGATAAGGACACAGCACCTACAGAGACAACTGGTGAAGAACATCAGGAAGATTTGCTGGCAGATCACTCACTTCTTATTCCCACTGAAAAAAACAGTAAAAGCCAATACCACTGTAATCCAACAGTGGTCAAGCCAGGGGGAGCGGCATCTGAAAATCAAAAGCCCTGGAAGGACAATAACTTCTGAAAAAATCTTTCAGAACAAAATCATTTAGCCATTTGAGTCTTCTGCTCTTACAAAGTGCAAGCGGATAAAGCCAATAAGAGAATGAGTTCTGCAGACCAATCATGGCTTCAGGAGCTGGACTGAAGTTTCAGCTTTTGAGAGGATAAATCAGACTGTGGCTATGATCAGCAGCAACAATGACAACTATGGAAAGAAGAAAAAGCAAAGGCAATGGGAAATACTTCTTCCCTCCATGCAGCATCTAGGGATTGCATCTAGAGGAGGGAAGGAAGTCTAATACTCCTAGCCTCTCTTTGCCAGGGCAAGACCAAAAGAAGACATGCAACCTTAGCCTTTCACTCAACAGCAAAATCAATACTGGTTTCAAATTAGGCTTTATAATCATGTTCAGTGGGAACTCTGATAGGATGCTCAGAGAACGAGACAGCATTCAGGAGAGGTGCTTTAGTGTCACAGCTGTAGGGAACAGATATAAAAGAGGAGAAAGGAGACTGGAAACTGCTGAGAGACAGAGATCTAACTAACAGAGGATGAGACAGACAGAGAGAACCAAGGCATCTCAAGATGTGGAAGAAGAATGTTGCTCCACAAAAAATAAGTGTGACAAGGTTTTGCTGGCTCTGGAAACATTTGATTTGCTGTTTCCACCATGGAAATGCCTGGTTACCCCAGACAATTTGAGCCCTTATGTTTTATGCCAAGTTCTGCTAACTGACCTGATTTCAGAGCCCATGGCAGCCAAGAAGTTGTAGAAGGTGGCTGCAGTTCAGCAGATAGTCTGCCTCATAATACACAACCACCATTTTCTGCTTGTAAATTGTTTAGGGTGATACTTTCATGAAATTAATCTGTGCCCAAACACACAGAAGAAAAGTTTTCTTTAGAACATCACATACTGTTAGAGTTGTCAAGTGGTTGGTAAAATCCAAACATTTTTCTTCCTGCCCATCTTAACTGTGTGTTTTCCAAAATTCAGAATTAATCTGCAACACATGCAATAATAGCTGTGCACAGGAACTATCACTGATGCACAAGCCATGATACTGAAGGTACACTATCATCCAGATGAGCTGCCACCTGGAGCAGACAGATGGAGATGAAGGGAGGAGGGATAAAAGCCAGTTGAGTGAATGGTTTCATCAGGCTGCAAGGAGGAAGGAAACTGTGTAGAAATGAGAATCAAGAGCTTTTAGACACAAACAACATGGCAGTGAGTTTGTATAGCTTAGTGGAAACAAGGACCTTTGCCCTATCCTGATGAAAAGTTTTGCTGCTCTCCTACCAAAAAAGAAATAGTGGTATAGTTCTGTGGTAGTTGAAGAAGGAGGGGGAACCTCTGGGGTCTGGGTGATCAGTCCATGACCCAGAGGGGGGGGATGCTCCCCTGCCGCCCCCCCCGCCACATGGCCCCCATGAGCTTGGCCAGGGCTCACACAGAGACCACAGGAGAGGGAGACGAGCAAAAGAGAGTTTATTGTTAGGGTTACAGGGTTATATAGGGTTCAGAGGGATTGAAAATTAACCAATTACAAGTCTCAG
>JAWMRA010000001.1:23156546-23190351 GCA_035584735.1 Pseudotriccus pelzelni
AATTGGTTACAAGCTACTGTCCAAATGTAAACATACATTACAAATACACTTTTAATTGGTTTATAACAGGTGTCTAGTCAGAATGAGATAATTATTTACGTTATCAAACCGCACCTTCTTCTTGGCACCAAGTTCCTTTTGTTCTAGCTAGAAAACTCGCAGCCATGTTGGCAATTACAATCTACAATGTCTATAAAGCTATACTAAAGCAGAGTTTATAAAACTACAGAACACAATATGAATTGCTCATGTATCCATCATGTTCCTTCCACACTCAGGGCCTGAGAACCTTTGAAAACAATATACTGAAGAAGAACACATGGGGAACGGAAGAGATATCCACAGGGAAAGGGAGTCACCAAGATACTAGCAGGGTGCTCAGACAGAAGATCTAATGTTTGAAGGGCTTTTTCAAAAACTCTTTCCTGCCTGCAGAAAAAATATACCCTTTAATCACTCTTATTGCTGATCCTTCTTTCCAATTTTTAGTCAAGGAGCTTTGTGCCCTCCGCAGTTATTTCATAAAACTCTATAAAATTCATTGTGTGGGATGAATATGCGGATGAGACTTATCTACACTTTACAAAGCAGAAAACTTGAGTGTGTTGGATGCCCCAAGAACATAACCCCAAGCTCCATTGTTTCTAGGCCTGGGAACACTTTATTATTATTGTCTTATCAGATATAAATCACCCAAGGCACTTGAAAAAAAGAAGCAGCAATTTCTCTACTCAAAGGGAAATCAACAATGTGTTTTTCCAAAGCACAAAAGTGTGAAAGAAGAGAATTAGAGAATGTCGATGCCAGGGGCTGACGAGGTCTACCTCTGGAGTGGTGGGACAGGATGTGGGAGCCAGACCATATCAATGCCCCATTCAGGGAGCAGGGCAGTCAGAGGGACACGACAGGCAGCTCTAGGCACCAGACACTTCTATGCAAGAAAGAGGTTTAACATCAAAGTGAGGCGAGTATAGGCCAGAGCATCTATACGTGTTCATCAAATAATCATCAGATGGCATGCTGACATTGCTTTAATGAAACTGTGATATTGTTTTTAAACAAGTAGTTCTTGTTTTGGATTCTATTCTTGTTTTGAAGCAATGGCATTCTCAAAAGAGGTGATCTAGTAGAGTAACTTGAAAATTAAAAATTATGTTTCCAGTTAAATGAAACATTTCATTTGGCCTGAATAGGAACAAAACACTTTGCCTTGAGTCAACAAAATATTTTGTGTTGACACAAATCAGGTTTTTTTGTTTCAGATTTTTTTGTTCAGCTAAGGTACTCAAGAAATCCATTCTTTCTCCTCTGTCTGCTGAACTACAGAGCTGAGGACATTTGTAATAATTTAAATAAAATTCTGTAGCACGTTCTGGCATACTGAGCTTTATCATTTATATATGGCTTTCTTTCATTACCTATCTTGGCCAGACTGGAATTACCAGAAAGCACAGTGTTTACCATTTCTTGATTTATCCAGGCTTCAAATTAGAAGTTTTGGGCTCTTGAATCATCTGAATTACACAGGAAAACTCAAAAACAAATGAATTTATGTTTGGGGTTTTTGGGGGTATTTTAGTGCTCTTATTTGCATTATGATAATGTTTAGGGGTCCAAATAATGAACCAAATACCCGTGACACCTGGTGCTGGCAGCACCCTAGAGCTAGTATTTCACATTCAAACCTATACTCCAAAACTTTTAAAGTAATTAACAAAAGAACAGGAAATAATTATGTGATTATTTCTATGGTTCCCAGTATTGCTGTAGAAATTGTACTGAGTGGTTTTGAAATTTGATGTGCAGACTATTGGACTGTAGAACACTTATCGTGAAAGTTATGCATTATTTGTTAGGTTTAGATTATATTTAAATCAAAATATGTGAATATGAGTGCCAACTAGTTTCAAAGATTTCTGTGTTAGCGCTTCCCAGAGTTTAAGTGTGATTAGGTAGTATTAGAAATTATTATTAATATGATATGTGATATGATTAGTATAAGCCCTAGTATGTGAAAAATACCAGGCCAGCTAACTTGGGATCTACTCTTCTGCCACTTTAATGTTTAAATGTTTAAATGTTAAACTATTCTTTACTGGAGCAGCATAAAGCCTTCCAGAAGCCCTGGCCTGAATTAAGACTCAGTTTCTTCAGGGTTTGCACAGGACGGTAAATCTGGGACATTTTCCTTCTGATTAGAGGCAGAAGTTTTGAGACTTGTGTGGCAGTTGAATTGGAGGGGTGAAAGCTCCAGGTTCTGGGATGTTATCCCATTACCCAGAGGGGGGAAGTGCTCTCCCCCTGCCCCCCTACCACGTGGCCTGGGAGCCCACAGTGAGCGGCACAGACCACAGGAGAGGGACGAACGAAAGAGGGTTTATTGTTAGGGTTACAGGGTTATATATGGTCCAGAGGGATTGAAAAATGACCAATTACAAGTCTCAGGGGGCTTACAAAAACACCAATCAAGGTAATGGTTTATACACCAATAGAAAGTAGTAAATAAAGGCCAATCAGAAGGCCTCAAGGTATCTTCCCAGTACATTCCTAAGGATGAGATAAGGGGTTACAGAAGGGGGAGAAGAAACAGTGACTTTGCAAAAGCTGTAAAAAGCCATTTTGAAACATTTCACTTAAACCTTTAAACTTTAGCTTTCCTTATATACTGCAACAGTATAGTAACGTCCTGACTTTACCTTTCTCCTTGATCCTTTGGAAGGGCCTAGGGAAAGACATGTTCACCCCTCCCTTCCGCAGTCCATCCCTTAAAAAAGACACAGAGCACTCTGGGGCAAGTCTTTGGGGAATTAGTTAGTTTAGATTCCCAGCCAGGGTGGAGACGCTCAATAAAACTGCTAGTCTCTCATATTAATACCAAGTCTTCGGATATTAATCCCAGGCTCTCAGTGACCTGGAACACCAGCTATGCTAACAACAAACTTAAAGTCACTAAGACGACTAAGTGTGAAACCAGATTTAAAGATTTAGCAGCTATTCTCAGCAGCCTCCTGTTTAGGCAAAACACGTCAAAGGCATTTGGAAACTACTGAGAGGTGCCTGGAATGGTAGCTGATTTCATGGCTGACAATGAAAAGCAGAGCAAGAGGCTTATCTCCAAGATAGAAGTGAGCAGAAGGAAAACTGCCACCAGCTACAGTAAAGGGCTGATCAGACTTTCCCAGTGAAAACACTGCTCCCTCTGTCAGTGGCACCTGCCCCATCCTCCTCCAGAAAATACATTTCAGAGGAAGGGGGGAAGGAATTTGAAGTGGTGAAGAAATCAGAGGTAGAGGACCGTCACTGGGAATCTCAATATTTGGAGGACCTCTGTCCACCCACCCGCTTCCTCTACCCATTACAGCTCTCAGACACTCCAATCTGCTCAGGTAATGACCGGACGAAACAGATTTCCTGTCCTCAGATCTGCTGCCACTCTTGAGTTTGCAGCAGACATTTTGTAATCAGAGAGCCTGTCATGAGAGACAAGAGACTTTAACAGAAAAGAAAAGTTAATTGCGGAACAAGGGATTTAAAATCTGTGCAAAGGGGGATAATAAAAGAAACAATTATGGAGTTTAACCACTGCTGCTGGCATGGTGTTGAATGTCATTTGTCCTTAGCTACACTGATACAGTTAAACAGTGCACACTCAAGGCTGATGTTTCGGTTTGCTGGTGATTTTGGAATGTCAGCAAAAGTTTTGTTTCAAACTAAACCAAATAATTTTTTTTCTATTTCAGGCATTTAATTAAAAATGATTAGAGGTTTTATTTTAAAGAGAAATTGCTTCCAATTGACACAAACCCAAGAATTACTTTCTTTTTTTTTTGAAAATGGGAAAATGGAACATTTTGATTTTGGAGGAATTTGGGGATACTACTTTGAGAGCTGTCAAAATAGATACAAAAGCTACCATGTAGTCAGCATTTATTACCCTGCTTTATTCTGTATGCATTCAGATACAAACCCAGCTGAGGCCATAACAGTCCATTTTCACAAAGCAGATTTAGGGCCGGTGTTTATTTTGCCTTTCTTGCACATTTCTAAAGGCATATTTACTAAGCAGAAGTGTGAGAAACTACTTCTTGACCTGAAGCATCTACAGCTGGCAGGAGGAAGCAAAATTTCTCCTACTCTTGCTCCAAGCAATTACTAGTGGTACGGCATTACTAGGATTAAACTGTAGCATTTTTGCAATAACCCGCTACAGGGACCAACTCAGGACCACTCTGCCTCCCCAAGTGGCATTAGGGAAACACAACTTGAGTACTATGCCTTTCGAAGAGGGAACTGGCAATCTATTTCCTGTATTGATGTACGGCAGAAACCATCTCAAGCAGTTTGGGACTCCATCTACACACAGAGCTGTAATTGCTTTGTCCCTCAGCAAAGGTCTGCAGAGGAAAGACAGCAGAGATTTACTCACTGACTGAACTCCAACATGACACATACACATATGACTGTAACGTTCTTGCAGTTGTACTTTACTCCCCCAAAAGAGAAATTCAGGTAGAAATGACCTGAATTCTATTTGCTCAGATGAGGCTGTTCCTTGAGATGCCTTGCAATCACTGCTCTCCAAACTAAGACTGAAAAAACAGCAGTAGTTTGAAAAGGATTCACATGAAATTAAGCACATAGTGCAGAGAGATGAATTTCAGAAGTGCTGAGTTCTCACAGCTACTGCCCCTTATAGTGTCATTCGGGTGTAAATATAATAGGAATAATATGGCAGGTGTAAGGATGTTGGACCCAGAAGGGCAGTTACCCAAGACTTTCCCATCAGCACTTGCAGGAACAATAGAGATGCCTTAGTAAGTAAGACAATACGCAATGAGTTTTGAATCAGTCTGTGTTGACACCTAGGAAATTCAGAATTAAAAAATTCTTTATTATAATTTAGTTGGTCTTCATAAAACCAAACAACCTAATGAGAATATTTTCATAGCTTAAAACCACCTTCACATAAAGAGAAATTTTTTGTCATTCTAGTTTTCACAGGAACTGCTAAAGAATGGCAGGGAAAGTTGGTTAAAGCTTCACCAGCAGATTTACAGCAACTATTGGAAATGAAAGATCCTGTTTAGAGCCACCAAAGCAGGAGGATCTGGGTGGACTGGATCTGTTCTATGGCTCAGCTACTTTTAGCCAGCCCCTAATGAGGAGAGGGTGAAGAATGACAATGACTATGATTATGACTATGTGCTGCATCCAAAGGACTGAGTGCTCTTGGGCACAGCCAAGCTCCTGCCACCATGAATCCCCACTGCTAACACCTCCATCTGAACTGCAAAGCAGGACCCCAAAGTGCCATCATACTCTGCACTCATAAGAAGCAGACGCAGGTAGCAAAGCAGACTCTAAGCCAAATTATGCCCATTCGGAGACAGAAAAAGTTAACTGGGGAGTTAAGAAATCATTTCTTACTATGTAGTTTGGGGACTAGTCTGCCAAAAGGAAGATATTAGGCTAGACAACTTCAGATTCAGACACATTCAGCAACACCTGTGTTTGTCAGGGAAAAGTATCCTTTTGACTGCTACGTTTGCTTTTGCCCCATTCTTCTCTGTTTGAACATGAACTCTTTGTAAATAATTTAAGCACATCCCTGACTGGCTGTTACTGTCCCAAGGTCTTCCTCCCATCAGTATTCTCCAAGAGGAAGCATACCCCTTTCCTCTCATAATGCACTAACTTTTTCATTGCTTCTTTATGCTCACTTCTCACCAATCTAAATAATGGATCAATTGAGGTTTTATTCTTTGCTTTAATTAGGTCTTGAATTTTGAGAGTATTTTACTGTAATTACTTCATTAAACGTGAACTGAAAAGCAAAAAACCTTCCAAAGCAAAGAAAGCTCTGTTTGTGCTCTTCTATAATTTTTAAAATGATACATAAAGGCAGACTCAAAATTTTAATCGGGTATGGAGTTTTTCTCTCAGTTCATTGTATAGGTAAACACTGACAACCTGTGCTCACTTTTACAAACCAGCAGAGAGAAAGAGAGACAGAAGGGCAAAATACAGCTATGGACCAACTCAGTCAGTCAGTCTATCTTACAGTGGCCTCAGTATATTAATACTGCTGTTACTACACACACACCTAATTTGTATGTGATTGCCTATGCCCTGGATGCTTCATTTCAGGTCAAAATAGTAGGTTATAGAGGTAGCTAAGTTACATCTTCCTTTCTTTTAGCGTGAACAAGATGTCAGGAAAAAAAACCAGTATCACAACTTCCTACCAATTCCCCATCACAACAGGGTAATTCCTCACTGATTGACTCCCCAGATTTTAAATCCCTTCTCCACCAGTTGGCAACTGTATGATACCCAAGGTAAAAGAGAGCACCAAATCACAAAGCTTGTATTCATGGGGAGGCAAGTGGAAAGAGAGGGTGCAGGCAGAAGGGCATTAGACTGAAACTGGAGCAACAGCTCCTTCACATTTGGGAAGTCCAGGGTCAAAGTCTGGTTAAGACAAGAGAAGTTTCAATATCAAATTGAGAGGTGCCCAAGTGGAGAAAGTCTGGTTCCTCACACTTTATTAAATACTCCTTGATTATTTGTTTTACTGTGGAGAAGGGGAAAGGGAAAGAGGGCATGACAGAGTGGCAAGATTGAATCTGATTTTCCCCCACTAAAATTTAACTCAAATTCAGAAACAGAATACTTTAAAATCTGGATTTTTCTAATGGTAAAAAATGAAGTAGAAATGTGTGTTTTCAGGATGCTGTCAAAAATAACAGTTTCTTTATAAAACAAGTCAATAGCATGCAGTGCATTTTAAAATCATAGAAATCCCTCTCAGAATTGTTCCTTCTCCCCATTCCCCCGAGACTTCTAACTTGGATAACAAACTAAGATGCAACCAGGAACACATACATCTAATGCATCCAGATTGTTTCAGATCTGGATTTGTACAGCCTCTAGCACAAAGATTAATTCACTTGAAGATTAATTGTTTTAAGCACTTATGCCAAACCAGCAAGAAGCAAGAATAATTGCAGTCTGAAAAATCAAGAGGATCTGTGGAGAAGTACAGGGAGACTTTACAATGCTATAAATCTCAGGATTCAGATCTTAAAGTTATATTGTGTAATAATCGTAACAACAGAGCAAGGTGTTTTATGTATAATTTGATAAAGCATCCCACCCCAAACTTCTAATAGTATAAATCCAGTGGTGTTAGGTGAAAAGGTCCGGCCAGCTTCCAGTCCATCTCTGACACTGGCCACAAGCAAATGCCCTATGAAAGGGCTATAAAAAAACCTGACAAAAATACAGCAATGTTTCTCCCTAGTATATTCTCCCAGCATACAGCAGTGCAAAGCTTAGGGATTTCCTGAGCCAATGTTTACCTATATATTTGAGCTTAATAGCCCTTGATGGACTATTCCATGCACTCCCTAATCCTTTTTTGAACCCATTCTTACTTCTGGCCTCCCAGACAACCTGTGGTGACAATTTCCCTACTTAATTGTATAGAGAATGTATAATACAATGTGAATATTGCAACTAAATGAAGGCTAAAGGGGAAAATGAGAAGTCTGTGAGCAGGATGAGAAAGAGAAGGGGAGGAAATATTTTGCATGATTAAAGGGGATATGATAAGGAGTGACAGGCCGAAATTATATTCAGCTCAAAGAACAGAAAAGATCTCAGTCTACTGGGTAGTTATGCATGCTCCCAATGGATGTGTTGATAATACCACCTTAAACTGGACAGGATAATTCACTCATCTGCCAGCAATACCTGGGGCTATCCTGTTCTGGAAGGAACAGCTAACAGTCTGGATATAAGAGCTATTTTTCAAGCTTAGAATAAATTCTTACAAAGTTAAACCCAAATTTTTAAAGAAGGAAAGTTTTCTTAAGGGAACTCTTGGGCAGAATTCCTATCTGTTGTTAAGGAGCAGGGAGAAAGCTATTATGTTTAATGTTGTGGATGGGTTGCAAGCTGGGAAAGGCTGCTTCTGGCCTTACAGAGAAGAGGCATGTGGTACAGATTATTGTGGGATGACTGATGCCAAAGGCTCTTTGCAAGGCTGCGTTAGATGCTGTTTCTCTTAATATACTCGCTCCGCTCTGTTGCTTGGTTGGTAAATTTTTGTTAGTCAAACTGGCCAAGAGGGAGCTGAATTAGTAGAGAGAGAGGATTGATAGGGCTACCACAGCTGAGACCAGAAACATACATACGCATATGTGTGCACTCACACGCACACAAATTTAAATCCAGCCTATTAAAACTAAGGAGGAGTAGAAAATAAGAAATTTCTGCTTATAGAAGGGTTCTTTGTCTGTCTCTGCCAAGTTACTTAGAAGAAAAAACAATTAAAAAATAAGAGGAACAAATCTCAGTTTTTCTGAAACTTCAGTATTGGAGCCAACGGACTCATTAAATTCTTCACAGCTTCCATATATACTGAAAGGCATGCCTATCCCACAGATAGTGCTGGGGGAAGATGTTCCCAAGGCTTTCACAATTCTTATGAATGTTTAACCTCATGATCAGCTTATCTGACTCTCCTGGATCCCATCCTTGATGTACTGCGGCCTAGAGGCCATAGGTTAAATCACTCTCAGTGTCCCACTCAGCCCATCGCCCCTATGCAGAGTCTGACAAAAAAAGGGATAAGTTTGAAATGCTGGGTTTCCTGATGTGAATGCCTGCCCACCAGAACTGGATGGAAGTGACCAACTCATTTTCTATCCCATAGGTTTCTGTATGGTAGCAGCTTCCAAGATTGCTGAGCTGGGCAGGATTCAATCTGGCAAGCAATACTGCTACACAATGGCTTTCCATTTCACCCTTGAAGGAAAAATTATCTAAAGTGGTTTTGCTTAAATCAGAGCTCACTTCTATCCCCCTCCCCCTTCTCCACCATATTTCAGGACTGAGTGTGACATCTGGCATGACACATGGGGAACCTGCAACCTAGAGAACTAATCCATCTTTATAAGTGAAGGACATCCATATATTTCAACATAGCCTAGGAAAGACTTGCAGCAGGAGAATCCAGCAACTTGGCCAGGCACTCTGCATATTTTATGAATGTCAGCATCTAAACTACCTCACCCAGCAGAAAAACAAAGCCCACCAAAGTGGCCTGGAGGGCGCTGACTTGGGCAGCAGAGACAAGTATTTCTGCGAGACGAGACTATCACTGTTTCATTCTTCTGCTTTCCCCCATTCTTCCTGGTACCTCCACAACTGCAATGATTCGCAGTTCTGCCTTCATTAATGGAAGGAGGCAAATGTTCATATACTGGGCAAGGCAAGCCACCAGCCATTCTGCACGCGCTGGACACACACAGATCAGTGAAGGATGCCTTGAACCCATGTCCACTGCAGCTCTTGGTGCACCTCTGTCTTACTCTGCACCTCCCTTTGCACATTCACCTGCAAAGCCAAGTTCTTGCTCTTCTGACCCACCTCAAACCTCGTCACTGCTGCTGTTGCGAACTATTACAGGCTGCTGTTCCAAAGCCATCTCTTCCTCCTTGGTTGCACACAGCAGCTCTGGGAGGACAAGGAATGCTTAAAGACCAGGAAGGCTGAAAATAATCACATGCGTATATTTTCCTGTTGAGCAAATAAGACACACAGGCAAATATTTCTGTTTCTTTGAAACATTCAGAAGTCTGAGCACAAAGAATGTCAACCCAGGACAACTCATGCCACCCTACTTCCAGCTGAACATCAACACACAACAGCAGAGAGCAGCTGTGGTGAATTCAGCTGAGGGAATTCTACTGTCTCTTTCTCCTTATATTCAAAACCAGAATAAAATAAGGGTCTATTCTCCAAACAAATCCTCTCTGGCCAAGACCTGGGGAAGACAGGATGAATCAATATCCCACTGGTCGGTAAATGTGGAGGTGGTTTCCCTGCAAGGGGACAAAATTTGAAGTTCCTCTGAAGCTCTTAAGATTCTGTGGATGTGGGAGCATTTTGGACAGGAGAGCAAACTATTTATGTAACACGCACTCCAGGCTTGCATCCAAAATGCTGGCCTTTGATCAGAAAAAGACATTATCCCAAGCCAACCTTACAAACACCAGCAAGAGTGCCAGAGTGGCCAGATGGTGCTCGGGTACCACTGCAGCCCCCTGGACTGATTCCCTTGCAAACACTGGCAACTGTGATGGGCAAGGATGAACCCTCCCTCCCCATCGCTCCCTTCATAAATCCAGCAAGGTGTGCCAACTTTCCCCAGCAGCATCAGGCGCTTCTGCAGCTCCCTACTGCTCCTCTCACAAGCAAGCTGCCAGCGGGCCCTCATAGTGCCAAATATTGCTGCATCTTTCAAACTGTTTCCCTCTCAAGCACTGGCAAAGGTGCTACGACAGCATCACTAGTGATACGCTCCTCCTTACCCTTTCCATTGCAAGTGCCAACAGTGATGCCAAGGTACTCAAATTGTGCCAGACATCAATAAAGATGCTTTGCAATAATATAATACCTTCTTGCAAGAAATGGCAAAAAGGCCCAGGTATCCAGATGGTGCTCTAATAACCTTTTCATGACCTTTATGGCTCCTTGACAAGGATACCAAGCTGCCCAGAGCAACCTTACAAATCTTTGAGGGACTCCCTAATCAGAAGAAAAAGAGTACCTCAGTTCTCCTGGCATGTAATTTCTCTTACTCATCTGTAATTTACAGCTATCTACAAGTTTATAAGCAACTGCTCTTACAATAATTATTACCATCTCCTCCATCTTCACCACCAGCAGAGCTGTCCTGAGGAAAACCTCAGATGTACACAGGCAATATCCTTAAATGTTATGACACAAACCAGTGCTGCTAAATTGACCCGCTTCACCTGTCTGCTTACTCTGATAGGTTTTGGTGGCGTGGTGTGTTTCGGTAGCCCAGTGCACCCACTAGCAGGCCACTAATGCCAAATACCTAGGAGTCTGGTACACGTATAAAGCAGGGGAAAGAAATCTTGTTCTAAATGATGTCTCAGAGAGCTTATGCTTTTCTCTCTCTCTTCCTGCTATTGCTGTATATTCTTCATTGACCCACAAACCAAAATCAAGCTTTGGCAAGCTAAGAGTAGAGAAGCAGATTTTTTCCTAATACCATCACCCGAAAGCATTGTCCCTATTTTTCTTCAGAGATATCACTTGGCCTCTTTGGCCAGCTACAAACCTACAAACCACTTCTAAAGGAAAACACTGACAGAAGATGAAAGGCTGCTTCTGTGCTCTAAATGCCTCATACTTTGATTAAAAATGTTTTTGTCAATTAGGGATTGATTTTTGCCGTTCATTAAAGTGATGGATGTCAGTGCTGACGGAGGTGATATTTTACCCTGCGGTGGCCTGTTGTATAGATGGGTAGGAGAAGCCGGAGGCTCCAGTTTGCTCGAATGAAGTTGATGACCAGGACTGGGATAAAATAGGCCAGTCAGAGTATAGAGAAATGAGTGCCACAGAGCTCAGGGAGGAGCAGGGTGAAGCTCTCATGGCAGAGTTTTGTAGTCAGTCCTTACCACTTTATCTTTCTGAAAGCACAGTGGATGCTGAAGATAGATTTTAAGTAGAACTGGAGATGGTGTGTTTTTTTTGGACAGCTGCACAGCAAGAATGAAGATACGGACTGTATAGATGCCACAAGCTGGTAAGTTTTTACATGCAGACCATGTAAAATTTCCCCTACTCAAGCTGAGCTTCTCCTCCAGGAATTCACATTGAGTCCTGCCTGACACTGACATCAGAAGGACATTCTCTGAGAGGAAGAAAGGGCTGTCCTTAAGCTACATGGGATAGGTTCAACCCAAGATATGATTTCCACATGAATATCCAAGAGCTTCAAATGCATAATCAAGGGCTGTACCAAAATTTTCCAGAAATTAATATACTTTCACAGTTCACTTTCTGCAGGACAGGCGCCACACATTACTTGTGTTGCTACCAGAGAGAGTAAGACAGGGAGTCACCAGAAGCCACAGCATTTTTCAACGCGGTAACTGCCTTGCTTTCAGCATTATCAGCCCAGGCCACGTGGAAGAGAAAAAACAAGAGCAGCTACATGAAAAAATAGTGGAGTCAGACCATCTACTGGAAGTAGCAGGGCACACACAAATATGACATTTCCCTGCGGCTGGATCTCCAATATCTTCAGAAGAGAGTTTGGGCATCCACACATCTTCTAAACTAAGATACAGCCTGCTGACAACCCAACTGGATTTTACAGATTTTTGCAACCTACTGCACATCCAGCCATGCTTTTGCAGGCATGGAAACTGAAAGAAATGTGACTCTGCCCCAGAGGAGAGTCCTGATGCAGCAGGAATTCAAAGGCACAATTCAGTGGCTCCACCTCAGTCTCCATATGAAATGTCCCAGTCTCCAGGTAAGCATGGGGGACTAGCAGCTACATCAGACCTTACACCAGCTTCACTCCTTGCTGTGGAAATAGCAGGAGGATTTGGGTGTACAGAGTATTAGGATTACATTAAATAGGCTGAATAGTGCCCTTCATGCCGTGCTGTCCTCCCATCTTCAGCAGGGATATAGGGCAGCCACAGGGCAGTCACTAATGCAGAACCACGGGCTGAAACACACCTCTGCAAAAACTCACCTGCTCCCTTTCCCCATTGAAATTTGTTACCTGTAGGACCCCCGTCTCCCTCAAGTTCCAGTTTTAGATACAAACTGTGCATGCACATATAAAACATACAGGCACACGGACGCATATATTTGTATCCTGATGAGATCGTTAAATTTATCAGCTCTCCAATTCATTTGAAGTTTGTTATGGAGTTGCAGCACTGCTCCTTTCATCTGGAAATGGAAAGGGAGCGGCCTTTACCCCTTTCTCGAAATTAAAGCGAAATGGGTACCACTTTATTTTAAGTGCCCATTAACTAAAGCGTAACTGAAACCAAGTTACAATGGATGCCTTAGGGGAATGTACATGGGAGACACACCCACCAACAGCAAACGGCGTCGGGCACAAAAATCAGTGGAATAAACATCAAAGCACTTCCTAGCCTATTTTACACCCAGAAACGGGGAAAAAGCAGGTCCGAGAGCTCTTCAGTGCCTTTGAAAGACTCATTTAAGTCTTATTAAAATATTACCTGCTCTTTTTTTTCTTCTTGCTTTGCCTTTTACTGGATTTAAACTCTTAATTCATCTTCTGTAATTTTTTCTGCACTTGGCTATTGTAAGGGGGAAAAAGACTCAATACGTTAGTAAAAGGATCTAACTGGTAACTTCTTTTCATCTCAGAAGCCCCCTTCCCTCCTCCTCCTCTCATTCCTTACAGGTTGGGTCATAGTAGCTTTCTTAATGTTCGGAGATTATTCTTTTGTGGTTTGATGAGACTTCACTAGACCCTTAAATCTTTTCATTTCACCTCATTTAAATATTTTGGCCAATTGCTGAAGTTAATGATGATGAATAGGATTAAGATTAAAGGCTTAAAAGGGTTAGGAGGAGAAAAAATATATTTCATTTCCAACAATGCATGCGGAAGTCTCTTTTACTTGGTGTTGCATTACCTCTCTGTTAGGGCTGTAGCTCATAGCTCTTGGCAGGTCTCTAATATGGCTGCAACTGTCTGTCTCTCTGCAACTGTCTGTCTCTCTGCAACATCTCTCTTTGGCACCAAATTCAACAGAAAAAGATCAGGACCTTTGCACTGTCTTTGCATGTGCTCTCACTTGTTCTCTGTGCTGTCTGCCTCTGCTTGTGCTCTGTCGATGCTTCCCTGACTTATTCTAAACCCACGTATCTGAGTATAACCTTTCAAAGATGTCATTTAAAATAAAAAAAAGCACACATTTATATAGACAAAATTATCCTTATCATTTTGCACAGCAATTTAGAAGACAACCAGCCAGAAACTCTTGTCTGCGCACAATACAACCCTTTTGTGAACAAAGAAATCTTCTTCTTTATTATTCTTTTACTCCTTTTTATAAACTGATTTCCTCTGGTACAAAGTTGAAAATCCATCCTCATAGTCTCTGAAACCACTGAAATTGGACTAAACTGGAAACCTAGCTGCAACTAAATAAGTCATATTTCCCCATCAGTCTTTTATCTTTTTTTAAAGAAGACAATTTCATAGAAATTGCTATTCTAGGAAGCCTTAGGTTGTTCTAGACTGACTCAAGTCCCTCTGTCTTCTGTTTCACAATCAGTGGAGAAGAGAGTTCATGGAATGTCTTGGATGGACAATACAAATTGCAAAATGCAACCAGGAAATTCTCTGTTAAGCCCAGCTTTGCCAGGTAAATTGTGAGCTGGTGGTACTATACCCCAGCAAACCTCTCCTCTGCTATGGCTGAAGCAGCATGGAGAAGGTGAGTGGATGGCAGCAGTCAGTTCCTGGAACAGCGCCAGACTGGGTAAACTTGGTGGTGCAGTACAAGACCCCTGCTCTGACAGGGTAATCTCCATATTTATTTAGACACATCTCTTCAGGCCTCAGTGTTGTAAATCTAGGTCTTCTCCAACACAAACTTTTTTAATAGCTGGGAGGAGGGTGAATACATTTTCCAGGCTTCAGTGAAACAGTGGCATGAGAGGGAACATCATTTATAATGTTAAGGCTTACTGTGGGGAACAGAACAAGCTATGGGTCTGCTGCAGATTTCTGGCATATTGAACAAACTGTATTAAAGCTCTAACCTAAAATATTTATAACTATATTTACTGGAGTTCATGTTAGGCTTGGTTGGGGCAGAGCAGGTCCTTTAACAAAGGAGGAATGTGCACAGGGCTGAAGTCTGTCTGGGCTCAATAAAGGATGAGCAAGCAGGGGGATGAGAGCTGAATGGAGTGAGCTGGAAGATCATTTGGTGTTGCCTTATCCAAAGCACCGAGTCCACAAGTGGCAAGTGAAGCAGCTCTTCTAACACGAGGCTAGGGATCAAGTATGACTGATGCCAAACTAGGCAGGGAAAAGCTAATGAGACTTAATCACAGAATCACAGAATATTCTGAGTTGGAAGGGTCCCAAAAGGATCACTGAGTCCAACTCTTAAGTGAATGGCCCATACAGGGAACCAACCCACAACCTTGGTTGGTTTGCACCCACCATGCTTGTGCAAGGGTGGACAAGTACAACAATTTGCCACTCCAGATTGAGGGAAATATATGTACAATGAGGAGGCTTCTTTCAGATCATCCTTGTACAACATCCTTACCATTTCTGTGCTTTGGCCAGCACAACCAGAACACCTGGAGAGGAAGCCTCATACATATTTGCAGTTCAGGAGAATGAGGCACCGGCAATAGAAGGACACAGCTTGTCTCCCAGATGATAGCTCAAGTAGGGGGACCATTTCCTACGTAAGAGGTGATATTTCCTCACTGCTGAAATGAGAGACTTTTTGGAAAATCCTAGACGTTTCAGGTGCTGCATAATTACTGTTCTGGCACAAAAGAAAGGTGACTCTCCCAGTAGAGGTTGCTTATCTTAAATGTGTCCAGAAACACGTTCAGTTCTTTACACATCTTTAAAGTCTTAGACTCTATACCTTCCCTAAATGCAGGGCGGGAAAATCCTAGTATGCTTAACAAATTCAAAATCAAATGTTTTGACTGACACAATAGGCTTGAAACAGAGACTTCCAGAGATAAAAGCAGAGGGTAAAGAATCAAGTGGTTGCTCACCAGTGGACTGCAGAGCAGTCTGGTAACCATGCAGGATTTTATGGATACAGAGGCAGATTTTGAGGGGCATATGGACTAAGGGGATTGTTACTCCTTAAAACTACTCCTTAAAAGTCCTCTCCATTGCCAAGCAGAGAGGCTGGTGGAAGTACAGCTGTGATGGGTATGAGGAGTGCGCAATGGCCCATCACAGCTACATCCGTTCCCAGTGCACATTTTCCGTCTTCATTTGCTGCCCTAAGCAATTGCGCAGATTTGCTAAATAGTACACAGATATCATATTCCGTGGCAAAGCAGACAATCTCTTTGCAAAATGCAGTTGGGCTATAAAGGCTTTATCTGAAATAGTGGGTGAAAGAAAGGGAAAAGAAAAATGTGGTTTCTTTTTCAAGATTAAAATTTTTAATATTTTTTAACTGTATCCAAAATCAATATTTGGAAACTGTCAACAGGATTCATGTACCATTATTGAAAAAAAAAAACCCAAAATGTTAAAAGCAATTTTAAAAGATAAGAGAACAAAGATTAAATAAAGTTCTGATAGATCTTTTTTCCATCCCTTGTTTCTAGAATTCAAGCCTCGAAAACTTTCAATTCAGTAAAAAGGAAAAAGGACCTAAAGATATTGCTCCAGGATTCAGGACCTTCAAAAGAGAGATATAAAAAAACATCAAAGGAAGGTGTGTGCATGCATGGGTGTGCTGCCCGTGTGTCTGTGCATGCCCCTCCTCTTTCTCAGGGGCACAGCCGCAGCCTGGCCCTCTGCCTCGACTCCATAATGAGTTACTGTTCCCTCTCAGCTTGCTTTCCTTTAGCCTCGGTGAAAAAATTGTGTCACTGAGGTTGGGGCTTCAGTCGCACATAGCTGTAAACCTGTCCAATTTTCTGAGATCTCTTGGGATACTCTTGACCTGGGCTGCTGTGCTGCTTTGTCTGAGCTTTCCCTTTAGTTATCACTTATCGATTCAGCTTTTTAGCAAAAAAAGGGTCATAAAGAAATGTTAAAGTCAGTGGAAAAAAAAAAACACACTAACATTCCTTTACATATGCAGAAAAATCTAAAATTTCATAACTGTTTCACACCTAGACAAACACACGAAAGTGATGAAACTCCAAAGAAAAATAAAAAGAGAAGCCAATTCCAGGACAGAAAGGTGGTTCTCATGCCTGTCTGGTTATGGGAAAGTCGAATCTGTGTCTTTGCTATGACTATGACAATACAGGATCTAAACTGCATTTCCCTGATGTCCAGTAGCACAAGCTAGTACCACATGCATGTACTAGTTGCTTCATATGCAATATTCCTAAAACCTAGAAGGAAAAATTATCTAGCTGATGATATGCTTATGTAAATACAGTCTCAACTTCAATAGATTAACACATCCCAACGAAACTAAATTAAATTAATTAGGAGTCACCAACTAACCCAAACGCCCCCAGACAGCTCTGCAAACAAAAAGTTCTGTTATTGCCAAGGTACTAATAACAATGACACAAACCCTCATTTTGGTAACAACTAAAAAAGCCTATCTGAGCAAAAGATGCTGATGGATCTGTGTGTGTTTGCCCACGGCCTTATCACAGAGCTATGCCTGCTCACGACCTTTACTTCTTTTGATTGCAATAAACGAATAGCCATTCACCAGGTAAACCTCACTTCAGCTGAGATTCCTTTGAAAGCTATTAAATCCTATGTATTTTTTGTTTTACCACTTGTTTGTTACAGTGCTGCGCACACAGAAGTGGAGTGGCAGCTACGAATTCAGCAATCACCAAGGCTTGGCATTGATCAAGGTGAGTATTTTCATTCAAGAGTTCTTAAGACTCTTGTCAGTGCCTGGCTGCTTCCTCACAGGCTCCCAATAATCCCAGTGCTACTTCTTTTGAATGAGACAAAAATAGCCTTTATCGATAAAGACTACTGAAAACAAAACAGTAGGTTTTGACTGAGAATTCGGTCAGTCCAATAGTCGGGTTTATAATACTAACATGGAGACTACTCTTTGCCAGCCTGATGGAACCATTATGCATTAGGGAGCGAGAATGGACTGAGCAACAAGGAAGAGAATCAAAGGCAGAAATGAAAGATGAAGCACAAAGCAGTCCTAGCTTAAAATCCTAGACATAGAGATTTATAGGAGAACAATCCAAAGGAAAAGATTCAAATTCTTTCCATTAGCTGAGACAGCCTCCCAGCCCCAATATATCTATCCTATAGCAGGGGCAAGGACACTGCAAGTAGACAAGTGGAATGAATGAAGATAATGTTGAGCTTTGCATAAAGATGTAGGTGGGGGCCGACAATTAGAAATTCAGAGCTATGCCATGTGCTACCATTTAGATCTGAAGTACTAGCTGGATCTTGTTCGAAGAAAAGGTCAACCCCAAAGTCACATCTGGCTTTAGAGCCAAAGAAGCCCCAAGAGTGGATATACTGAGTCCCAACACTAAAGTCAATGTTAGGAATGCAAATAGGAGGAGTGCTCCTAAAAGGCGTATTTGGAGAATGGCCAAAACAAAAGAGTCTGATTCCCTCCATCCCACCATGATATAAATCAGTCAGGCTGCTGAAAAACGGCGATACCAGTGGGATATGGGCCCAGGCTATGTGACAAGTGGGAATGTGCAGGATATTCAGTTGCACTCACATCCCTTCTAGCAGCCCTGGAGTTTGCAGGTTAAAGGACAGAGATGATTACTAGCAGAAGTGGAAAAAAAATCACAGAAGTCAGTGTGATAGTGCTCTCTGTGCCTGCTCTGAATTTCTCCCTGAGAACAAGAACTTTGAGATCTAATTTCACTGTGGCTCATGGGATGAATGTTGTCTCTGTTTTCTGTGTAGAAATTATCTGGAAATGGTGGGTTGGTAGTTTAGTTTTATGAGCTCCTAAAACTATTCTTTGAATAATAATTGACCTAAAGTTCATCTCTTGAAAGACTTCAATATTCAGCATTCAGCTTAGGGCAACAGCACATCAGCTCTGGAAGGGGAGGGTTTGGGGAAATTACTCCCTCCAGAGTCAGGGCCACACCACGTGGCAAACCAAGTTTAAAATAGCTGCAGACTGAGAGGAGATATGTCATTTGGAAATTACTTGTGCGCTGTTTGAAGCAGCCGTTAGCTGTGCAGCAAACAGGCTCTGCAAATAGAATTGCTGTGTGCAACACAACCTGGGACTCATGTAACCCCCTGTTTCCAATTACTGGGACAAGCTCTGAAGCCCGCTATCCACAGAAACTAATACCAAGGACTAGGGAACAGTGAAAGTTTTATGGAACACAGGGCAACAGAAGCCAGGCCATGTGATTAAAATTAAATCTCCAAAAGGAATTGATTGTCTCTCCTTGATACAGAGCACTAGCTCTAATAAGATCTTTCATCATAAGGAGGCCTCTGCAAGGCTGGCATCGGAAGAGAAAGCAATACTGTGAATTTCTAACCATGAGAGTGTGAATTTAAATAAAACTGGATATGCATTTGCCTAGCTTTTGGGCAGCAACCAAAAAGAAGCGAAAAAGAAATCTCAGCTGGTAACACCACTTATTGAAATGTTCCACATGGTAGGTTAAACCGTACAAAAACAATGCTGAGATGCAATGAGTCTGTTTTGCTTTGATTTCCTTCTAAATTAGCCATTAAGTTACATTAAAAGTGGAAATTTCAGCCCATGCTGGACAAATACTCTTGTTGCCAATTGAGAAAGGAGTTTATTTCAGCCAAGTATATATTCCTCCCAAGTACATAATGCTTTAAAATGGTAGGACTGGCTAAAGGGCTCAGCTATGGCACACTCCTTTCCTTGCTCTGTAGGGAAGTCACTCTGTCTTTCTCCCCTACAGAAATAACAATATTTCCTTGCACTTTAATTCTTATACCTCTCCCAAAGCTTGCAGCACTGGACTGAGGCTCTCCAGGTAGGCAGGATATTGGCAGCTCAGTCCACTGACAGTGAGATGAATACCCTTAGGAGCTGATGTATTGCTGGTGGTACTGCCTTTTACATTTGCAGCAATAAGAGCAGCTCTACAAAGCCGGCCTCCCCTGGCATTTTGTCAAAAGTTGCTGCTCTGAAAGGTTTTGCTTTGGGCCAAACGAAATAATTTGTGTTAAGTGAAGTGATGTTTTCCATCTTCTTCTTTTTCCCCCCCTCTATGAAAAAGGAGAGCAACTGAACAAGAGGCAAACTGACCAACACAAAGAGAATTTGGTCCAACACAAGCCAATTTTACTGTCTCTAAATGTTTCGTTTCAGAAACCAAAGAGAAAAATATTTGCACAGCTTTAACCCTAACCAGAAGAGCTCATTATGGAACTGGTGGCAGTCTGCACACTGTATAGGCGTTAACTTAAACTACAAATATTTTAATTTGAGCAGTTATGTTCTCCAGGCCTAATTCCCACTAGTTTAATTTGGATATTTTCTGTCATCACTTGTTGTACCCAACAGTTGTAAAATGTAACTATGCACTATTAAACAGCTGCTGCCTTCCACAGGTGGCTGCCTTACAGAATGAGGTGAGGATGTCTCCTGTATTGCACAGAGGAGTTGTGAGGTTTAATTCATTCACGTTTGTGAACAGCTCTGAAAGCTTCATTTAAAACCTGCCATATTCTTTGCAGGCTACACTTCCCAATGGAAAAGAGTGCAAAGTAAAATGGCAGCTTTCACAGGCAGACAGTGGACATATCTGCAGCTAGACAGATCATAAAGGAATATTCCCTTATACTGCACCAGTAAGCCCTGCTACATCGCATGTTACGTATATGCTTTTCTTCAATACATACTATGCATATTATTCATACATTTCAATACAAACATATCTCATGTTTCAATTAATTCAATATTGTAGTCCGATAGCTTTGACCCACGTGCATTCTTAGTTTCAGTAGCATGATTAGCACAAGAAAAAAAACACAGTATTGGACAGCCATGGAGGTTTATGTACAGTAAATGTGAAATTAAAGCTATGTGGGGAATTCTTTCAGTTCTTGGTCACGTCTTCTGCTTCTACATTGTTCAATACCACTACAACCATGAACAATTTCCAGGCATACAGTGAAACTTATTTGATATAACTGTGGTATTGAATCGACAGCCTATATCTGACCTGGATTTACTGCTATCTTATACGCTCAGTATACACGAGTACTCTTTCCCCTGGGTTGAACCATTCAGTCATGTCAATTTGATCACCTATTTTGCCCTTTTGCTTGAAAGAGTATGGCAGAGAAGATACAGTTCTATTGGATCCATTGGCCTTAGCTCACAAACGAGAGCTATTAGGTACCAAGTCACCTCAGCACTGATATCCACCCTCATCCATAAGGCATGTAAGACACCAAAGCAACTTTACCCTTGTCTTCCTCTGTGATATGACACAAGGATGATGACGACAAGCCTCGGGATCTTAGGATGGAGGGAAGCAGGCAGGGAGGGAGAGGAAGGCAGGGAGGGAGAAAGGGAGGCTGGAAGAGACAGGAAGATCTCTCCTATTTTCCACTAGACCTTGGAAACAGGTACCCTTGAAAAAATGTACCCTTTTTCAAAAAGAGTACATTGTATCTCCTCAGCATAGTAACTGATCTCAATGTTTCTGACAACGGTCCTCTCAGAAAGATTCCGGAGAATGAGCTGTTTACAGGAAAATTAGTTTCCAGGGAGCTATCGCAAATGTTGATCCATTGCCCAATCCAGGGTAGTTCCTTTTTATTCTGGATCGTATTTACTAGCTAGAAAGGTACATGAATGCCCAGCTGTGCAGCGCAGTCTGTCTGCTTGTGCCCCTCAGGCACCCAGGGCTGAACCCTGTGCCTTAGCTATCAATTTCAGCTGTGCTGCCAGGCTGCTTTCAATGGCTGGCATTAAAACGTCATGTTACATTCTTGCTCTTTTGCCCCTGTTCACACGCAGAAAATTCTGGATAGTCCGTTCACGACCTTGTAATTTAGGCCCCAGGTGACACCCTGACACTTGCCTGCTTTTCCTGTGTCAGGAAAAAAATGTAGCTACTTCACAGTTAGTTTAGGCAGCAACAGAAATTAATTATCTGAGTTGTGGACTTGCTATAAAATCAGCAGAGAAGTGTGTCATGCTCTCCACAGAAGGCATGCAGGAGTCCAAGTCTAAGCTAGGAAACAGGAAAGGAAGTAGCAGGAAGAGAAGTTTGGGGAAAGACAACAGAAACAGAAAAATGTCATGTACCAATCATAAAGAGTTCGCCCATTGTGAGCAGAGACCCAGAAGTGAAGGCAAGGCTTTGGGAAAGGAAGACCATGAGAAGGGTGTGAGCCTAAAAATCATTTCAGGAAAATTGAGAGAAGTGAACTTCATATTACAACAGAGCCTACCTGTGCACTTCAGTGCTCATCCTCTTAAGCACTGTTGTAGACTCAGCCCTCTATAAGCATAAGCCTACACACCCTACAGCACCCCAACAGAGAAGGGCTTCATTCCAATGTGCCTGTGATGAGTAAGAGATTGGGCTAGATAACTACCTGGGGCCTCCTCCAACCTGAATTATCCTATCACCATGGCTCTGGAGGGGACCACATGTGGGCCCTTCAACAGCAGTAGCCCTGGCAGGCCACACGTGATTTTTTGCCTTAGCTGACTTTCAGTTACACAGACAGACATGTACTGATGAAAGGCCCTGTGAAATTATAATCTCCAACAGCAGAGTCTCCTCAAGATCTTTCTCTAACCCCCAGCACCTCATCTCCAGTGCTGATTCTGCCTATGGCGACTTAATATTTCTTGCACAGCTCACCATCAAGAGCTGCTGCTTGGCAATCTTTTTTTAGGAGGTCTTTGGGCTGCACAGGAAGGAGACGCACTGAGAACAAGAGAAAAGTGAGAAAGGAGGCCAGGTGGGAGAAATGGAGAGCAGCTCGTTTAGGTGTGTGCTGGAGACAAAGTTGTAGGCAAAGGAAAAAGAGGAGAGAGAGAGTGAGAGACAATGAGCGGCAGGAAAAGGGCCACTGAGAAACCAAGAGGGACACAGAAAGTAGAGAGATAGGGAAGGAGATGAGAGGAGGGAGCATGACGAAGAGAGCTGAAACCAGAAAGGGTGTTTCCATTTGTATTTTTATCTGATAAAAAATGTGCTCACATAAGAAAAAAAAGTACCAGCTTAGAGAGAGAACAGCTCAGACAGCAAGAAAAGAGGTTTTGACAGAACAGCCAACTTAGGAAAGAGCTGTCTGCATAAGTGATCAGCTCAAACCACACTGACAACTCACACCGTTCAACCTTCACTCTGATCCAGACTTCTCTGATCCAGACTCTCTGGTCCTGGCTTCACTGACTGGACTATCTGGGTCACTGCCACTGTATCAAGGTGGTTAGTCTGATTTCTCAGACTCAAACTATCCCAGTATCATATGCGGTTTTGAGGATACACTAGCCCCCTCAGTGCAAACATAGGGCTTTCTAACCTGTCTGGCATGGCAATTTCCTTGACGGATGCGGCCCAGATTTGTTTCAAATTTTGTTTAACGGCTTTACTCTTGAAAGATTGGAGGAGAAGAAGTGATCTTAATTTGAGAGGAGGGAGTCAATAAGCTTCCTTTCATTAGATAATGACTCTGCCTGCACTGTACTCAGATTTAACCGTAGGCTCCTTCCATAAAGTAAAATATTTTGGTTTGTCTGTGTATGTGTGTGTGCGTGTGCGCGCGTGTGTGTGTTAAAGGAAGAAATAGATCAAATTCAAGAAAGTGCTGAACACTTCTGCCCTTTGCTTTGTTGGTTATTTGTCCTCACTGGCAACTGGCCTCCCTCAGAGAATGCCGGCTTGCGGATGAAATGAAATACAATACAACTGTATTTTGTATAGCATCTCTCAAGTAAACAGGATCACAATTGCTCCGCAGGCTAAGTGATAAAAAACAGCACAGAGAGAAGGAAATTAAGAGACAGAAATGACAGAAGAAAACCAGCTGCTTCCAGAGGAAGGAAGCACAGCTCTGTGGCTAAGGCTCTGGGTTGGGAAATGACAGGCACTGGCTTAGCTCTTAGAGCTGCCACAGACTTCATGCTTTGACCTTGAACAACCTGCCTGACCTTACCAGGACTCAGTTTTCAGTGCAAGACTTCTTCTTGTTAACTCTTCCAGGTCTTAGGAAGTCAGAGATGACTGCATTCAAGACTGTGGGGAGCTTTGACACTACCCAGGCAAAGATTTACATGGCTGAGTGGGTAGAAGTGTGCTAGAAGATAGTGGAATGCAGAGTGATTTGAATCTTTCAGGATGCCAATAACTAAAAAAGAATCACAATAACTGAGTATGATGATGCTACTGGAACAGTTTAGCTAGTGGTGTTGAAACAAAGAGGTGAAAAACAAATTTCACTGCAGTAGGACAGCCTTGCCTCATACCTAGTGTGACAGCAGGAGGCGGCAGCCATTCTATCCCTTAAAAGCAGTTTTACTCTGGGGACAGATATTAAGGAATGGAGTAGCTGCCAGTGACAGAACTGTCTGAGCATGTTAAATTTGGATAGCATGTGGTATGGCGGTCATTTATAACCATGATGCTAACAGTACAAAGCATATTGCTTATCACTATCAGCGGGTTGGGAAGGATGGTTAGAAAAATGCCTTGCAATCTGCTGCTGAGCAGCTCAAATACGGAAAAGCGTGAGAAGTGATGACCCAAATGGCTAATGAACGTGTTTCATTACATGTTGACTGTGAACAGCAGGCTGACATAATACTTTTCAAAATAAGACACGATTTTGAAAGCACTTTCCATTTTTTTTGAACAACTTAGTTGTCTGTTTCATTGAAGAAGGGGCTGGTGCACTCTCCAGCCTGGCTGTGGAGAGGAGAGGATGTAGCATACCTTGTAAATATTGATTTCTAGGGATCCAAACATTCCCATTCCTGTCACAAGTTCAGTCTCCTGTTCTGCGTTAAGGTGCATAACTAACAATGGATGTACAGAAGAAAGGAAGGCTGGGACACATCCTTTTCACAAGACAGAGGAGGAAAAAACCTAGATATTAGAAGCTAGCTCCTCGCTTCTGTCCTGTACTAGAGGGACTTGAGTGTTCGGTGTCTCCACATAAGAAGACCCTGCAGGGAAGCACGACTAAGTGTGTGAATATCAATAGGGTCTTTAAATCTCCTAAAGATATTTTCTATCCTGACAGAGTTTCCTGGAGATGGATGCTTCAGATCGACAGCTCAGCAGGTATCGCACCGATCTTGCTTTCGTACCAGGTGTGGGAAGCACAGGCTCATCTTCTACAGATCTCTCTCCTTACATAGGACATTCCTCCTCCCCTTCCTGTGGCCCCAAGCCAGAACAAAGCTATGGAGAGGAGTACCGTTTTCCTCAGCCTCCAGAAGTAGTATGCACAAAGTCAGACACTTCTCGTGTGAATCACCATAGCAACAAGATCAGGCCTGGCGTGGAAAATGAGGGGCAACAGGAAAAAATATGGGAGAGGGCTCTGCAGATAAGGGATAGTTGCTTCTGCCTTGCCTGGTGATAGGCAGCATTAAGCAAGAGAAGCATGTGGGAGTGACGTCCATCTGTGCCACTGCTGAGGCAGAGAGAGGCCTGCATTTCGAGCCCCTTGAGCCCACCAGACGTTAGCATCTTTATCATTTAATTGCAACACCATGTTGGTCTGAGAGCCCAAATCACAGCTGCACTGAGCTCTTTATTCCTTACACTGCTATTTCAGCCCTGCTGCAGAAACTCTTAATCTGTCATGGCATTTGTAACAGCATTAACTCCAACCAGTAACATTAAAAACAACAGACCTGCTGCCTCACGTCTGAGTCCCTGAGAGCTGACCAGGCCTATGGTGGTAACTGGAAGAAGCTTATGCAACCAGTTTAGGCATGGCTCAGCAGGTTTCCTGCACACTTCACATGAGCTCTTGTAACCTCACCGATGACTCCTCGATCTCTTCTAGAGCTCGAGTTACCTTCTTCTGTCACAAAGTGTCCCTGGCTGCAATGGCGTATGAGATACATCCCCCCAAGACCCTCCACTACTTCATTCCCTTTGTTCAGAATGTGATAAGAAATTCAGAGTTGCTGCTGTGCCTGAGAAGTAACTTTCATTGTCTTCTTCTGAGTGTCCCCAAAGTAGACAAGTGGAAAAAGTCATTAGAAAGCCAAAATATTGACACTTTGAGGAAAGCCTTCCTTCAGGCATGTGAGTACTATTGGGACCAGCTCACAAAGCTTGATCTAGTAGTACACATGGCCCTGATTTTCATGCTGACTTCTTCCCCTGGCCAGGGAACTACAGAAATGATTAAGAAGCTGCTATCAGTTGTTGCTAAGGGGAAGGAGGTTCTTTACATGACAGCAGAAGGTTTTGGAACTGAGGGGAACTCAAGTTTGATCTAACTCCTCCAGATGAATGTAAATTATTTTTTTCTTATCCATCTGTCATTATCTATTTGAGCAATTAAATCACAATCAAATGCTGTGACCATCCTGCCTTATTCCCTACCACCCTCCCAGACAGGACCATCCGTTTGGTTGGCACTCTGGAAAAACTGCATCTTAGCAGATGATGTCCCCCTCTGGAGTCTCACTTTTACATCCAGAAGTTCAACCTCTCTCAGCAACATCCAGACTTCATCCCTCCTTGGCTGTACTCATGCTACTTCTTCTTGCAGTAAGGCAATCAGAGTATAAGCTTTTTTTTCCAGATTCCCCACTTAACTTCAGACAGACCCATGTAGCTTTAAGTAGCATATTACAGTAATGAGGGACCATGACTATTTCTGATATGCCCTCCTTCCCATTAGTAACCCCCCATGATAAGCAGCTCTATATTCTCTGCTGCCAGCAGTCACTTGCAGGCCACTGGAGCTGCAAAGAAGGACAGAGAAGCCTGTCATAAAGAAAAAGTGAGAGGAGTGCATAAACTGGGAGAGAGGGTGGGGGAAGGAATAAGCATTGACAGTCAAAATGCGAAAAAGATGAAATGCAATTTTTCTTCAAATGCCTGGAGACAAGACAGATCTCCTGGCTTCCTTCCCCTCCCTTGCCCTCCTGCCTGAAAAGAGAAGAGGTAGTTAACATAGGAAAGCCCCTCAAATAAGGCCTGACAGCCACATATTCAGAAACTGATGGCATTTCCCTAAACACTGTTTGTAAAATGGTAATTATCCAGCAGGCAGTGACAGCTGGCACTTAGCACTGAGAGAGAACATGAGCGGACAAGAAGAAAGGGATCCTGCCATAATTGAACAAAGGCTAAAAAAATATATAAAACATAATCAGAAAAATACAAAGATTGCTGGCTGTGCTAATAGGTCACTTCAGCTTCTTGGTTCATCTTAAAGTGATTGGGTTTGAATGCAGATTCAGGCTGACATCCTCCAAATCCTTCCACTGGGAGCAGCACCTCTGAGCAGAGCAGTAAGAGCAGCAAATCCAAAGGGTTGAGCAGCCAGCAGCGAGCACAAGGGTGCAAAACTGGTCACCAGCTTTATCACTGAGTGTCTGGAGCACCTGTTTTCCAACTTGTGACCCAAGATCAGCGATTGGTAATGAGTGCTTCTGGGTAGACAGTTCCTCCCTACTTCATACCAACTCAGCTATGCTACAACGTGGCAAAATGGAGTACTTCGCTGAAAGCATCCAGACAGGACAAAGCAATGTACTTGAGCTGGACAGGGAGATGGCTAGGTTGATCTTCTACTTCCTTGCTATTAAACAAAAAATCTACTTCTGGGATTTTTTTTTAAGACAATGGAGGACCCTGTCAGTTCAGGTATCAGCTATGGCATGTCTCCCGCACGGCCTTGGTTATGTCTCTTCTTTCTTTGCCTTGATTCTTTACCTACATAATGGGTTGTGAGTTGTCATTGCTTTGTCATACACTCAAACTGAGGCCTTTTTCCTATTATGTCCTATCCAAAATCTGGGAAGGAAGGTCCTGGACTGGACTCAAGTCTTTAAGCATGATCAGTAATACACATGAAGGTATCTTCCCTCATTTAAGAGTCACACTCAAAGAGAATAACAGGAGCAGAATGAAAATAAACTCATATAAATGAGCAGGCTGGTATCTTTGAACTTAGGGGCTTCCAAATTCACATTCTAAGACCACCTCATTCACTTTCTCATTACTCTAATTAGGATGTTATCTCCCTTCAGCCTGCAGTTGAGAACACTCTGATCTCTCCAGAATGCTTCATGAGTTGTTACTTTTGCCCAGATCCTGCCTGGAAAGGTTACTGCCAGAGTCCAGCAGCATATACATTTGATCACAACCCATGATATGCCCCTGAGTCACTCAGTGAATAACGGGCTAGCAGCCCTAATAAATGATGCTCCAATGAGTGTGGTCAGACAAGGACACATAATGGAGTGCTAGAAGATGGGAAGGAGCTCTGCCTCTCTCCTTTGAACCAGGAATCAGCTTGGCACATAGCTAGTCCATGCCTAGGATAAGACACAAGCAGCATCCAAACTTCTTGTCATCCCTTGCCGTTCTTCTTTGCCACTGCTTCTCCTTTACCAAAAGACACTACCCATGGGAAAGATATAATTGTCTTAATTGACGCATACAATTTTAGCAACTGAAGGCAAAAATCTTAAAGCTTCTGAATTTCTACTAAGCATACCTTCTTCCTTTACCCTGTTTTAATTCTGTTCTACTAGGTGTTGCTAGTACTTTTTTTTCATCACAGCAAACGACCTCTAAGCTTCTTTTTATGCCGTATTCTCCTTGGTGCCAGGTTTGTATGTTAATAATTTTCTCAGCACCCATGCACATTTAAAATAAGATAGATTTTCTCTGCTGCAGACAGATACACCTCTTCACAGTAATTCATTATGCTACTATCTCCAAAGCTGTTTCTTTGAGAAATATGCGTAGAGACTTGTATTAACAGTGTAGAGTTTTCATGACGATAACTGATGATTTGTTTGACTAGGTCTCTTATGTATCAATCTAACTATTTTGTAGTTTGCCTGTGATTTATTTTTGACTGTCTTAATAAAGTTCAAATATTACTTTCAGTAATCAATCTGTTTTCTATAAACTACTGTTAAATTCTTTTTTTAATGAGTGAGAGTTTGAGTAAAGAATTTATCCTACAAAACTACTGATCTGAAAGTTATCAATATATTTCTAAATGGCCAAGTACAAGTAAATTGAAAAGAGAGATTTCTACCATCAGTTGACATTAAAATATATGCATGTTTTCAAGTACAAAGTAATTACTTTAAGCAGTAATAGAGCATTTCTCATAAGATATATTAAAGAAACACCAACAATGAAATTGCTAATGTTGCAATTTAATTATAAACCCTTCTATATGCCAGCACATCTTCACTATTACTTTTGTTGCCAGTCTTGATCTGTAGCATGCTGTCTAACGCAATTTACTTTGTGCTTTTTTTTTGTTACAAATTACTTTCATAGCTTCTGCTTATCTGCCATATATGGAAAAGCACAGACACACAAAAGATGATACACAACAGTGATTAAGGTTGAAGAAAAAAATAGGAGAGCAACATTGTGCTGTGTGAAAACTTTTATGTAGCCAAGGGGGTAACACTTACCTGCAGGAGCCTAGCGGTAAGACCAATAGTTCAGTTGTAATTTCTGAAAGTAATTTTAGTGTAGCCATTACAAAGTAGCTCCAGATGATTTCTGAGTAAACATGCATATTCTTTATCATTATTAATGTATTTACCACAGACTCCTTTGTTTCCATGCAAGGTTCACATACAATCTAGCTTGGCTGTTTCCTGTCCTTAAGCACATTGAAGTTTATCAGTTTCTTGGTACAACAGATAGCTTCACTGACATTAAAGGTTAGAAAAGAAGAGCTTTATCACCTAGGAGTTCTCCCTGAGGGATGCAGTGAGACATTTCACCCATAAATTCCCCATTTTTGACACAAAAACTTAAGAGAGAAGAAAAGAATGTCTTCTAGAAAGACATCTGTTGATGATTTTAAAACTGCAAGTGATGTAGAGCTGAACTTCCTTGGATAACCTAATTTATTTTATTAAATGAATTCAGGCAATACACAGATTCCTGTACACACATATGCACACACTCATACACTCAAAATAAAAGCACCTTAATGATCCTCTCTGTCATAATAACAGCTAGTAGAAGTCACTGGGCTTTGGTGACTTTCCAAGTATACTCACTGCTGATGGAGGAAGTCTTTCCTGGTTTTGCTCTCTAAAATCCACCTGGCACTCAGCACAAGTACTTAACCCACATTAGTTTCAGAAAGCACTCTTAATGCTGTTGCAAGTTTAGGAAGATGCAGCACATCACCATGAGCAAGGTTTCTGTCACTGTCAGTGAGTTATTTCTGTTGTCACTGTCAGATGGTCATGATGGCTTGTTCAGCTTTTATGTGGGGCTTACAAAGAAGTGGGGTGCAAGGTAAGTCACAAGGAAGGGCACAGGCAAACTCAAGCCTGTCCTGTGCACAGCCCTAGAGTATCAGATGTGAAACAGATCTGGCAATCACATAGCAGAGTTAATGTCTCACCTCTTGTCGGGCATCATGTACCCATCCGACCTTTATCATTACCAAATACCAGTGTATCACCAAAAACATGGACTAACATGAGTACACCTCTAAGGCTTTCAAACCCAAACTGGGTGATTCTCAGCAGCTCTGGTTACAGAAAGAAAAATCCTCCTTCTGCCTGCCCTTCTCCACCCACAGCTCTTACTGGAGGACAGACAGGAGGAGGAAAGTGCAGGGAGCATGGAGAGGTGTGTGTGTGCACGTGCTCAGGCACAAGTGCATTAGCATGAAAGCACACTCAAGTGTAGGTGAAATGAAGACAGAGACAAGAGGTCACACAGAAATAAAGGATCAGCAATCAGCAGGTAAATGTGGAAATGTAAGAGAAATGGATCAAAAGGGAGAAAATGAGTAAGAAAGAAAGAAAGAGAGAGAAAGCATTTGGACTAACTGGCGGTACAGGCCAGGAGACATTCAGGCTCCAGGTATGCGTGGGAACATTAGAAATCGAGCGCAAACACTCACACACGCAGTACCACACACTGAAATAGGCACAAATGACAAATCACAGACTCATTTGGGTGAGAAAAGACCTCTGGTGCATCATCCAGGCCACTACTGCATCCTGACAGATGGGTGACTCATCTCTGCCTTGAATATCTCCAGTGCTGGTGGATCTATTAGCCTGCCTTGGCAGCCTGCTCTGTCACCAAACTGTTCCTAGAGTTATAAAGTTTTTCCTCATTTTTTTTTACTAAATGTTCCCTGCTGCACCTCAGGACTATTATGTCTCAGGCTTGTTTGTACCAACCACTGAGAAAAATGGATCCCCATCCTCTCAGTAGCATCTCTTTATGGATTTGCAGACAGTGATTACATCTCCCTTCACACATCTTTCCTCCTCAATGAAAATATACCAGCCTTCTTAATCTTCTCATTTATGCTACACTTTTTAAACCTATCAGCATTTTTGTCACTCTTTCTGGAGCTTCCTCCAACATGTTGTGGTTTTGGGACTGAGCAGAGACAGCACTAATTCAGCTTCCTGTCCCTTAGCTGTGCCATGTCCAGTCATGAAAGGTTGAAGTCTGGCTTTTATTCTCTTTCCTGAATACCACTTGCTGCCTGAATACCTCTTACTTTATCCTCCTGAAAGGATATTATGTGCAGAAACAGACACACACACGCATGCACATGAGCACATACCTGGCCACCTATTTCACATATTTTTTATATTTTTTATTTCATATAATATATATATTGATACAAGTTTCTTGCCCAGTAGAGGTTTCAACATTAAAAGCTGCCTTAGAAGATAGGCTGGGCCTGCTGTGATGAAGAGTACCTGAAGGAGTGGAGATTGAGGAAGATGATGATGTCACATCACACACTGGAAGAAGCCCCATTTGATGGTACCCTGATGGTTGACTGAACACTGAATATTATTCAAATCCGTGCAGACCATATCTATTTCAGAGTGCTCATTTGTCTTCCAGACCCCTGTATACTGCAGTCATCATTCTTTCCTCCTCATTTAAAGCTTCCACTTACACGACTGGTTATCCCAGTACTCAACAGGTCTGCCCCCTACTGTTAAAGTGATGTGCACGAATGGCTTCTACACAATGCAAAAATGCCTTTGGCATTATGATTTTAGTTGCAAATGGATAACCTACATGGGGAAAAAATCAAGAAAGGAAGGACTGAGTAGGTCATTTGAGATATTATGCAGCTGCCTCCAATTGCTCACTTCAGTTTCTGAAAAGCCTCTCGGGGATGGAATTAGAAGATGGACCTTTAAAAACATCTGGAGAGAATATCCACTAGAGCACCCAAGAATGCCATAGCATTTCCTTTATGGATTTCACAGAGTGAGCAAGTCCCAAGTGAAAATGCATAACAAACACGATACCCGATCTTGGTGAAAAGACATTAAGAAAATAAAGGGACAATCATTTCAAAGGCTCCCTGATTTACATCTGCAATCCGCTACTGCACGAAAGCATGACATTTCTCTACCTAACAGCCTGATCTGAAGGCTGGCACTGTGACATACTCTACCAATGTACCACTGGCCCCTTGTTTGCCCCATCCTACTTAGAAGTAGAGAGTGGGATGAACAGACAGGATTTAAGCTCTAGGGGTAGTTTCTGCTCTTGGGCCAGGCTCCGAGAAAGTAATCTGTAACCGATTATAGCTACAGCCTTATTGCCAATGACAGCAACTAATAGATGTGTCTGTGTGGCAGACTAATGGTCAATAATATTCCTTTTCAATACCCTACTGCAACATAAAGCCAGGCATGGTGTTTATTAAGTTTCATGGAAATTCCCTGTCTGTTCTGGAAAGTGTAGGTTTTTACCAAATTGCACCAGTCTTAAAAGAAAATCTGAAAAATCAGTTAAGAAATGGAGAAGCATCTCATTCCTTACAGTGAAAAGAATATGAGTTGTAAAATGTCACTGCTTTGATGTGCTGGCAAACATCCTGGAATCATTCGACCAAAGATAACTATGTTTATAAATATTTGGGATATGAAGATACTGTATATAAATTGCATTTTTATTATTATTATAAAAGTGTGGGGGATTTTATAAAAAAAGGGAAAACCAGCTCTGCGGTATATTCTAAATACATACATTAGAGTGCTTTGTGCTGTGCATAGCATGTTTTAATAAGGAAGAAACTGAATTCTACTTTCTCCCTATCCCTTGATCAGTGCACAGTGGCTATTCCTTTCTCGATTTCTCCCAGCAAGAGGTGCTGAGAGGCTGGTGGAGAAGCCATGGAGTTGCCTGCAGCTACAGCAGTGCAGGTGAGCAGCGCTCTGAAGACCTCTCTATCTGGAGGCTTTGTGTTACCGACCCATAACCCCAGAATCTAAGAATCTCCCAGGGAAAATCAATAGCAATAATAAAATCCCTTGGAGAATTCATGGAGTCTCTCTGATGATACAGCCAGGGCTGTGCTGGAGGAAGAGCTGGGGATGACTACAGCTTGTTCCAGTTGCTCCCGGCAGGTTTTATTGCAGGGCAAGGCTCAGGACTGCTGCCCTTGGAACTCTCACAATCCAGATAATTGCTCTTCTGTTCTTTTTACAACTGATATTTTATTCGTAAGACCAGAGAATTGCTGAAACACAACAAAAGGAGCTCCCACACCCATCTACGTTCTGTTCCTGACCAGTTGGCCTCCACACTGTCCCAGTCTGGGACTCTTCACATGCAGCTCTGGCTACCCCCCTGCAGCATTCCCTGTTACTCCTACCCTCTCACAGGCTCATTTGCATAAATGAGCTCTGCCTGGAAACCTCAGCTGCACACTACAACTGCACTCCATCCAAAGTCTAGTCCCTGCACAGTCCCACTAACTGATCCTGAGCAAAAGCCCTTCCTGCTATTTCCATTCCAGTGTAAATCCATTCCAATCTAATTGCTCTCTCCCATCTTGCAGTTCTATTGACATCTACATTTTCATTTGTCATCTTTTCTTGACTCCCAGCCTTTTTTCCATTATTCCCTGCAACAACAGACAGCATGCCACAACTAATTTCACTTCCACGCTGCTTCCCAAACCTTGACTGAAAACCAAGTACTATAAAATAACAGCCAGTCTTCGTGAACGAAGATCCGGGGAAGGTCTTTACACCTTCAAGCCTGCGCATTGGATTTTTTAGGTGAGACA
>JAWMRA010000001.1:23190451-23381812 GCA_035584735.1 Pseudotriccus pelzelni
GGTCCTTAGAACGTAGGTGGATTGCCTTACAGGGCTAACGAGCTCCACCTGCCCGGGGAGTGTCCCTGGCTGGGATCAAACCCTTGGCCTCGGCAGTGAAGGTCCTGCAATCTAACCACTAGGCCACCGGGGGCTCCCAAACCAAGTATTAACTCCCTAGTAAACCTACCTGAAATCTATTGAGCTGACTGTCCGCTGGCTCCGTGAAACAGAAGTAAACAATTAAGGCACAGTGTTTGCAATAATCATCATGGAAAGCATTAACTCCTTGTCATTTGAGTCCTGGATTAATAGTGCCAATTGGTCTCAGTCCTGGCTGGCACATCAGCCCATTCCCACCGACCAGGAAGGTCTCTCCAAGTACCGAGAGGGTCTCTCTTGCCTCTCCTATCATGGCTTTGCACCTTCTGCTTCCTTGACAAATAACCATTCACTCTGCAGCCCAGGGCTGCAAGGCCGGACTCTCATCCCAGTCAGCCACCAGCTTGTGACAAACACCAGTGAAAGCCTCAGCGTTTAACACTATTCAGTCCAGATACAAGACACATTGCACAGATATTTCACTAGATAGTCAAATCCCCTCCCAAAACAAGGGCAGAGAGTCTATATAGAAACAGCTGGAAGGAGACCTTACATCATTCCTCTGTTATTAAACTTGCGTTGCATTCTTTAAGAAGATGAAGAAAAATTCTGCTCACATCCATATACAGACTTATTTGTGGTTGGGGGGAAACAGTATTACCAGCATTCAAGATCAATCAGCCCTCAACAGGGCTTAAGGTTTGGAGAATCATGCCTCGATTGCTTTCCCACTGTAAATGTTAACTAAATGTAGCTCTGGTGAGAGGTGCCAGTTCAACAGCTCTGGAGATTACCCTGCCCAGTTCTCTTCTCAGTCTCAACAATGTAAACCCAGTGTAATTACAACTACCACCAGTAGAGCTACTCCAGAACTGCAGCCAGAGTAGGTTTTGGTACTGCAACTCTCTATTCTCCTCCACAGCAAGAAGAGGACATAGTTGAACCCCACAGCAGTGCTCCCAACAAATTCAGCAATACCCCATTGTGATCACATAACATTTACATCACTAGCAGCAACAATATTTGGTTTATGAAAGTGGAGGTCATAATATGTCCCCCACTCCACCAACATGCCTCACATTTTACCTCAATCCCTGCTGGAAAGACCAACCCTGCTTCATAGCTTGCATAAAATAAAGTCACAATTAGCACCAAGCATGAGATTTTTTAGAGTGAGATGATTTATGCCTAATCACACCCATTCAAACTGATGGATTTCAATGGAAGGATAACTGCAGCAGAATCAAACACTCTGAATGAAAACACTACGAACAGCAGAAAGAACTGTAGTACCTGGATATGCCCATGGGTGACCCTATGTAGTTACCTACAATATGAGCCTGCTATATGCTACACCAGAAAGGACAATGGCATTTCCTATCTCTCCCATCCCACTCCAGGGTTGCTTGTACCTATGCTATGAAGTTCCTAAACTGCAGTTGTTGCTAGCTTTTGACTTGTCTCTGCTTAAAGCATTGGGATATCTGAAGAGCTCCAGGATAGACCAAGTTTTCCCCAGACACCTCTGTGTCACAGCCAAGAGTACAGAAGCCCAAGGCAGCATATTGCCCTCATTTCCCAATTTCCCTTTCATTGGAAATGCTGATATTTGACCAGATCAGATTCCTCTACAGAGCATATCTGACATTAGGGATCTGGTTTGAAATTAAAAATTCCCTCTTTCTCCATGCCTCCATTACTGTGGACTTTCTACACTGTACGTGTGATGATTTATGATGTAGACATCATCATGAAGCTCTCTCATTATTTCATAAAAAGCCTTAAAAAGAGAGTGCTTTGGCTCAGTAGTGTTGATAAGTGTTGAACAAGACCCAGTATTAAAGCAGCACATGTTTGGAGGGGCTGCAGTCCATAAAAGCCTCCAGATCTTTAGAGGTGCACCATCATCAGCCTCACCCTGAGTACTGTGTGCAGTTTTGGCCACTGCTACATAAGAAAGATATTAGGCTCTTAGAGAACATCCAAAGGAGAGACAAGAGGATGGAGAAGGGCCTTGAGAGGAAGCCGTATGAGAAACAGCTGAGGTCACTTAGCCTGTTCAGCCGGGAGAAGAGGAGACTGAGGGGAGACCTCACTGCAGTTACAACTTCCCTGTGAGGGGAGGAAGTGGGGCAGGCACTGATCTCTTCTCTGTGGTGACCAGTGACAGGACCTGAGGTAATGGCCTGAAGTCAGGGAAGGTTTAGGTTGAATATTCAAAAAGGGTTCTTCACCAGAAGGTGGTTGGGCACTAGAACAGGATCCTCAGGGAAGTGGTCACAGAACGAAGCCTGAAGTTCAAGAAGTGTTTGGATGATTCTCTCGGGCACATGGTGTGACTCTCAGGGACGGTTCTGTGCTAAGGGCTAAGAGTTGGATTTGGTAATCCTTGTGGATCTCTTTCAACTTGGCATATTCCTTGATTCTGTGATCATTTAGGATAGAAGACTGATATGTTTAGCCACCTGTGGTGTGGAGAGCAGGTGTCTGTCAATCCTGGTGGCTTGAAAGCTTACCACAGTGAAGAGCAGGACTTGAAAAGTTCTATCGAGAGCAGGTGATCATCACAACTCTTTTCTCTCCCATCTTGCACCTTTAACTGTCCAAAAAGAGAGACTAATCACCCTATAACCTTCCCTCAGCCCTTTTTTGGTGGGCATAGAGTTTCCTGGAGCAGGGAGGGAATCAGTTTTCTCTGTGTGGAGCTCTCAGAGCACATGCAGGACACACTATCTTCACTCCTGAGCACCTTATTATGCAAAATATATTGACAAAAATGAACAAGAGCAGAGCAGAGGAACAAAACAGCCAGATAATTAGAGCAGTCAAAGAATGAAAGGGTCAAATATGCCTGTTGTGGCTGTGAATAGGAGACAGGATATCAATATGAATACAACAAAGGGAAAAAGGCAAATGCAGACCAAATCTGAGAAAAGCTTCCTGACAGCAAGGCACGGCAGCAGGTTGTGGAGTGCCTCCTAAAGCATGTAACTGGGTCCTTGCTGCTAGAAAATATATCAGAGGAAACCATACTGGTACACAGCTCAGTGCCCAAGAGGCATGCCTGCCCTGTAGTAGTGGCCAGCCACAGTTACCACTCTTTGCGCTTTCAAATGGATGTTTTCATTCGTGTTGCATGTCTCGAGCTCTCAGGCAGCCTGCCGCTGTGCAGATGTTAAGCAGATGTCATCTCCCTCCCTCCGGTGGTTAAAGTGATTTCAGGATGAGATGATAATTAGTCCCTGAAAGGCTGTGTGCAGAAGGAAGGAGGGTGCAGTACATTGCACTCTGGTGCAACCGAGAGCTGGGGCTCATCACAGGTAAGATGTTATGCCATGGTCCTAATGCAGACTGATTTCTCAACGCATTTGTGCACACTGACTCCTTGACTCACTGCTGAGGAAGCTTGAGAAGAGGCTCCACTGAGCGGTATGGTAAGTGCCCAACTGTACTGATCATGGCGTTCATCCAGTCCCTTAATCTGGACAGCAGTCAGTACCAGATGCTTCAGGGAAGGTACAAGTACACCACACAGATCGATGTAGAACAGCTTGTCCCTCTGTATTAGGCCTTGTCCTGGGTTTTGAGACTTAGAGAAACCTTAAACCTCACTGATCACATGTGGCAGGCTCTCCTTTCCAGAATGTATTCTCCTTGATTAGGACAGCTCTGAATACTCTCAATGGATACTGGATCTTTTTTATTTTTGAGTCCTGCTGAAAGCTGGCTATTGATGATGTTACATGACAATGATTTTTCCAGCCAACCTGCCTGTTACAAGGAAAAAAATACTCCCCCTTTTTCATCCTGTAGTGTCATCAAACATCTCCTTGTTCTTTCCTCTGAAAACTGAGGATCTTTCCTATGAACATACATTTTTACATATCCCTTCTTCTAAGGAACACACAAGCTCTGTGGGTTCCAAACTTTCAAAGAAATTTCTGCTTCCATGAAAATCCTCCCAGGCACATCATTATTCCCATCAACATTATCCAGCTCTCAGTCATCTCTCTTCTCAGACAGTATGGCTAGACCTGCACACATTTTTTTGCAACTGAGGTGCAAAAAAGAGAGTTTGGAATTGATCCATACGCCATCATATTAACGGGCTGCAAAGCTGCCCCCACAATCCCTGGTCCTTTCTGCTTTGCGGGTAGGATCTTGCAGTAACTCAGCAGTGCTATATATTTCCTGTTGCCTCCTCAAACTTTGCAGTTTTTATTTCATAGGCCCCACGCTTGGTGCTAATGTGGTATGCATTCAGGAACTGTATAAACAAAGGATGTAATTACTACTCCTCTTGTTTGGGGAGTGATATATAAGTGAATGGCCTTTTCAGGGCATTCTTGTTAAAAAAAAAGTGTTGTGTCTTCACTAAATCCATCTATTAGTCTTTTCCATCATAATCAATAAATCAATTCCCTTTTTATATGGTGATGTTGGCTCAGCTGTGATTTTCTGATGACAAAATTCATTACTCAATTGTCTCATCGCTTCCTTTCTAAGTTCAAAAACATCCATTAGCACCACTATGTGAAGCCCCATTAATCTGCTTTCATTATAATAATGTTCTTATTCTTTCTTAGCATCTTTATTGCATCCCACTCATCCTTGTTGTCTCATAGGAGCTTTTAATTAATGCGCTAAGAACTAATATAAAGAGCAAGCATTTTTTTTAGATCTAGCACTTTTGGTTACTGGACAGAAATAAACCAAATTTACTCAGGTGACTCTATTCTAGAACGGAGAGATTTGGCACATGATGTAGGCTGGATGCTTTAGAGCTGTCAGTTTTTTGCAGGTGAAAGTGCAGTCAAAATAACTTTTTACTGGCTCCAAGGACTTATTTGGTTTTATTCTACTACTGTCTACCAAAAACGTTTTTCAAATGGAAAGGATCTATCACACCTATCCAATGCTGGTTTTGGACTTCGATTTGCTTCATAATGCAAATTAACAAATGTACCCTACAGCAAAAGAAACTGCTGAAAGCCTCCAAACTAAGGTGAAAATGATTTCTTAGTTACTGGAGGCAACAAAAGGGATGTCCTGTTCTCCCCTCCTTAGCCCACAAACTTGAGCCCTGCCTTGTCACTTAGATCCATTCAATGAGAAAAAGGAAAATACAGTGTGAAGTCACAGATTTAATGCCCTTTTTCTATTTCCCACCCTCTGAGTTTCTTCCTGCCTGTAAGACTTAAGAAAAAGAAAGAAATACTTGCTTTTTCTACAGCAGACATGTACGGTATCACAGAGACAGGCTATGGTAGTGGTAAGGCCCCTGCGCCTTGAATCAAAAAATGCGTTTTTCAGTCCTTCATCCAACAGATGCTTCTGGGAAGTCCTCTCATGTTGGTGTCGCCAGTGCCACCGACAGAGACTGTACCACACTCCTGTCCCCTGCAGTGCCAAGTGCGATGGGTCCCTGGTCACCGCCAGGGTCTCTGGGTGCTACAGCAGCTCATCTGAGCTTAAGGGCTCTTGAAAGCAGAGGGCTGCTGCTGTGCTAACGATTGGCAGAGACAGCTTTGCTGCTCCATGTGTAGCACACTGTGGTCTCCTCAATGAACCACTTGTTAGGGAACAAACACCATTTGCCTCAGCCCTCCCAGGGCTCAGCTCAGCCACCCTCATCCGAAGGTGTTAAGACCTCACATGCAGCTCAAGCAACTGGGAAGGAATCTCAGCACACATTTTTGAAGAGGCAAAAACGTGTTGCTGGGGAGCGAGGGGTTGGAGGTGGTTGCTGGCAATCTGGCTGTGTATATCGTACTTGAGAATTCCTTTCTGTGAAGGACGATGGCATGCATTTGGTTGAGGGATTAAAACCCAATGAAAACTATTTGCCTTGTCCTTCCAGCATGTGTTAATATAAGACACAACAAATGAGGAATAATAAATTCCCTTCCTTTGTTCCTCACAAAGGGAGAAACAAAGTTGGTGAACAATGGTTTTCTGGACCCCTCTAATGAAATCACCCCTTCATCTTTAACATTGCTAGTAAATGGAAAATTGGCATGTTTACTTCCTTCTAGGAGACCAAATGTAAAACTGCCTAGAAAAACAGGCAAACAAAGGGATATGTTGCAAGCTGACGTCTCTGACAAGTCAGAGGGAAGGAAAAAATTGTACACAGATTATAAAATTTATCATTAAAAAATAAAAAACCCAAACCCAAGAACTTTGCATGATACTTCAAAAGAAAAGAAGAAAAGGGAGGTGGAAGGGGAGAACAAAAAGAAAAGAAAATCTGTCAAGAATTTTCTCACTGCATCCAAAATGCCTCAGTGAGCAGAGATACAGAAACAAGCTAATTACTGTCTTTCTTTTACTCTCTCAGTTCTGAACTCCACACACAACATTTTTCGTGATTATTAATAAAGGAACACTTTCATCTCTGTCTTATTAAGAGTTCTGGGGGAAGCAATACAGTATCTGACAGATACCATATGGGATAGGGTGGAAACAGGAGGGAATGAAGGAAAGGAGAACAGAAGCAAGGAGGTGACTTAGAAATCCCTCCATAGTTCCTAGGACGCATGTCCAAACTACTGAAGCTTTCTACATAACTGGAGCAATTTCTGCTCTGCTATGCTCTTCAATGTTTATTTCCAAGGTTCTGAAGCTTAAAGCAACAGGGAATATGGCATGTGCCTTTACCCTCCATGGTAAAGGGTCCAGGTGTCCACAAAAAGGAAAGTCCGGCCTTTGAGAAGTTAGGGAAGCTTTCATAAACATTGCAACACCGGAGTTAGAAAAACAGCAGAAATTCTTCCAGCGCAGCCCCCACCCCCTTTGGGTACTGAATATTCTCTGGGTTTGGAAGAGCAGCTGTGCTGAGCTGCTTATTTGAATAAGTCAACGAAGATGGCAGGAGCCAGGAGGCACAGAAGAAGAGTACCAGCTCACTGCCTTAGTTCTGTCTGTACTGCACATCACCAGCTTAAACACCTGCCTAATGCTTCACAAATACGAATTCACTGTCTCCCTTTTCACAAACCATTGTGAACCATGTCTCTCTGGCATGTAGCCTTTGCATCCTGTCTTACCAACACTGTAGACCAGGCCGAGCAGGAGACACCAGACCCTTGGGTGCAGATCCCTGAACTTGGCTGACAGCTGATTGCTCATAGCAAAACAAAACCTTTCTCTTAACATCCCTGAGACACTGGCCAAATACTATGGTGGGGAGAGATTCAGAATCTGCCAAGCATTTCTACCTGTGGTCCCAATGCAACTATTCAAACTCCCTCCAGGTTATAAATCCTCTTGAGTAAATGGACATCCACAAAATACTGTATCATCTATTCCTCCAGACAACAGGGAATTTCTGCATGTTCCACTCAGTAGACCAGAGCTCTGTACCCGAAAGCCTGTGCTTGTTTAAGCCAAACCCTCATTTGCTGAGGTTTTAACATTACACTCATCCAGAGTCAACAGCGGGTAGTGCTCTGCCATTTAATCTGGCAGGTAGTACATCATCTTTCAAGGAATTCTTCATTACACAGCAGAACTTACTAACCATTGTTTTGCAGAGAAAGAAATAAACCCCACACCTAAACAAAATCTGCCCTTCCTGTGGGGCACTATGGTCTTTTAAGACATCTTTTGCATATGCATAAGGATGTTTGGATTGGTTGTTTAATATTTTTTTTCTGTGAATCTTACTGAATTAAATACACTACATGATTTAAAGAGACCAGCCTTGATAATGCAGAGGGTCCCATCAAATCTATTGCAATCAGTGAGACTCAGCTCTAATCCTGGCAGTCAGTTCCGTAGCTGCAGGAGAGCCACAAAAAAAAACTTGTCCCAGAGCAGATCACAGGCAGAGATGCTCACTCTGGCACTTTATGTCCTCTCTTCCTTGTCCTGCCAGAAGTTTTCTGGATAGGGAAAAGGGCTGGTAAGTGCAAAACAGCGTGTTGTCAGAACATTTCAATGCCATGCCAGCGTTGTGCTGCAGGATAGTTCATAACAAGCCAGTCATCAGGCTGCCATGATTTAAACATCCCTGGTTCTCATGATAGAGGATGCTCAGAGGACTCCTTAGAATTACTACTCCAAAAACCTGGGTTGGTTTTAAAGCACCTTCTTCCTCCAAGTAGATCAGTTTGTATCTAATGCCCCAAAACCAACAGCAAAGTCAGGAGGGAATCAACAAGTCCTGAAGCTTTTTTCTTTTGTAGCAAGCTGTGCAAGCAAAAAAAAATAAAACCCTCACAGTCCAAAAGTCAGTTGCAAGTACACCTCCACCTTCCCACACCCATGAACCTCCTCAAGCTGAGTCTTCAGTATTAAAAGTGGACCCTAGAGTTTTTCAAAATAGATAAAAAAATACGGGCTATTCTGCTGCCACCACTATGCATACAGCAACTATTCAGAGGAATCTGTGTAAAAGAAAACCTCCTTCCTAAGCATCCTGAAAAATGACTGTTTATATTCTCCTTGGATTAAGAGAGGCTAATAGGTGGCAAAAACCTATTTTCAGAGTACAGAGCAATCACTGCTCTTACATAAAGCAAGAGTTAATGATTCTGCTGATTTACAACCTATTTTCCACTAATACATCCAGCAGTGAATTCTCAAGAGTCTTTCATTGTACATGAATCTGGAACACAGGACATTGATAAAACTATGTTTAGCTAGAAGATGAGAAAACAAATGATATATAGGAGCCAAAATTACAAATCTGGGTTAATTTGCTAATGTCTTGTAACTTAAAAAAAAAAAAAAAAAAAAAACACTTTGACTAATTTTCTTCGAGCTATATGGAAAAAAAAATTCCCTCTTGCTTTCGAAGTAAACCCAATAGGGATCAAGGCACATCAATTTTGCTAATGGAACCTGGTTGCAGCCTTAATTATTATTATCTCTTTGTGATAGATTAGCCATTTACCCAGATTATATAGACATAGTGAGATTAGATTAGATAGCCCAGGCTCCATATGCTTTTTTCTATCTCCCTGTGCAATACAGCAGTCGACTAACTGAATCCCTGCTTGTATTCCTGGTAACGAGCTATCTTAGTACATTTACTTTAAACTCTGTTTTCAATAAAAATTGACCAAGTTTCAGGAAGAAGAGGTAGTAAAAAAAGGTATATAGATTTGAGGGTTACCCTGATTTCAAAAGCCTAACAGTGGTGTGATGTAGGACCATACAGTACCTTTCAGGGTCAGCTGCTATTTTCACAGCAAGTGAGCAGAGGTGAAAAGAAATACCCACAAATGCTAAAAGAGACATTGCTGGTCCCCTGCAAAAGGTACATCTGCTGTCAGGCTCCTTCAAGAAAATTGGGACACTTCAGTTAGCAAGCTGTATGGGATACAATTTCTTTGTATGAAAAAAAACCTAGGATTAAAAGAACAAGCTTGGATAAACCTTATGCATTTTTGAATGTGTTTAACAAGGTGCAGTCAAATTTTCCTAACTGAAAGGGCAAAAGAAGAAAATTTCTATATCCTTATTGGGCTTGCAAGGTTATCTCAACCCCCTCAGCGGGCTCTACCATCATGGGATAAGATAATAGGTAGGTAAGAATACAAGTTTTCTTCCTTTGTAAAAAGCTGAAGCTTGGGAAGCTGTAAGTGGCAAGAATGGAAAAATTGCTTAGATTTGGGATACCCTTATGCAATGATCTGCTTTGCAGTCAGGCTGTCCAGGAATTTTTTTTTGTATACAAATAAATGTTTGATCTGCTATTCTAAAATATTAGAGCTTTCATGATAATTTTAAAGGATAGGCCTTCTCCTTCAGAGCTTCTGTCCAACAGCATCCTTTCCTCCTCCATTTTGTATCAAACTGCAAACATGGATATAACCTTGCACAGAGAAACCTGCATTCTAAAAGCTCTCTACTGGGAAAGGTTGTAAAGCAATTCAGCATCAAAGGCTGGGAAGAAATATAAATCCCTTCATGGCATTTGCAAGGTCTTGATTGTGCTTTGAGACTTTTTCAACAAAAAATATCAGGAGTAGTAAACAGCAAGGACAGCACATCACCTCCCCATTCCCAAAACACCTGATTTAACACTAAGAACTTCAGATTCTTTTGTTCATTGTGCTTATGAAAGCCACAAGATTCTGGCCATGCAGAATGGCTTTTATAGATGAAAATGCCATCACATGCTTTATCCAGAAGTTTTACAAGTTTTTCCTCTGAAAATTCTGGTTAATAAGTTTTTTCAGATGCATTCTTCTGTTTGCCTCTTATGCACCCCATATTTTGCTTAAAGAAACCAAATTCTATTCCCCAGGTAGTTCTCAGACAGAAATAAACTTCAGAAGGAAAATTAGTCAAAAATTCAGAGAAGTGTTTGAAAATGGCACAGATCATCAGGATGCTCTGAAAAATATAAGTACTAAGGACAGCTGGAGAAAGGTTAGAAAAGCAAGCTACATTGGTATTGCTCTCTTGTTCTTTATTCCAGGAGTCCCATGTCTGATGTGCTCTGTATTTAAGTTGGCTTGCTCCCTTCCTCCATCCTGCCTCATTCCACCACTCGCACGTACACCTGCCAGCTTAATTCCCTCAAAGATGAAAAAGACTAACATTGTTCTTTTTCTCTGCCTTGTAATAATGAAAAACAGCATGAGAAGACAGAGTAATGCATACAGGGAACCCTCTAACCCCCCTTCCCACATGGCTCGAGAGTGTGGCACTGGGGGCTGGCACCCACTCATTTGATTAAAGTGCTTCTTGCTTTTGAGATTGCTTTTTTTTTTTTTCTCCCCCAAAAGGTTGGGTGGAGCTCTGTTTTATTTCTTCCCTTCTTCGGGGCTTGCTTGTTTATATTTTTGTGTCCTGAAAGCTGTGAGTCACACTTTGATTTACAGTCTGTCTCAGGAGAGACAGGAGACCCTAATGAAAGAGAAGGCTGGGAGGGTAATTAATACCTACCAGGCATTCAACTGTACTATTAGCGAGCAATATGTGCATGTGTGTGTGCGTGAGCACCGACAGCTGGAGACGAACAGGCAGAGGTGAGATCCACTTTGGTTATAGCCCTGAGCACCCTGTTAGTCCACAGCTATAGCTGCTGACACCCAACACAAAGAGACCCCAGAAGAAATTTCCCTCATAGACAGCAAACTGGAAGGGGACTGGGGTCACGTGAGATGAGGTAACTGCAGGAAGCCAGGGGTGGGCTACTGAGGGATGCAGGAGGGAGGCTGGTGCAGCACATTGATTGGGGATGCTGCGATGGAGAGAAGTCGGAAGGGTGATGGATCACTCTTGCTTAAAACAAACAAAAACCAGGCAGCTTGCCAGGAACGGCTTAGGCCAGTTTCATTAAAACTCTTCATTCATCATGCTGAAACGAGGCGGTATTTGTTATTGCAGCACTGGTGTGCTGGTGCAGTAGCTATTATGAGAGTGGGTGGCAATACAAGGAGGGGGCAGTGGGAGGAGATGGGAGGGTAATGAAGGATGGTGGCAACTGGGAGGTGACAGGGCTCAAGTATCACTTACCATCCACTGAAGGGACTAATAATCACCCTCTATCTCCTGCATGGATCTGGGCTGATAAGGCTTCACATCCATCCAGCCAAATCTCCAGGATGGGAGAGGATTCCCTGCTTCCAGGTGTATTTATTCCTCTCATTAGACCAAATAATGGCACCACAACATGCTGGGGCTTGCTGGGGTGTCAGGCTTAGCTGTGGTCATGAATCCACTTAATGTCACCTCAGGAAATCCTAACAGCGTGATGCTCAAATAAAAGCACTACACCTGCCTGGAGAGGGACTGGATGGATCTCTTATGCCTTTTCCATATCTGCAATCCCTGTTAGATCCTGCATTCACTGCTCATGCATCCACGGAAAGCAGAAACCCACAGGAGTGGAAACTGCCTCACTACGTAGCTGACGCTTCCTTACTCTTGCGTTTCCTTCTACTTTCCACTTCACTGAGTCTCCCAGACAGCTCTGGGGATACAGTACTGACAACACAAAGCACGCCACCACGCCCCAGGACTAACTGGTGAGGGCATGATACCACCTGGTCAGTGGCTTTGTGAGCGACCATAACAACAGAGTCAAATCTCCTCAAAAGATTTAGTCTTCCTGCCCACCTGCATCCAAACAAAGCCCTCTCTGAACTTTTTCATCAGGCTCCCAGGCAGTGACCCACACACCCTGCAGTTGCATGGCTGGCATTAAGGCCAGCCTTTGATTTTAAAGTCTGGTGACCGCAATTCCTCCAGAAAAATCAAGCCCCGTGTAAGTGTACCTATGAAGTGACATCCATGACCCCCATCCAGGGATTGCAGTATGTAATATGTATGTGCTTGTACGTGTGGTGGAGAAGGAGACAAAGTGAAAGCTCATTTTGTTGTGATGTGTTTTATGGAGCAGCAAGAAACACTGTTTTTGCAGTGATAATACAAATTCAGGAACACAACCATCCAAGGGTTGAGACAAAGGGAAAAAAGTGTGTGCGTGTGACAGAGAACTTTTATTTATGCTATTTATTTATTTTCACATACACCCAACAAAAGAAGACCTTGGAGTGTGCACATTCGTGTGTCTAAGCTGTATCATCAGCCTGGCTTGAAATCCCAGCCCTTGGGCTCCCCAGTCTGAGCTCTTGATTGGAGTAAGATCTGGGGTTTTTTTCCATAGTGAGCTACTCTTTCAATGCTTTGTATGTATGACTGAACCCGCAAACAACCTTGACACTCATAAAGCTAACTCTGGGAAGACATTTTAAACACTGAAATAGGTACCTACAGGGCCCTCAAAAGAAACCTTAGCACCCCTCTCTGACATGGTGCTAGAGAAAGGCTGGTAAGTGTGCCTGTGCTTTGTGGTGCTCCCCCTCCTCACGTCACAGTTATGGAAACATGTATAGATAATCCCACTGTGAGAGTAAGAGGCAAGGCTACACTAGTTAGAACTGCAACATCCCCAGTCCCTCTCAGTGGGTGGTTTTGCTATGTTCTTTGGCGTCACAAAGTACAGGCTACAAACTAGCATGCTCACTGGCCATGTTTGAAAGGATCTACTGCAACAGCAGCAGCTGCATCATGGTAATTAGTGCTGGCCCAAGATTTTTGAAAGGAACGTTTTCTGGGAGAAAATTCAAGTTGAATGGAAACGGCATATTTTGCAGGAAAATATCAATTGTCCTGAAATCTTCAAGGAAAATATTTCATGACAGCATCTCACAGGGATAAGGCTGGAAAAAAGTTGCTTTTCAATTATATGACTATAACACAAATAGAAAGCTAAATGTTTTGGTTAGTTTGAAGCAAAACACTATTAGACTCTTTATGGATGCTTCCAACATTATAACTATCACCACCATCTTATCTCAGGTCAGGTAACAAAAATGTTGAAATCTTAGATTTTCCAAAGGTGAAAAACTGGTTTTCAATCATTTAGAAATTTCCCAAGGAATTATTTTTATGCATTTTTACAAATTTTTATCTCATTTTCAGTGAACAGAGAAATGAATGCCTTCTCCCCAACAAGGCAGACAGCACGAATAATCCCTCAGTGGAGATAATCTCAATTCTGGACAGGTGTACCTGACCAAGCAGTTTTGTGAGCCAATGGCCAAGCAGCTACCAATGTATATTGCTCAACTCTTTACACATACACGTCTGTTATTTGGTTGCAGACCAGTTTAGACTATGGATAGCGTAGATATGCCTGCAGGAACTGCAAATTGTAGCCCTCAATAGGACTACTATGACTTAGTGTCAGAGGTGAGGACAAGACTTAAGCCTCACACTCCAACATCCCCAGTTCCCTGTTCTTCCAGACATACAACACTCATTTGTTTCCCAGCCTAGAAGAGCAGGGCTGGTTTTCCAATGTACGCCTTGCTGTAACTGATTAATAACTCCTCCATTAGAAACTTTATCATAACGCTTGACCTAAATATTCTCTGCACTTCCCCCATTGGCCAGTGAGAATAACTGGTCCCTCCTCTTTGCAAGGCATTCCTTTACATATTAGCAAGCAGGCTTCACAGCTCCCTCCTGCCTTCTCTTCTCCAGGCTTCAATGGCATTACACCAGGGGTGAGGGTGTAATTTGGTCCATTCACACCTGTCTCTCTCAGCCTTCCCTTCCAGATCTTCCCTTGCAGGAAGAATTTGTCTGGTTTTCTCTGCTTTAACGGTGCGTGGGGGTGTTCTCCTTGCTTCTCCAGTGTGTGTCCGGCACAGTTGTGCCTCAGGAAACTGGATTGAAAGAGAATGATATTTGCCCATTTACATCGATTGGGGGACTGAAAGGTTCTAACAAACCCTATTCTAAAATCAATTTTTCTGGTTTAAAGGGCCCCTGCTGTATTCCAGTAACGAGAATAAAATATCACATTTCACCAAAATCCTATTATACTGTCATGAATATCCCATCACACTGTCAAAAACCAGGTGGTGGTTCTCTATGGTCTCTTCTTTATTGATGGGCAATCATCCTGCTTAAAGGTTCAGTCTGAACAAGGTCTCGTGAAGCCTGGATCCTTCCCTGTGGTGCACTGAAGCTCTGTGGTTCCTCCTGAGCTCCATCCACCCTGGTGATGCCTGTCAGCGCAGATCCCCCTCCATACTGCACCAAGCAGGCTATTGAAAATCCTCAAGAGGTGCCTATCAACCTACAGGATTAGGCTCAGAAGAGAGAGGTGACATTCATGTCTGCTTTCCTGCAGATGCCACTGTGCATGCTCAGAAGTGCTCAGGAAAAGGCTGCAGCCTTTTCTCCCACGGACTGGCTCTTTGGGTCATCTTGGGCAACACCGTCATTTTGGTCCATGTCCTCAAGGTAGTAGTTTTTACCAGCAGCCCCAGGAAGGTTAGGAACTCTCATTTAATGGATACACACATGGAGATGCCAGTCCTAAGAGGTGTATGCATATTCATCCCTCCTTTCCAGATTTCTCAGAGACCCCAAATCAAGGCTCAGATGTTTCAGCTTAGACAAAGAGGGAAAGAGGAAAAGCAGAAATAAAATCTGAATCAAAACTTCTTAAAAGTTGAAGAGGATAAAATTCTTGAGTCCAGATCCAGGAATAAATTTTACAGCTGGCACCTGTTTGCCTTCATTACAAATGAAATGCAAAGCTCTGATTACAACACAAGCCTCAAGGCACTTAAAAGCTAACTGTGGATCAAACTTTTCAGATGAAGGCATGTTCTACCCCACCAAATTAGTTCCTGCTTTCTCCAGATGGTCTCTCCCATCACTTTTCTAAGCTAAAATAAGTGTGTAAAGGAATCCTTCTGTGTTGTCTTCCCACCTTTCATTTCAAAGATACTGCTATTTCTTCCACTCCTCTCAGAAAGAATTGGGAAGGTGAGGCCCTTCAGCAGTACCTCCTTAATTTTAAAACTAAAGTACCAGAAATTCCACCTGAACACAGAAAGACACTTTTAAACTATGAGAGTGGTCAAACACTGGAACAGGTTGCCCAGACAGGTTGTAGAGTCTCCATCTGTGGAGATACTCAAAAGCCAACTGGATATGGTCCTGGGCAGCCTGCTCCAGCCAACACGGCTTGAACAATAGTGTCAGACATAATGGTCTCAAGAAGCCCCTTCCAACCCAACCATTCTGTAATTCATTCATCATCTCGGGGCTCTGCTTTGCTGAAATTTGGCATTATGCAGCAGTTTTCACAAAAAGGTATGGAATACAAAACATCTTTACTAAGAAAGGACCCACCCTGCAAAATTTATTAAAAAAGAGAAAAAAACCTACTAAACGAATACACTGAATATGTGATGGCTGCACAGTATGCTAATGCAAGGAAATGCTAGAACTATATGGCACAGCCTTCATCTTATTCCTTAAATAACAAGATATATTGTGTCACTCACTTTTCTTCATAACTTATGCAGCATACAGAATGAGCGAGGCAAGATTCCTCAGCTCTGTGACTTATCTGTGCCTTATCAAACCTTAATATTCTCCTAGTGTAGTTTGATCTTTCATTTCCTATTCCTTTCTTCCTTCATCTTTCTTTCTCCCTTCCTTCTCTCTCTCCTTCCTTTTCTTTTTTTTTTTTGTTTTTTCTCCCTTCCCCTTCCTTACTTCCTTCTTTTTCCTTTCTTAAAAAAAAAACCAATGAAAAGCCCAACTAAAATGCTGACAGAAAAGAATAAATTGACATTTTTGGAGCCTATACTTCAGATTCAAAAGGCCGCCTGAGGGGTTTCCGTGGACAACTCCCACTTATTTACTTGCTAATTTCAACAAAAAACATTCTTTGCTGACAGAGCTAGAAGGAGTGGATTTCCTGCTCCCTACCTACATAAAAAGCCTCTGGTCTTCTTTGGGGGAGGGAGGCTCTAACCCGACTTTCTATTTATTGGTGCTTCCTCATGTGTTGCAAGTATGACCTTTTCCATGATGAGAGATGACTGTGCTAAGACCATACCTGAGTAAGACCAACCACTTCTCCACTCGGAAAGGTGTCACTCCCTACAGTAACAACCCAAATAGTATGCAACATGGGAAAGTGAATGTTATTCACCAAGCCCTTTAATATCTAAATAATAATCTACAATGATCCCAGAAGTAATATCAAGTGCCCCTCACGCAGATAAATACCTCCCCTCCCTTGCTACTCACTAACATGGGTTTCCAAATTTCCCATGCCAAATAAGCACAGCTGATCTTTCTGTTGAAGTGCACCACCCCAACACACCGAGCATCCTGGGACACACTCACAGACCTCCTGAAGAGCTTCCACAAGTCTTTCAGGAGTGGCAAATAAAGGAAGGGAAGAACAACCCCTGGCTGCCATTTCTGCCACATAACCAGAAACCTGAAAGTTGCTCCATAGAAAACTGGACCTTTTTTGGGATTGCCAGACTTCACTCTGTCTGGCAGACCTGGATAATCTGTTCTGCCATCTGCCATTGCATGGGATTCCCTCTGCTCCATGGCCAGATCCTGTAGGCTCAGAAGGGTTGACGGACTAAATTACAACTGCAAGTGCGTGCATAGTGGGTTTCATGTGGAATTGGCTGGAACCAGGTGGGAAGAGGGGAGGGACACAACAAGCAGTGTGCTGGTAACAGATAACCTGGGCTGGCCAGCCTGGCTGCCGCCACCTGCCCTCAGCGGAGGAGATGAGCATGTTATCTTCCAGCTGCACATGGTCAACAGCCGCTCACAGTGATCCGAGGGGAGATTCAGGTGCATGCACGCAAACCCAGAGTACTTCCCGTCTTTTCAAAATTCTACATCAAATGCATTTTTCTGGTCCCAAGAAGAGAAATAAAAAGGGAGGAGTTCACTGTGCTGTTACACATTGCCCTGTCAAAGACGTCCCACCCGTGGTCAGGGTGCTTCGTGGGGCTTTTCTCAGGTGGCTTTTCTTCGGCAAATGCATCTTTCCAGGGGTTTCTCCCAAAAATACAATGGAAGAAAAGAGTGGGTACAAATATCCTGGGTGCAAATATATGTCTGGATCTCTTTCAGTTTTTCATATACCTGATAGGATAATATTGGCTTCTTTGAACACCAAGCATCATCACGTAATCCATAGACTCTTCTCTCACCTCCAGCACAGACATGCTGCCCCCTCCAGAGTCTAGCACACCTCACACCTCCACTGACCCACGCTGTGTAGCCCCAACATAGAGAACTAAAACTTTTATTTCTTCCCCTCTATACCTTCCTTCCACATATGACTCACACCCAACCTAAAAAGGCATGAAAGCACAGGACATTTTCCTTGAACTGAAAGCCCTCTTTCCACACTTCTCCCTTCCCCTAAGCCTCACCTAATGTAAAGCAGAGATATTCTATCTCCTCACTTCCTCACTTCTCACTTCCTGCCCTCATTACATCATGAACTGCAAGGATACGGTTTCTAATACTGTATATAACATCTGCTTTAAACTAAAAAAGCAGCAAGAAGCATCACGCATTACTGGCTTTTAGACAGAACTTATCTGCAAATAAAACAGACAATGTGCCTGTGTGCCCATTTGGGGCCTTTTGTTTCATGGCTGATTATTTAATTTCAAGTGCCCTGAGTGTCTAAGGCATTTACCACAAATGAATGAAGATTCAGCTGCTCTGTGTCAGGAATATACAAGCTCAAATCAACAGGATACAATGAGTGAAGGTCATGAACGAGCAAGGGGATAAGCAGTAGCACGAGTGGGTGGTTAAAGGCAGATCATTATTACCCAGCAAGGCCTGGACATAAAATAATGGCTTCTATTCACTCTGGTTTAGTGGGGCTTTATTAGCTCTTTCTCTTCCCATGGGCAAAAGAGCGAGGATGAGTTCACCTGGTTTCTCTAACTGAGGTTTGGCAAGTAGTTTCCCGAACAAGCTTGGGGATAGTGCTGCAAGCAGTAAAGAGGGGACCCATGGATAATGAAAAGGTTAAGAAGGATATCCCTGCAGTCACACAGTCCCCTGAGGCATCCAAGAACCAAACTCAATTGCCCTTGACTCTACACACCAGTCAGGGACAGAGAGAGAACAAGCCCAAACAGAGACAGTATAAGCCCAGATCCCAGTGTTCACTGGAAACATGGTGATGCAGAGAGAAGCAGACTGCAAAAAGGTTGCAGGACTTGCAAACTGAGGACAAGGGGTTGGAACTGGAGTTGCCAAATTTGATTTAGTCTGGCTGTCAAAATTCATCCACGGTAATGGTAGTCCTTCCACCTTTTCCATGGGTCCTGAGGGAGTCCTTCATATATCCAAAGCTCAGTCTGAATTTCCTTTATCACTTGATCTTGCACAAGGCTCCAGCTGAGACAAGTGTGTCCAGTTCATTTCCTATGGAGTGGCACAGCCCATGATTTCTGAATAACCCATGGCCTGCAACTGCAGGTGCTTCCTCAGAGTACAGGTTTCCTACTTATCTGTGCTTACTTTTTCTGAATCTCTGTGGCTATTTTGCCATGAATGTTACAGCTTTCAGCAGTACATTTTGGTCCTTATCAGTTAAAAATAGAGAAAAGAAAAAAAATCATTTCCAAAACATTTTTGTCCAAATTTGCCTGCCAGTCACAATTCTCAACTCAAAAAGCTCTCTGGCACAGCACTAGAAAAGCTATAAGCTGCAGAGCTGCATTATTCAGTTTTCTCCATCTCTAGATGTATTATTTAACTTCTTGGCAATAATGTCAGGGACATAATCCAATCAAAATGCAGAGAAACAAAAGAACCTAAAATTTCAGTACAGCTCAGATTGGTTTTCAGAGCTTACTTTATAGAAACTGGAAGAAAAAAAATCAAAAAGAAAAGCACGTTTTACATTACCAGTGTAGAGATGACACAGCAGGCACACACTTATGGAGGCAAATCTGGAATCCTCTTCCAGCAGAAAATCTTTAGCTAGTGGTACCAGTGTAAAACTCCTCTGGCTGCTGCTTGCCCCCTCCATGATTCAACAACACTCACCCACTTGCCTCCTTGTCAGGTTAAAAGAGAAATTTCTCAAAGAGAAATTTATAGAGTGACCAACCTCATTTACATGCCCCACTACTCAGTTTCCCTGGGGCAGGATAAATTTCTTTCCACAGGTGTCCATGAGGCTGACTTACCCAGAACGATGTCCCCATGGGTGAGATATCCTGAACATAAACCACCCACTCCCAGCACACTCCCTGGTTGTGTTTGCCATCCGAATCCCGCTTGTATTTGGCCTTAGTTCTGTCTTATATTCATTTGTTCTTGCTCCAAGATCATCAGGATAGGAATGTTGCTCTATTTCATAGAGGTAAAATGCCCACATGGAATAACAAGAAGAAGGAGAATCAATGTTTATAGTTTACAAGGTTCCTTGAAATTCCGAGATGAAAGGTCCTTTTTGCTGTTGTTCTAAAGCATGCTCTTAAACAAATAACCTGCTGTTCTCAGATACCAGAATACATCCTTTTTCCTCTATTATTATTATTACTCTAAAAATGTTAAATGGCCCTTCATTTTCTTCAAGGATCAAAAGAGCTTATGACAAATACCAATTTGTTCCTGACGCTGAGGAGCAAGCACAGAGAAACCAAGTACACACAAGTCCGTGGCCGAGACACAAAAATAGATGCCCCTGATCCCATCCTTCACTCCAAGATGTGCTTCATCACTGCACAAGGAGCACACATTAAAGGTGGGGTGGCAAAGGCTTTGAAAGTGCAAAGAACAAGACTGACTGGAGAACGGGTGAGAGGATTTGCTGCAAGGGTGAAAACACTGCAGAACAGATGATGCCACCAAGCAAAGATTTCTCTGACAGGAAGCGTGTCTGCATTCCCCTAATCAGGCTGAAGGGGAGGGGGGATATTTTCCTGGCTGATGCTGACTAGCTCAGAGGTTATATATTTACAACACTTTTTATATTCTGAGACCTTTAAGATCATAAAACACGTGCTCTGTATGGCACAGTATTACAGTTAGGTGTCTTGGGTTTCAGAGGGAGGCGTTTAGGAATAAAAAACCCTCTCCACACACTGAGCAAGTCCAAAGTAACCTGTCTACTCAACAAGAAAAGCTCTTAAAAATGCAGCACAGTCATTTGATATAGGAAGGTTCAAAGAGATGGCAGTAGACCAAATATAACTTTAATAGAACAGTCTCCAGCCATCAGCTTTTTGTGAATCTTTTAACAACTTTGAGACTACAGGGCAGTGCCTGAAAAAGCTCCCATCCCAGCACAACCAGTGAGTCCCCTCAGATTTTTCCCAGTTCAGAACTTCTCACATATTTGGTCCCCACACTACATGTTAGTGTGGCACAGAGATCACTGCAAAGGTGAAGTTGCATTTTAGAATCTCAAACTGTCTAAAACCCTTCTGGGATTACTTTTGCATACCAAATGCAATCTGGATTAATGGGGTTATCATCTGAATGCAAAGACAGAGTTCTTCAAACAATATCTTTCTTACTGGTGCTGGTGGGATGGTGGAAGAGAATTTATTTGGAAACCAGGCAAAAATTCTTAGCAAAATCTTAAACATCTGCGACGCATGATAAGGGCCCGTGCTGTGTCTCTTGCAGGACACCAGCCTCCTAAAACTCAGGAAGGACTGCAGCAGAGAGTAGGAGCATTTTCATGGGGACCTGCCTTGGCCTCAAGCGTATGAGCAAGCTCCCTGAGGGATAGGGTGGCAGGGAAAGCTGCAGGTGGATAGTGTGCTTAAAAAGGCCCAGCATACCTGCCTCTCCCTCCAGGGACTCACACAAGCCTCTGAATGAGGATGGGGTTACTGTGACAGTGCCACATCCCGGGACACATCTCCCAGGCCTGTAGTTCCCAGCCCTGGGGGCAGGTGCAGGTCAGCCAGGCAGGCAGCACCAGGCTCCCCCACCCTGGCCCAGGGGAGGCGAGAGGGTGCTGCTCCTGGCCCTTGCTCCAGCGATGCAAATGCCACGGGAAGCGATGCCGCGCGTCCCCATTTGTCACCGGGGCCGGCATTAACAGAATGTTTAAAAGTCATGATGTCATCGCTATTAATCAGGGCCCCGCTGGGCCACGCTCCAGTGCTGCATATTAATCACCAGCGGCCCCGGCACTCGCTTATCTAGAGAGGCTAAGTTTAGATCCATAAAACATGATTTATTTTTAAAAGTAGCATTATTAAAGATGAGCTACAGCCTCGTTTGCACTCCTGCTAGAGTCTCCTTTAGGAAAAGGTTGGTATTTTCAAATTGGTACGGAAACCATACCTATTATTTTGAGCTTGAGAAAGCTGTCAGGTGTGAGACTGGCCTTCGAAAGTCTTGGACTTCTTCCCTAGAAAGAAAAACCATCCCAGAACCCAGCCAGTCACTCACACAGGTCAACTTGGGGAAAAAAATCCCATTTGAATCACTTTCAGCTATAGATGGGACAGGGCTAATGCCTCATCAAGACAACCTGCTGATGTTGAAAGGCTGGCTAGATGCAGACCTGAGTGTCCCCGAGATGGTAACAAATGGCAGCGCCCCATACCATGTGCCTGGCTATGGCCTTTACAAACAGGTGAGTCTGTTGAATACCGGCTCCTAACCAACATCTAACATATTAACTTATTTTTTTTGTGCTCTGCAAAGTGCTTCTGTTGAATTAACACTATAATTGATCCACACAAATGAATTCGTAAAAACCTGCTGCACTCAAATTTATATGGGTTTAACTATAGTGATTTTAACAATCACTTCATCTCTGGTTCAATGCACACATGGGAACTGTACCAGTTTAATAAAATTGTTTTCTGAAACGGTCTGCTAAATTTGATTTGACTCCTTGCTCATCTGCTTGTACTTTGGATTAAAGAGGTCCTGGTACCAGTTTGATGTACACAGGTGACACTGACATGGGCTTCCCCCACTGAAACCAAGAGACTCCACCAACCTGTTCCAGCAGTCGAACTAACTGTGCTCCTAGGTCAACCCAGTTAAAATCAGTGCAAATCCCATGTGCAGGGCCAAACCAAGAGATCTGGCAGACAGAGCAGTAGACTGGAAAGCCTCACTGGGACAAGGCGCAGGACATTAATTCCACTGGCAAGGGAGGACTGACTCCTTTATTGCCCACAAGTGCCATAACCAGTGATCGCAGTATTGTCTCAAAGGAACCACAGCATAATACCACATAGCTGCAGGAGCCATACTTGGATCTATGTCATTGCCAGACCACCTGGTCCCACTGGATTAGCTGTCATCAAAGGGAGAAGGGCTAAGACCAGCCCTACTTTTCCCTGGTGACAACTGCCTAAACCCTGATGTCCCACGGGCACTGTCACGCTGCTCTTGCCACCAAGATGGGTGAGTGCTGAATCATTTGACAGCTTCACAGCTCCCAGGGTAGTGACACAGCTTCTTGTCCTGCCTTCTCAGCCACACCATCACCTCAGGCAGGGCTGTGCAGTGAAGCTCATCCAAATGAGCACAGGGCATCTTACTCATATGCAGAGAGATGTAACATGGCGATCAGTCATGTTGACAAGCCTTGGGATCCTATCTGACAGCAGCAGAAGAGTCAGCAGACCAAAATCTTCATCAAAGTGCTTACATATGAAAGTGCTTGGCTATTCACTGTCATCTGAAAGGAGCCAAAGTTCGGCCCTGCCAGTCTATAGTCAGTGGAGAAACAACCCCTCATGGCTAAGCTGCTCATTCAACCTATCCCTCTCCCTTTGGGTCAGGCTTTTGATAAACGTGGACTCACTAACAGCTCTTTCCCATTGCCTGCCTGTGAATTCTCCAGGTCTGGAGATCTTGACTGCCTATGTTGCATTTCAGAATGGGCCCTCTGAAACCCAAGAGCCAGCGTCTCACACAGTGCTAGTGCAGAGGGCTCCTGCAGCCTTGTGTGCTGATAGAAGGGCCAGGGAAAGGGAGGAAGACTCACAGGACAAGGTTAAGTTGCAGTCGCCTGTTACCTGTACCTAATGTAATGAATCCAGACGCTGCAAATAACAAACACAATTACCATGGCACTTACCAGCACATCCCTCTGGGAGGCAGGACCACAACATAATTCCCCTACCTCAGAGTTTCTGGAGCTGAGCTCATTTTGGAGGGCTTGCCCTGGCTGACACAGATGTGTTTTCTGAAGAGTCTTTACAAAGTTCAAACTAGGGAAGTGAGGACATTAAGTTTAAACAGATGTGATGGGCTTTTTGGTTTTTTCCCATTTTTTTTCTTTTTGGCTCATTATCTCCTGTGATCCAAAGCAAAGGACAGAGAATGAGGTGGAAAGTCTGAAAGGAGACAAAGTCTAAGCCTTCAAAGGTCTGCTTTTCTTTCTAGTGTGTGTAATGTCTGCATGCACCCCAAACAACCTGCCCTTGACATAAACAGAAGCAGTAACAACTCCAGGGGTGCTTCTCAGACAAAAGAAACAGGACCAGCACTTTCCTCACCAAATTTGATTATGCAGCTCTCAAACTGGGCAAATGCAGGGCTTTGGTTCAGCTTCCCCACCAGAAAACACCAAACATACACCCTGTCTACCTCCTTTTCCACTTATTATTGGCTCTGATGCCCTTGATGGGGAAAGCTGTATGAGGGACTTAACCCCAAAAAAGGCATTCTCTCTGCCATTCACTCCTGTACGTCTCCTCTCTCCTATTCAAATCCCCTGGGAACCATGCTATTTAAATCCCTATTTTACTGTAGTTGGCTCATCATGTTCCTCTGCTCATTAGCCTGGCAGCACAAGCTCAGCAGCATTTGCACTTCAGCATGAGAATTTCTGCTGTGAGGTACCACTGTCATCCACTTGCCTGGACATGTTGTTCTTAAAAATAGTTTCATCCTTGTTTTCTCTCTCTCTAAAATAAGAGACACTCACTCTACCTAAACCTTTGTCACTAAATTCCCTTCTCAGATCCTCACAACCACTCCCTCAGTCTCCTCTTTTCTACATAACTTATTACTGCTAAAATTCTTTCTTGCCGAGCCACCAGCCCACCTCAAACCTTCTACTGAGTTCGTTTCTGCTCAGGTCTCTGAAGGTCAGAGGACATGCACTGCTTACCCCACAGCCACACTGGGCTTCCTGTGATGAACAGCTAAACCACTGCCTTTCACTGACACTGAACGGTCACAGCTGGCTGTAGAACTGGATGAGAACATGTGAGACAGGTGTGCAAGATGTGGTATTCTCTACTCATGGCTAGAGCGTGTCTACAAGGGAAAATCCCACTTCAGACAGAGCCAATTAAGTTATCGTCTCTGGAGCATGTTCATCCTGCAACTCATAGTGAGAGGAAGCAACTATAACAGCTCCTGATATTTAGGGATCTCAGTGCAAGATGTAGGCAATCTGGGGCTGTGTGTTTGCCTATACCAACAGAGAAACCAGAATAAGTGATGCAGAACTGCAGCAGTGTGGATGTCACCTTCCTGTCCTCCTCATCTCATCCTTTTAGGCTCCACCACATCCCATATCCACAATGCCTGAAAAACACCTCTACTGCACAGAAAAATGTGGAAGCAGACGAGAGGCAGTGCTTCTCTCAGCATGGGGGAGAGGCTTTCTGGGTTGAGATGCTGACTGCAGCTGTGCACTACTGCTGGCTCCCTTCATCCTCTCGGACAATCCAAGTAAACCAGAAAGATTGTACATCCTCACTGCTATAAGGGGGAATTGGGACTTCATTATCTTGTGGAATTGGTGATGAAACACAGCATCTCTACACATCCCAGGGCTCCTGAGCACAGTACATACCAAAGCCTTTCTAACTGTTTATTATTAAGATCTAAAAACCAGTCATGTGCCTTTGTAATTCCTGTTCTCGGTTGACGAGAGGAGGGCCCGGAGGGAAGAGAAAACATTTTCTAGGGAAGAAGCTTTTAACATCAGAAGGCAGGAAACCAAACAGTGCTCCTCGTGCCTCTGCTTTGCATGCCAGGTGCAACATTTTTCCTGTGCAAGCATGGTGGAAGGAGCAGGCTGCCCGGCTGGCCCAGGTGGGTACGGAATGCTGGGCAGCTTCTCTCTGCCACAGAGCAGGCAGCAGCAGCAGGGAGGGGGGAGGACAAGTGCTTGCAGCCATCCTAGCCCATAGATCACCCGTCACCCATATTGTGGGGGAAAAACTGTGGAAACAAGCTCCATACCAAAATTTGAGCTACCCAGTTATAATTTAATCTCCCTTGTGAGTGAGGTGGTGTCCTTTGAAGTTCTCAGCAGTGCCTGGTTGCTTAATCTGGGCCAGCAGGTGAGAACATCCAGCCCCAAGAATCTGCTGCTTTGTGCCCTGTGCCCTGACAAGGGAAAGGATGTTCCTGTCTCTCCAGACACATAACTTTAGAGATAAGAGCAAACAGGCCCTTTACCGAATGCTTTGGGCATTGTTTCTTATCACCTGTCATCCTGAAATATAATTTCTAAATCTGAGAAAAGCAGCTCTTTCTGATTTGGTAATGATTTAAATATTCAATTCAAGCATAAATAGCTTCAGCTTATTTAAGTGACAATCCTGCTTGTGTAAACTCTTCAAGGAGAACAACTTCTAGTGCCTCCAAAAACAGCTTCAGTTTACATATGCCCTTCTTTTTTTCCTCTCTCTAATGGCATTTATTTTTTTCTCAAAATCAAAAGGGTTAGGCCTGGAGTGTCCATGCTGTACCCAGCAAGTTGGAATATCTGACCACGTCACCATGCTTAATCAGTCTCCTGCTGGAATCCACTGTGGATCCAATGCTTCCATAGCTTCACCACAGCACACCTGCACATCTTGCAGAATGGGCACTGAGCAATGCAGAAGCGCCAGCAAAGTGCTGCAATGCGTGAAGGGATCTGAATTTATAATGTATTGCACTGTGTTTTGATGGATTCTCTTGCTCAAATGGATGCAATAGTTTCTCTAGCTCAGCTCCAGGACCTGAATTCACGGACGAGTATTGTCCGTGCTGTTCAGTGCCACCACACAGGGTTCCCTGAAGTTGTATTTAAGATTAAACCACTAAGAGGTACACTGCTATGATGCACGGCCTTCCAGGTCCCTCGCTAGGTGAAAATACTCTTTAATTCTATGACTGTATCAAAGCAGGGTTGCTATGAAATGTGAGACTGAATGATGGCAGGAGTGTATATCAGCAATTGCTTCCTTGCTGAGAGACAAAGCAGGAAAACATGGCTGTGACAGATCTAAGAGAAGGACCAGGTCAGAGGAGACCACAAGAGGTAGAGAGATCCTTTCCCAGTTTTCACCTCACTCCACCAGTGAAAGAATTTAAATCTTTACTTGGAATATTTTCCTTTGGTTTCTGGTTGCATTTCTTTAGAAGGCAGATCTAATGAAAACACAGGAGAGACTGTTCTTTGTGGCCACAAGGTTAATAAGAGTGGAACATAGGAGCAGCAGGAGCTGCAGGAAGAATAATTCCTTTTAAAGCTGGAGATAGGAAGCCTATAGGTGGTAAGTGTGACATTTCCGCACGGAGGAGTCCAGCTTAATTACCTACAATTCAAAGGTAGAAAGTTATACATTAAGGGAGGCAAAAAGAAAGTGGTAGGAGAGGACAGACTTTGGCCGCTCATGAAGATTTAACATCATTAACTCTCCAGCTTCCAAGAATGTTCCTGTATTTTTTCGCTGGCCAAATACCAATACAGCTAATTACATTTGTGTTACCTGCAGTTCAATGAGAAATGGCCTCTTTCTTATTGCCTGCACTGTTGTGTAGTACAGGAACACACAGCAATACGAAGCACAGTGGCTCTACTTCATTTGCAGGTAAAACAGTTCCTGTGTGCATTATGCTTGGCTCAGCAAGACACATAAGACAACACCAAGGGGCTGGAGCTGCTGTTATTCAGATGGCAGTCAGTTCTGGCATGATGACAGGGACACAATCCACAGGTGCTAAGTGCCTGAAAGTTATTTGGCAGAGCTTGCATTACCAAGTAGTGCTGGTAATCATAATATCTGGCCAACTGAATATGAGTCACCTATTCACCTACTCAGTATTTGTGTATTCTACCAACAGACATATGGTTTACAGCAAACTAGGGAACAGACACTGCTGCATACTCATTTCTTCATCTTTCCCAGCATTCGCTGATGCATTCTCAGTTGAGACTAACACGGGCCAAACTTCCTTTCCAATATACCACTAAAAAGGCTGTATTCTGACAGCTGTTGTTATTGCCTTAATCTCTTCTCTGTTGCTCATGCCTGATAAAACAAGGAAGTAGTGGCCAACTCCAAGTTATCAGGCTCCCAAAGTCAGACAGACTGAAAGAACCAAGACTGGGTTGCCAGGTGCATTTTCTTGTGCAATGAAGTCAGCGTAAGAACCTCCCATCACCTTGTCGTCCTGTCTGAATGCTATTTGCATCTGTTCAGTTGCACCAATACAAGTGATTGTGAGGCCACAGAAAATAGGACAGGTACAATTAGTTTAAAAGGCCTGTAACAAAATAGCATTTCTCCAAGCTGACTGATAGGTTGCCCCTCCTCCAGCACTGATGCTCACACAGCAGAAAGAAATGTTCCATCAGGAAAGCTCTTTCCCTTGGGTTTACGTCCAATCAGACTAGTGGGGAACCACTGCCCAGCCTGGGCTTAGTCCATTAGTTTCTTCAATTATAGACAGCAAGAAAGAAAACAAAGGGAGAAAATCGACATTCCCATATGGATGTCAAAGAAAGCAAAATATAACATGGAGTTATCTAACATTTTGTTTGCAGGGCAGCATTTGGCTAAAGTCTTTCTGAGATGGATCCCCTGCTGAGCAAATGAGGGCCAACTGGCTCACCCCTCCCATCCCTCCTGCACTTCTGCTGCTGGACAAAGGGAACCTGCAGGAAGATACACTGTATAGCCATTACATTCACTACGTACAGCCCCTCAGCTGCACCAGGACAGTCACTGCCTGAAAACTGCCAAGAATCAAATCTGACCAAGCCTGTTTCCTTTGACCTGCAATGTGACAGTAAAGACTGTTTCTGCCTGTGTCTGTTCTGAGCACCTCCTCCCATTACCACCTCCCAGCTGCTGTGAGACCAGGGCTGGGGGACCGCTTTGACCCTCCTGTGTTACTGGATTTGCTGGCTGGTAAAACCTTCTGTAAACAATGTGACCAGGTGATTTCAGAGACAGAGCAGCAACAGAGCTGAAACACCATCCTGAGATGCAAAGGACAGGGGTCCTAGTGTAGAGCTGACTCACAGGTGTTATTGGGAGCATTCAGGAGAGACCCTTTCCCTTCGAGCTGAACCAAGAAGCCACATCCACAGCATTAACAGGGTGAAGGCCCAGAAGGGCTCCAGGGTTTTGCCTTTAAATATTCCCTACTGTGACAAGCGAAAAAAAAAAAGCTGTCTTCCCCCTTTGTCATTGTCCTCAAGCAAGAGGATTCAGGCAAGAATTCAAAAGTGAAATTTTCAGAAGTTGACATCTCTGAAGCAACTGAGGATGGAAATCTGGTTTCTGAACACCCTTTCTCACATCAGTCTTCATGCACTGGTCAAAGGTGACAAAAGTGGCAGATGTGGAGGGGCAAAAAAATTCCAGATTTGCAGTTTTATTATGGAAGGGCTGTGAGTCTCTTCATAGCTGAGGTTGTAATCAGTTTCCACTCTCAGCTCTGACTTAAATAACTCTTCATATGCATTCCTCTAACTTCAGCTCATAATTGCAGGGTTTCGTACTGAAGCTCAAAAGACTGTTTACCCCCCTTCCCTCCTCCTCACTGCAATTTGAAGAATTTGGACCTGTAATTCAAAGAGGTAGGCAATGAGAGACTGAACCTTTGCCAGACTAAATGTTTCCTTAGCTCCTTTCACTTGAGAAAACAAAGCAAAACAAGCCCCCACCAAAAAAATGTGGGGTTTTTTTAATCTCCTTAAATTACTCAACATTCAGATCTCTTTGAAAACATATGCATAAGGCAACAGTTGCAAAAAAATAAGGTGCAAGTCACAGAGTCATAAACAACCAATGCAGTTAGCTGTAATAAACTCAGCATTTATGTAGTTGGTATTCTGCTAGCCAAGGCTATCAGGAAAACCTTCCAAAAGCTGAAATCACATGATCAAGGAGTTTTTCTGCTTTCAGACAAAATGAAAATCTCCTAAAACACAGAAGACTCTTTTCCATTGAAGACATGGAAAATCATCAAAACACTTTCACACTTTCCACTTGCTCTGGAAGTAGAAAATTGCTGCATACAGAAAATACAAAATTCTTCCTCTCCTGTACTAAAGCAGATTAGGCTTTCCATTACTTTGGCTCTGCTTTGTATTTCTAGAGGTTAAAGTTTTGGCCCCAATTATATGTGGAACCTAGTATTTTTACTATTTGCATAAACCTCCTGTTTGCACTGGATTCAATATAAAATACAATCCAGCCATTTAGTTTGTTCCTACGGAAGGGCCTCCACAGAAGTTAAAAAAGTATCCGTTTTCTGCAAGTTTTAAATCTCCCATTTTTTCATACCAATTGCCGTTTTCAAATTTCTGCAGGTGGCCAATTAACAAATCTTTTTTAAAAATCATTTAAAAGACAGAAATCAAGTGCATTTGCTGTAGCAGAGAACATCATGTAGCGAAGAGCTGCATATCTCCCGTCTGTCCCTGACAGGCGTTCTGTAAGCCTTGAAGACACTTTGGTTCTTGGCAATTCATTCCCCTAGACAGAGAAAACTCCTCTAAGAAACAGGGAACTAGTCCAGATACCCAAGCTGGAAGAGTGCAGAGAAGGACAAGGGAGAAGCACAGTCAGAGGTACCCAGAGTGGAAAGGTGATGGGGCCAAACAGGGCTCTTAAGCTGCTCAGGAATTAGCTTGTATAGAGTACCAGCAGAATTATGGGCCCCACATAAAGAAATTAAACCTTGCACAGGCTTCATTAGCTTGAATTTAATGACTACCATGACTTGCATCTGTAAATAGTTATTCACATGTGTAGTTTGAGTCACACGTAGTTCTTCTGATGCCACTAAGGATTCACAAACTTCATACAACTTACATACGTATATAGCTACAGAAACCTCTGGACACTGCACTTGAACCTCCCTTCTAGGCAACTAACAGCCAATAAATATGTAAAGGAAAAGGGAAGCCAATATATCTTGTTTTATGAGCTCTGACAAAATAAAAGCTGGTTTACTGAACACCCTGGCACATCTTCCAGAACACCCTTAATTCTGCCTGCTTGGTGGGCAATGATTGCCCATTTCTGAAAGATGCACTGCTAACAACCACAACCAGACATTCAAAGAATCACTGTCTACAGGAAAACAAATCCATGTGAGACATGACGTTTTGACATTGTTCCTTCCTCCGGACAATTTAATCTGACATGTAAGTAATGTACTGGTCTGTTTTGATGAAATGAACACTGACCCTTTCTTTACTTGCAGATTGAGCGATTGTTTGTACCTGAACAATTATTCCTTAGCAAACAAGCAAAAAGGAAAACAAACCTTTTGGCCACAACATTTAATTTCTGCTAGCAACATTTCACAGCTGTTACTTCCCTGTTTACTCAAAGGAACTTACATTTTGCTTTGTAAAATGCTTTATGCTCCCATCCTCATTTCCATACTCTGCTGTAGGTAAAAACCTATTTCCTTTGAGTTCCTTAATTGAAATACATCTAATTCCACAGGCACTTTCCAAGATTTGTTTACAGCAGAACTAGCCACTTAAAAAGCAGCAATGTTTTTTAAAGGAACATATTCCCTTATTCATAATGCAAACAACTCCTCAGATTATTGTCAGGAGCAGTATTCTCAAATAGGTCTGTCTTTTACCCTCTCCCTGACAGGTTTTTGTGTTCCTCTCAGGCTGGACAAAGAAAATCAGTGCAGCCGTTTTCTTTTTTCTCTCCAGTGAATTCAAGTATCAGGTGACAGGGAAGCTGATTTTGTTTTAAGAAAACCCTTTGCCCTGGAACTTTTACCACAAAAAAAAATTAACTACTCAATGGGAGTTGCTTGCTCTTGGCTTGTGTGGGGAAAAAAAATAAATGAAAAAAAAACAACCATCATATTTTCTTTTTTTTTTTCCTTTTTAAACAAAGCAAAAATTCATCAGCCAAATAGGAATTGACAGCATTCCTTTAAAAAGCAAAATAAAGCTCGCCTCAGCTGGGCACTCACCAGGCTGCTATATTTATTTGTATCTCACGTGCTGGGCCCATGTGCAATTCAGCTTCTCTTGATCTGAACAGGCTTGCTGTACTCTGTCTTTCCAAGTCCCTGCGGCACACTTAAGCTTTTCCCTGCCTCCCACTCTGTGTCACCCCTGTGCCACAGTGGAGCACAGCTGATCCAAGCGCCCAAGAGCAGCTCAGACTCCAGCACTGGCTCCAGCCCCAAACTCTGACAAAGATCAAGCCCAGCCTTACCCCAGACCTCCAGAACTGCAAGCAAAGGTTGGAAATTGATATTCACCCTTCCAGAAAAGCATCCCAGAGAAAATTCACAGGCCCTACAGAGGTTTCCCCAATCAGTCATTCTTTACTTTGGCTGGCATAAGAAACTGAAAAATCTATAAGAATACTAAAAGGCACTTTCAATTGTACTCTGACTCTGTTTCTTCATCACTTGGAGATATTTTTGGAAGGAGTCTGCTAGGTAGCGAAGTATCCTAGCTCATAAAGAGGAAATATAACTGTTTTTTTCTTTTGAGGAGCTAAATTTTATCCCTCTCCATGGTTTCACAACAGAAACTGATCCCTCTGCTATTAAAACATGCATTTTTGCCCCTCCCTGTGACCAAGCTTCTTCTGGTTCTTCACTCTCACTAAAGTCTCCGGCTCAGGACTAAGCTATCATGTGGACTTAAAATGCCCTGCCTCTGTCCAAATGCGCAGAGACTTGAGATGCTCCTAAGAAGCTCCTACAGCTCTGCACTTTGCAGCCTGGAATTTTAAGATGAATAATCACAAATCCCCATGCTCCTTAAAACTTCAGAACACAAACCGTAACTGTTAAGGATCTGCTACCTGGGAAGCTCACCTGTCCATGGGTGGGACAGACATGATCAGCAATTAGAGCCTTTTAGGATACGCACCATGACTTTGTATCAATTCCCGATATCTTTATTCTAGTGATAGATGTTATTTCCCTTTCCCTCTTCCTTCTGAAGAATATATTCATCAGCTATGTGTGTGGCTGTCCATCTGCCCTCCCCTTCCCCCAGTCTCAGGTTATCCCCATTTGAAGTAGACACAGCAAGACTTAATGAGCTTTCCTTATTACATCAATGCATTCGTAACAGCTTCTGAACACCTGCCAAATTTATGACTGCTTCTGCAAATCAGCACAGAGCATTTCCATTTGTCTTCTTTTAATGAAAGTCAAAGTAGACCGTCACCTACAAACTAAGAACATGTTTCCACAGCGGTACTCCTCGGTTTGTCTATATCAACTTTTCTAACAGTCTTAATTCTTATCAGCATCAGACAAGAAATTCAACTCCAGTACATTGTTCCTAGTAAAAGCACAGCCCTGAAAAAGGAATGATGCAAATTAAAGGGAAAAGAGGAAAGAGAGAGCACTGGTGCTGGAGTTCATTACCCCTTGTGGGGCTCAGTTCAGCTCTTCCTGAAGAGGGTTTTTGTTTGCTTGTTCCATTACCAGTTATATGCAGGTCATCTGAGTGTGCAGAGGGGGTGGGAATTTCTGCTCAAAATCCTTTTTGACAATTGCTTTGTAGTTTCAGCATTTGCAAACTGCTAAACAAATTAAGAATAGAAACAAAATAGAATTAGGTCTTCAGCAGTCATCTTACATCCTATTTTAAGCCTGTTTCTGATGACATGCCCTCTGACATTTTTTATAATGTCAGTGACTTTTAAAATTAGAGTTCAATCAACTAATTTTCAGTGCTCTTGTGCATTAGATTTCAACAAGATGAGTCTACTAAAGCAGTTTTAATATCGGTTTTGGTTAGGGTTTTTTTTTGTTGTTGTTGTTCTTGTGCCATAAAGTGGCAAAGTGAATGAAAGGACGTTTTGCCATCTGAAAAACTCCACCTTCAGGTAGCTATAGCCAAAAACCCAGTGAATCCTGTTCATTTCATGCTAGGTAAAAAATCTCTTACTCAAGGCTTCACATGGTCTGTCTTTTGGGGAGGGTTTTATTCCTTTGTTTATCTATCTCATAAGGCAAACATCTGTTCAAAATCAGGTAAACTCCAGTTGAAACTTTAACTACAGAAGAGCTACACAATACAGAATAACTTCAGTTCGAAGAATCCATTCAGCAGAGCCCTTGCACAAATTATTCACCAAAGGCAAACAAGCAGAAAACTAAAAATTACAAATCTGTTTTACAGAAGTAAGCAAATGTTAAAATTTGTATTGTAACACAGGTAACTTTAAGACTGAAATGTAAAAAAAGTTTCCATCTAAAACAACATGGAAGCAAAAATAGGCATTTTTTATATTTCGTGCATTTATAATTTACTCTTTTTGCACAGTTGTGGCAATAGAACTGGATATTCAAAAAAAAATTAAAAGAAAAATGCAAAAGTGAAGACACTCGAGAAGCCAATTCTGTTAGAGAACAGATCTTAATGTGGATTTGCATCAACTGCAGAAGTGACCAGGTTTGACACAGTCAGGTTGTTACTGTTTCTGAGAGGTAAATCAAAGCAGAGCTGCAAGAAATGGGCTATTCAACTTCAACGAGCATTAAATGAAGAAAAAAAAAAAAGGAAAAAAAAAAAAAAGCATCCATGAAGTTCATGCAATGTGAGGCAAGCCCAAAGGAATTCAAAAGCCCTAGTAAACAAAACTGCTAACCAGTGACCCAGTGGGAGAAGGGCGGTTATGCAGCAGCTCTGATCCTCTGCCTCTCCGGCTCAGCCTGTGCTTACAAACTTTGCTGCTGTACATACATAAACTCGGGGACAGATGAGGAGGAAAAGGAACAATGAGAGGGAAACATCATTACAGCAGCAAAAGCTCTGGAGCTGCAGACCTAAAGACGGAATCTCTTTGGTGATACAAGTTTGCTTAAAACCTGGAACCAGGGCACATTGGGACTATGAAAGCAGAGGGCAACTTTGGTGACAGTGAACAAGTAACAATACAGTTCAAAACCCATACAGAGAGTAAGAAGTAAAACAAGAACATAAAAGTAAGAAGGTTTAATGAGGCAGACAGAAATACACACAGGAAACAAGTAGGAAGGCTCTAATGGAAGTAATTCTAAAGGAAACAAGGAAAGTTGATAATTTCTGAAAGAAACAACACTCAGAGACCCAATGCAAAGTGTCCTGTTGCAGCACATAGAAAGGCAGGATGGAAGGGAGCAGGACCTTACTAAATCATGGGCACTTTCTTGAGCTCATATGAAGGGAGCACAGACCCTAGACCCAACTACTGCAGAGAGGGAGCATAAAACGGTGCAGGGATTCAACTGAAAAGTTATAAGCATCTCCTTCATTCACTAGCAGTGAGAAGAACAAAAAGAAAGTGTTAATCCAAAAGCGGCAGCTGATAGTCTAAACACCGAATAATTTCTGGAGCCAGTTCATCAGGTAGACCAAGTGCAAGCATTTAACACTGTGCCATTAATGTTAACGGCATGAAAGCCCAGGCTATGGAAGTCAAGAAAAAAACCCAGAGGAATGTGTATTCAAGCTGTCTGGTCCTGACAAACTTTGTCCTTTGAATACTTAAGAGAACTGGCTGAAGTAACTCCAGTTCATCGAGAACATGAATCATAGAGAACAGAAAAGACTTAAGAAGTCTGGAAAGTGGAAACATGGTACTCAGCTGTAAAAGATTATGCTAGGGAATTACAGACCACTCAGTTTAACTTCCATTAGAATAAAAAATATTGAAACAAATAATCAAACTATATGTAAGAAGCTAAAAGGATAAGTACGGAGAGATGAGTAACAGACCCTCTTGAATTGTCAGAAAGAAATCATGTCAAGCCAATTTAATTTCTTTGTGTGACAGGTAATGGGCCTTGGGCAAAGGTGACAAGCAATGGATACCATATATCTTGACTTTTAGTAGGATTTGTGACACTGGTGCCTGTGATATTCTCTTCAGCAATCTCAGAAAACATGGACTAGTACACTACTCAAGGGTAGGTATAAAACCAGTGGCACACGCTTCCTCAGAGAGCAGTTCTCAGTGGTTTCTGCCAACCAGGAAGCTGCACTGAGTAGGATGCCGCAGGGGTGTCTCTCAGGACAAATATGCTGAACATTATCCTCTAACTGAACAATGATGTGGAGTAGAGATCTGGCTTATAAATCATGTAGATGATACCTGAATGCTGAAAGCTGAAAGCTAACATGAGAATTTAAACAGATCTTTATAATGTGGAGATGCTGTCGTAAAAATTAAATTAATTCAACAAAGATCAGTTAAAGACTTTAACAAGAAGAAACAAGCACATGGGCAAAAGATAAGGAAACAACTAAGTAGTCAAAAATTCTTAAAATATAAACTAATTGCAGTGGGCAGAATGTGGTGATTTGCCAGATGGACTTATATGAGCAGTATTATAACATTGAAAAAATTACAAATATGGACACATAAGAAAATATCTGCATACATGATATCATCTTTCCACTCTACCAAGCATTCAGTGGCTTCATCTGGAATACTGTGTTGGGCACATGACACTGTTGGCCATGGCACTTTCAGAAAGATGTGGACCCAAGAAAAGAAAGCCTAGAGGAGAACAAACAACAACAGTTACAACCTAGAAAACACCTTTTTTGGGGTAAACTGAAAGTCAGCAGAAGGGAAGATTGGACAAGGCATGATAAGAATTTTCATGTATATAAAAATTGCTTACAAAGGGAAGAATCATTTGTTGCTCATGTCCACTGCAGACAGAGCAAGGAGCAACTGGCTTCAATTTCAGAAAGAAAGATGCGTGCTAACTAGCAAGCAGAATGAAAGCTCTGTTGGTAAGCTTGGTAAAGTACTAGAAAGTCTGCTTGGGAAGGGCATAGGCTTTCCAGTACTGGACAGCTTTCAAACAAATCATATGGCAGAAATGACAGATGTACAGGTGACTATGCATCAAAGTAGGAGAGATTGGCTTCTGAAGTTTTTAGGACCCTTTCAGTTCTAATTTTAAGACTGTTTGAAAATGTTCAGGTAAAAGCACTTTGAATGCTGGCATCAACCTTGCTTTCCCCTAAAAATGATGTTTAAAAGATGCAATCAAAAAAAGGGAAAAAATGTGTCAGGTATATTTCTTGAAATGTGTGTTCACTGTCACTGCTCTGCAGGATGAAATCACCAAACCTTTGCCTTCCGAACTTCATTGAGAAACTGTGTCATAGCAAGGGTTATATTGGCATCAATTAGTATTCAAATAGCATTTATCAGAGAAAACCAAAACTTTTATTGTGACTTAAAACCTGTTAACGCTTGCTCTTATAAAGTCCCAAGCATCTGGGCAACATATTCCTAGAGAGAAGGCATAAGCTGATTTAGGTAAAACAAGAGAGAATGTGTGGGACTTATATTGAATGCTATATCTCAGATTTCCATTGTGCAAACTGTCTTCGAATATGTTGGTGGGTTAAGAGACATGCTGAGATCTTAAGGGAATACTTTTAAGCACAATCTTGAAGTAATTGAATTAAATCACTCCTCCACACACCAAGTTTTCACAGAGAGAGCTAACAATAAATACACAAATATCTATGTAAGGGCTTCATTAATATCACTCACATTTGGAGTTACTTTTTTTTTTCAGTCATCTCCAAATGCCACTGAATTTCTATAGCAAGCCTTTCCAACTTCCTGACAACTAGGACAGCAGATTCTGCTAGGGCAGTTTACTTGGGATGCTGAATGGTAAAAATGCCTTACAGTATTACATACTGGCAGAAAAACTACCTTTTTGGTAGCAGGGACTGTCCCTGTGACTACAGCTCAACCTGGAAGCTACCAAGAGAAGAGCCCTAAGTTCTAAGACAGGGATATGGACTCCGTTTTTAGGAATGGGTAACTGAAACAAAGGGCCAGATTCCCAAAACATTCATGGGCTTTTCGGGGCATACCTGCCTTTGTGAATCTGCCTTTATGTAACTTTGTTGCAGTTACATGAGAAGGCAGGGCATAGCTGGACCCACTGTCACCTGAGATATCCAAGAAGAAAGAGTTCCAATTAGTTCTGACACAGAAACAGCGATATCTCAGCTATTTCACCCCTACAAACTTCAGAAATGTAGTGAAAAGAAGGACGGAGGTCCAGCTATGGCCTTCCCTTCCACAAAAGGAAAGACTATGATTTACTAGACAGCAGAGACTCTCCTAGCCAGATGACACACTGGACCACAGAACAAATGAGAGAGCATGCCATTCACTTCTCTAAGAATTATGTGTGATTTTAGCTTGGTTAAAAGCAATTTTAGGCAATTATCATTGCCAAATTTAAAGAGATTCTGGTTTCCAAAAGAAACCAAACCACTGCCAAGTGGTCTGGACACATGACAAGAGCTATGGATCCAACCTGGATGCATGGCTATGCCCTGTTCCTACCCTCAGCACCACTGAGAGGCAAGGAAAGCCAGGTAGGAGGGAAGGGCATCCTCCCACTCTGCCACGTCCTCCTGCACCATGAATTGTGAGTGCCTTGGCTGAGGCTGCTGGCTTGTAGCCTGTAGACAGGGGAGCATCTGAGATAGTATGCCCAGCTCCTTCCTATCAGCAGCACCTCTGAGTGCCGCTCACACCTACTTGCAAGCCTTCCTGAGTACCCAGGATGCCACTGTTCCCTGCCATTTCTCTTTAGTGCTCCAGTGTTTCTAGGATGTCTAGGAGCATTTGATCAGGATGGACACAGATGGCTTCAAGGTTTCACAGCCACCCAGAAGAGGCCATAGTGTTCTTCAGTACCTACAAAGTGTGGTTGATGGGAAAGAGCTACAGCCCATGGTGCATACAACAGCTGCGCTTCAGCAACTGGAGACCAGGCCAGAAAACAAACAGGGAGTCAGAGACTTGAGGAACTCCGCAGGTGGGAAGGGATTTCTTGAGGTCTGTAGTCCAGCTCCCTGCTCAAGGCTTGGCCAGCTAGACCAGTATTGTCCCAGACTTGACTCAGAAAGCCAAGATGTTTTTTGACTTTGATCATCTGTACCAGTGCATTTCTTCTGTGCTCAGTGCTTATTTTTCTGTTTGCTTGACGTGTGAGTGCTGTTCTATCTGAACTACGCACTGGCTTGCATCAGCACTTAAATATTTTAAAACCTCTGAGAGGGGATGATGGCTGAAATGTCATAAAAAAGAGAAGGTCCCATGATTTGCCTGGAATCCCTGAAGCAGTTTCATTTCCTTGCTCTGTCAGAGGTTTCCTGCAGAGCCACAGACACCTCCCATAGACACCCACTGTACAGAACAGGATTCATGTAGTCTAACATCTTACCTTCAAGATGGAGTTCTATCATAAGCTCCCTTTATAGCCTACAGAGAAAGATCACTGGTCCAGACAACACTGCATCCCATCTTAAACTGGGTATTTCATTTGGGTGGTTGGGCCCATCTTTAGCCTCTTCCTTTCTGAGCCTCCCATGAAAAAGGAAAAGATAATTCCCTGTGATTTCACAGGGGTATTAAATGTATCAATACAGTAAATATTTTCAGGCCTGCAGATATTAACGATGACTAAGAACACAGAAGAATCAAAGACAGAAACTACTCCGAGAACTTCTGCTCTTTCTTATTCATCCTGACCACCAGAGCTGGACAAATTATTTGCAGCAAAAATTTGGCAATGTTTCTCCATGAAATTTTGGCACATAGATGTTTTTGATTAATTTGTTCCTTATGCAAGCGTATTCAAAACAAAATTGACGAGAACAATATAATTCAGCCTGTGGACTAAACATAAAACTCTCCCCATGACTGGAGCAAATTAAAAATTTCAAATCTAAAATGAAATGTATTTATTTTTGGCAAACAAAGGTACAAAATGACAGTATCCTCACACATTTCTATTTGAATAAGTTGAAACACAATGTCCAACCATAACTCTTCCAAGAATTCATATGCTCTTCAAAAGCTGGCTAGTAAATCACTTGCTATGACGAAGTAAAGTCAAATAATACTGGCAGTTCTCCCTGATTGGATGAGTTCAGGCTGACAGGGCTTTTACAAGCCCATACATTTCTTCACTGCTTATTTCTGTGATTCTATAATCGTAAACAAGATTCACCCAAGGAATATTTCTGAAAGAAAAATAAGCAGAATACTGAAAATTAGCCTTGCTGACACACAGGGAAAGGAAAGGTCATAAGATCCCACACCAGAATGAGAAAACCTCTAAAATCTTTTCATTACAGCATGCTTGATGGGATTAGGAGAGCCAGGGATAACCTACTGGGTAGCAATGGTGGCCTGTCAGGTTTGAGACTGAGATTAGAGGTAGCATGATAAAGAAAGAAACATCTGTACAAAGAAATATCTCCCTGCCTGCAGCAGCAAGAATTATTCAGGTTTAATCTCAGGCCTTCCATGAAATAAACCAGCTCTGAGCACCACCCTGCTGGGAGAGGTTGGTGCAGGGTCTGCAGCTGCCCTATTGCACTGCTGTTCCTGGGGAAACAAACATTAGCAAATGCTTTTTTATGGAATTCATTTACTATAGCACTTTCTGATGACAGGCTGCTGGGGAGTAGAGTTATGACATTCAGAAACTGACAACAAGAGCAATAAAACCTGACATATATCATGAAAGCCAAGCTATGGTACTATGTGTAATTAACAGAGAGTGTAATTATTCACCTCGAGAAGGACTTTGATGGATGCCACATAGTTAATTCTTTTTTTCCTGTGTTTCATCTTCTCTTGTTCACAGCAGCTAGAAAGGTCTGCTTGCAACTTTCAGCTTTTTGCCCTGTTTCTTATCCACAGATCTTTATGGCCTGTAGCCAGACTTGGATCAATCCCAGGCTGGATGCTTCATCTAACCCTGGAGGTGTTTAGTTTCAGGCCTAGGTTTTGGAGCTGACAGGGCCTTATATTAGCATAGGATGGACCGTACTAATGGTATGTGTATTAAAATTCCAACCATGCCCAGTATCACTCAGATGTTTCCAGGATCCTGAGTATAACCATATGCATAAGAGCAATCTTCCTTTTCATCACAGCACCACTTTGCTCTTCCTTAGTGCCCACTGAACCCTGACACAAGTTACAGCTGGAAAAGGAGCGTTTATTTTCCCCAAATTCTTTGAATTGTCACAAAATCTGAACAGAAAATTGAGCATCAGGAAGCGTTTGAACGGTTGCCCAGTCCCAATAAGCTGCAGAGGAGGCACTCAAAAAGCTGCAGTACCATACACACTGTGGACTCGTTGGTGTTTGTTGGCGTGCACTGCTTTTGCATGGGAGGAGAAGCAACTGGGGAGGATTTGGCTCAGGCTCTGAAAATCAGAGAGAGAAGCTGCTACTATACAAAATGTGATCATTTAAAAACATTGCAACCATGGGTAATTGATCTAGCTGATGCACTGGGGACTGGATAGAAATTTAAGCTCAGTCACATGAATTTGAAGAGCTCCACCAGCCTTAAATGAAAGAGAAATTTGTAGCCTTGGGACAAAATGACTGAAGTCTTATCTAAAACCTATTGAAGGCAACTAGGATGATTCCACACGCTTTTGGGGGCATTGGATCAGACCCCAGATGGATGCAAACCTCTGAAGAAGAGGGTATATAATCTTAATGAAGGAAGGGAGACATTTTAAAAGGCAGCAAAATGCACAGTTGGGGTCTGTATGACTCAGTGATGAATGAGTGTCCATATTGCATCATTTCAAAAAGCCGGAGATGAAGGGAATACAAAGAAGAATCCAGAAGAAAAATAGAAGTTCCTCTGATAATCACAACCCCCTAGCCACTCTAGTTTGGGTACACAAGCTAAGACAGACCCCAGAATATCTGTCAAATATATAAATATATAAATGCAAAGACAAAAAAAAAAGAATTTCAGAATTGCAGCACATATATTAAAACCAAGAGAGTCTGCACATTTAGAGAACAGAAAGGCAATGACATATACATTTCTGTAGACACAGAGTGCAAAATAAATGACTCAGACAGGCAAGCACAGCTAAACATTAATGGCATGGCTGTATTATTTTAAATTGGGTGACTGCAATGTGTTCCAGGAAAAAAACTGGGACTTAACAATGACATAGCCCAAGTTAGTAAAATGTGGTGTGTGTTGTAAGCAGTACAGAATCCTAAACAGAATACACAAATCCTCACATCTCCAAATACCACTTTGATAAATTAATCATTACCATGTGATGCCCATCCAAAAAACAGGTACTGTTCACCATAATGAGTAGGAAAGCTGAATTTAATAATAGGAAAAAAGCAAGCACTTATTGGTACAGAAGAACAATTTATAGTTTGAAAGAATTATGTGGTTGTAACTGAGAAGTCAAATAGGCTATGGATGTGTATTGATTCACACAACCAAAATGAAGCCATAAAGTCTGTATAGCATCTGATCAAAATCACTAAAAAAAGGACAGCTAAGATCTTAGCAGAAAAACAAAATTATTCTGAACAATAGATATAACACAGTCAATTTTTGGAAGAAAAAAATTATCTTGGGCTCTAAGGTAGTGATTTTTAATACACCATTTGGAGACTATACAATGAATTCAAACAAAGGCTATTTGGTACAAGTTCTGCTCCCAAGGTATTACAAAGAGTAATTGCGCAGATCTTTGAGGGATTACAAGTTGTCAGACTTTTAATGGATGATGTTTTAATTTGGGTACACGGAAGCTAACACAAAGAAAGACTTTGGGAAGTATTGCAGGAAGCCAGAAAGAGATGTCAAATAAAATACCCGTGGTCTAAAACACTGTGGCCAGAGTTTGAGCAAACACGGCTTAACTGGAGTTCCAGATAAAATAAATGCAACAGCAGGTTGTCCACCTTACAATGTAAATTAGCCCTACAGAGATTTATGAATATGATAAACGGTATTTCATTATTCATTCCAATTTTAACTGGGGTCAATATGTCCTTAAGGAATTATTGGAAAAGTAAGCTACCTGCTATTGGGAGATTAATACAAACAAGGAAATAAACAGTTAAAGACGGTGACACTAATCCACCAGCTTTAAAATATCATAATGATGTTTTCTGAAAAGCTGTAATACGTGCTCATCCCACTTGTTTAGACTGAGATTTCTAAGCAGAACAGACAGAAACTATTGCAAGGTTGACAAAAGAGTGCTGGTAATTTTATTTGCTCCTCTAAACTTGCTTCAATCTAGATAAATACGAAAGATATCAAGAAAAGAGACTACAAAGCACTTCGAAGGGGTTGTAAAAAATCTTTTGCCTAATTTTCACAGATACTAAGCATTAGCTTGAGTTGGAAATGCAGACAGTAAGCACCTTGCAAAATCAGTCCATTTGTCTTTGGCATCGTCTACAACTTCATAGATAAAGCTGATGCTCTTTTACCAGGGAAGAATTCAAAGGCACAAATTGCTGTTTGATGCTCAGAGTCTAATGCACAGCTATGTTCCCAGCTGCAAGCTGAAGGTTTAAAAATTTCCCTTATTTTTATTTGGACTGTAATTGGATTAAAAAGTGCACAGCAAACACTGCTATCACGGCAAAGAAAAGTGGGTAGCACTAACACACTGAACTGTGTTTTCTGATATATTCAAAAAACATACAGTAAAGATTGTATCAGCAAAAACAGAAAAAACAGAAATGTGGCTGTCTATGGTATGGGATGCAGCAACTGTTTCGCATTGCTGAAGCAGTCTGCAAAAAGAAGAAGAGACAGACAACTGCAAAGAGAAAAAATCAGAAAGTAGTGTGTGAACACTTGTACTGGAATTTGGTGAAGATATTAAGGTTAATATCCCTGCTTTTAAAGGAAATATCACTATGATCTCCAACGGTTAACAAATGATTGGCATTTTATTTTTATATGCTATCCAAAGGATTATTCCTCCATTAGCTCTGGGATGTATATGCCTCAGCAGAGCACGTGATCAGTCCTAGATCATAGAACTGCCTACCAGGAGGTTCTAGAGCTTCTCATTTTGGGCAGTTGACCCCACCTTACACTCTTTGGGTTGGAGATCCCCATACTGGGTGATTTGATTTCGTGTCATAACATTTTTTGCCTTTAGAGGCAGGTGAAAGGAAGCAGCAACCAAGGTTTAAAGTTGGCAACGTTCACAAGAAACATGAATTTAGCAGCTTTCAACAAATGTTCATAACACAGAAGACAGAAAATATGGTATCTGTTTGTCAGACTCATAGGACTGTGATAACAAGATGTGCAGTAAGTATTAACTACTGTCTGTGTGAAGCCCAGCACTTCTATGTCAGTGGATTTAATAGGATGGGATAAAATTAACAGACCTGTAGGAAGCATATAAGGAAATAAAGGGTGCCAGTCATTAGGCCTGAAATACACTGGGAGAGCTGGCAAGGGGAGCCCTGGGATGGGAAAGCTGGAGGTTAATGGGTGCAGAGCAGGAGGGGGCCCTAGCAGAGCTTTTCAGCATGCTCTTATTTCTACTCAGTTCTATTTATCCTTTAGTTTCATAGGCCATGCAGTCTGGGAGCACCTAGGAGTAGAGCAGACATGAGACCCAAACCCTCTATTACTCTGCTTTGACATCTATGGGGCCTTTATAGAAGTCACTTCCATAAGTCATCCTACGGGACTGGAATGCTGGAAGTCCATTGAGCTGCTCAGCATGGCACCAATGAGCAGCAAGCCCCGTGCTAGGGACAGAGGTGTGCTGATCCTGCCTCAAAAGCACAGGGCCCCTGCTTTCTCCTGTGACACTGCCCTTTTGATATTTTGTTTCTCTCACCCACTCATTCTCAGCTACTGAATCATAGGTTCCTGAGGCTTTTTCTGATTTGCATGGAAATGCTATCGCAAGAGCATGCAGGTTCACTCTGCTTTGTGGCCTCCTTCTCATAGCTTTGTTTCCCTTTCTTCACCCACCTCTCCATCCTTTTCCTTTCTCTCCCTCTCCTCATTATTGTAGCAAGGGAAGGGAAGGAAAGGAAACACTTCAGAAATGAAAGATTAGTTTGCTGTATCATAAAGATGAGCTTTGTAATCACTTTCCTTTAAGCAAAGAATTAAAAGATAATAAAAGCCCTAATTAAGGACCTCGTTAGCTTAACTAGATTTTCATATGCAAAGTGATGTTCACCACGTGCCGCCGCCGTCTGAAAATGCCGCCTGGCACTACATTGGAAGCACCTGTGCCAACTCCCAATTACATTTTCCTTTTTACATTTCACTTACCTTTTTATCTTTCTCCCTCGTTTCCCCTCTGTGCCAGGGTTCAGCAGGCTCGGACTGATGCCAAGCTGCCTTGCACCAAGCACATCCAAGACAGACTTGGAATTATCTAATGAACCAGGTGGAAGAAACATGCATGAGACAAAAGGGCAGGGAAGATGGAGGAGAGCAGAAAGGATCAATGAGGGCTGAGCACATAGGCTTGGCTCAAGAGGAAGGCAGAGGGAGCATATATGAACACCTCAGGCCAGACTGGTTTGATGACAGGTGGAGATTAGCTAGGTGGAGGATCCATCTGAGCCTTGCTAAGTGCAAGAAAGCTTTGGGTGAGCCTGGACTGCTACAGAGAAGAGCTGGAGAAAGAACATGTTGGCTGGGGCTATAGCCCCTATGCTGCCCCTGTACAGAACTTAGCAATGATTTAGGCAAAGACTTTCATTAATTTTTTGGCTTCATCATTGTCTGGAAACAAAAAGTGAATCCTTGGAGGTACTGTCCTAGGGATTTTCCAGGGCTCTGTTCTCAATCCCATAAGACTTGCAGTACAGTCTGGCAGGTGGACAGGTAGCTGTTTAGGGATGTGCTTAATAGAAGCAATTAGGAAATCATTATACCACAGTAATGTGAGCAGATGAGTGAACAAAACGACTGCTCTCTGCCATGTGAGAAGGCAGCCTGGCCTGGCTGAGCAAAGAGCACTCGGTTACCCACAGCACAGCCAGCAGGCACTGCCCAGCAGAGGCCACAGCAGAGCCAGGAGCAGGCGTCCGCTGGGCTGTAACAATCTGATAAATTCCTACAGCTGGGAACTCAGCACGAGATGGGAATCGGGATTTTCATCCTCGTTAAAACTGTAATTGGAGCCTCATTCTACTTCGTTTAGAGCCTGCTGTGAACGTGGCAAAAGCTGCAGGGTGCTAAGCAGGGAGGTCACCCCGGGGCGATGGCGAGCGGAGGTGCTGGCCAGGAGCAGTGGGAGGCTGGACGGAGGACAGCGAACCAGAGACTGATGTAGTCTGTATGCACCTCCTGTAGGTATGCAAAGACCCCTGTTGTGAGCTCTTTGGCTTTCAGCTGTTTGTTTGTTTGGGTTTTTTTAATTTAGAGATTAAGTAAGAAAACACGGCATTTCTGTGTAGAGATGGGTTTGAAGTGGAACCTCAGGGCTCAGCCTTCAGCTTGAGCCTCTCAACGTGGGTGGCTGAGCACTTTGACCCCAAAGCTGGTGGATCTCAGATCCCTGCCTGAACTACCAGTGATACTGTCTATAGCCCCTACCTCACCTTTCAGTCCAGGGCAAGACTTAAGGAAACCTAATATAGCATTATTATACTAGAAACTGGGTTGATCCATTTATTAGCTGAGAATTTTCTTTGTTTAATAGAATTGATTCTTCTTTTTCCTCTATAAAACATGGGACTGGTTTGATACAGGGTATTCATTTAGTTTGCAGACAGAGATGAAGAACTACAAACCAAATCCAGACATTGCACCCAGCACTCTCACCAACTTCTGTCTGGGCCCATCTCCAGTCATTATATATACTTGTGCAGAAGAGGAAATGGCCAATATGCCTCAAATATAGTTTAAAAATAATCAGCACCAGTCAAATTACTTCTACTACATTATGGATTGAGAGTGAAGCAATTCGTTAGGGAGAGTCAGGCAAACTACCTTAATTTGGCCTTCTACCACTTCCTACCTCGTGGACCAACAAGTGTATCATAACTATTAGAACAACTTCAGTGAATGTTACAATTACTCATGTCAAATGAAAATGTAATGCAGTTAACGTGCATGCTGGCTCCCTGCTGCTACTGCTGATGATTATTGCTATTAGAGCATGACCAAACAGTCATTCAAATATAAACAGCAGATTTGTTTTGATTGTGTTCGTGGCCCGTTTTACTCGCTTTCTGCGAACATTAACACAAATGGCTTTGGTTTGCAAGACTGTCCCTGGGGAGACAGACAAAGTCAGGAGTACCGTTGTGCTGACTACGTGTATCAGCTAAATTACCTGCACTGGAAGATTTTGCATGGCTCCCTGGAAAATTTGACAGCCACCTCATCAGAGAGAAAAACCAGAGCTAGACAAGTCCAACTGCTGGTCTCCTAAGATGAGTACACAGTACCTGAACAAAAAATCATGGCAGCCCAGTGACAGGCAGCTCTCATGGAAGCACAGTCCTGCCAGTCATTCAGTAAATGCTTAGAAATGACAGTTACATCGAAATGTAACTCTTTGACAAGAGTTTCTGATCCGAAGTCTACTAAAGGAAAAGGTGCCATCGATTCAAATGGTTTGTGTGTTATACACATAGGCCTAAACTCACTAAGAGCTCAGCTTTCTGTGAAAAGATTACCTGATTAAGAAGATTAATTATTATTATTATTGCTCACATTACTATGTCACCCTTTAGTGGAATTCCTTATCTCTACATCAGTTTCCAAGATGCGAGCTCTGTTGCTCTCTCCCTCTTCCCTAAGCTGCTTACTGCAAGTGGGTTTTGCCTTGTAAAGAGGGGAGCTAATCCTGATGGCCACTGATGCGATTACATTGTGCAGATGACTGCAGAACCTCTCCTTTCCAAAAGGACAGATGCGGAAGGTGGAAATCCCAGGATGCCGGGGATCCAACTAATTACCTAACTGCACCAAGGCCATGACTCTCACCAGATGCTTTGATTACAGCTCCCGTTTATCTCTACTGCAGAAGCACATGCTCAGGAATATGCACACTGAGGAATGACTAAGACTCTGGCACATCACAAAACTGACCTTGAGGCCAGGCCACAGACTCCCAACTTGCATTAATTTTGACAGGTTTGTGAGGTGTCAGCCTCCTCTGAGAAGCACAGTGCTCTGCAGGGAGCTGCTGGTTTGTGCAGAGAGTACAGACCAAGGATCAGAGTCAGAAAAATGAGTAAGAATGCAGGAAACACAGTCAGCACATGTTCTTCGAAGGCTTGTTTGGTGGCAAATTTAGATATGGGACAGTAAAATCTCTGGTATATAAAAGTCAGACAGACTACAGAAGACACCGGTTTACACTTGAATATGGAGCTTTGAGGTGTCGTTCACAAGTTGATTTCTAGCACCAGTTTGAAGGAAAGGTTACTACCTGTGTACATGCCAAAAGATAAGGGCATTTGGAGTGCCTCCTCCTGCTTATTCTTGTCTGGGTGTTTCTTCTCATGGAAAAAAATAGGTATCTTCAGGTTAGAGCCTGGTTGATGAGAAGAAATGTAGAAACACAGAATCATGAACATCATGCGTCAGGTAAATAAGAAAGATCTTTCACTCTTTCTTCCAGTAGAAGCAATGGGAACTCAATGAAGCAGACAGGTGATGATCAAATGCAAAAGGGAGCAGGTGGAGCAGAGTTCAGATGTGGAACTCACTGCCACAGGACACTGCAGGACCTCAGAAGCTGTGAGACAAACCCAGAAGGAACTACTGAGCACAAAGCAAACACTACTAGCTCAGAAGGTTCCTGTGCTGCAAATGACTGAAGGCTCAGTGAGTGTTACAGAGCAGCATCATTACTTATATCATATACTCACAGCACTCTTACATTTTTCTCTTGGCATCTGCTATAGGTCACTGCTGGAGACATATGGGGGAAAGGCAGCTAGACAGATTCTTGGTTCTGCCTGGTATGGCAGTTCTTATGTTATTGACTAATTGGGTGAGCTCTATGGCTCAGATCCTTAAGCAGGAAGTTAGGCATGTCTGTTCTTCTAGAGATATGAAATGATGTGTTTCTTTTTCTTTCTCTCTCTGTGGTTCCTATTCCAAGGAGCCCACAGACCATCCCAACACTAAATAGGAGCTCCTGGCAAAATCTGAGAACAAACATTCTCACATCTACACATGATCAGGATGAGGTGTGATGAGGGGACATCATCATCACACACATCTACTCCCACTCACTGATAACCAGCAGGAAAAAGTGTGTGAGCAGCAATTCTGTTCTACATAAATTTGGAGCTGAAAGTGCCAGCAAAGCATGGCAAGGTACTCTGAGGATGACTTCCTATGGGACAGTGTGAGTGTGAAATAGTACAAGCATGCATAGCAAACACAAATGTGAGATAAAAATATGAAGGTGCACAGGTACCTACAAAAGGAAGAGGGAAGAAAGAGGAGTATGTTTGCAAACATTTTTTTACAGTGCACGTATTTTAGTGTTTATCAGAATCCATCCATCCATGCACTCTACAGGAAAGTGTAGCCTGCAAGGCAGTGGTTTCTCAGAAATCAGCTGTGTGTGAGGATCTTCTAGGATTTTGCTAAGGTATATGCACACCAACATACCAAATAAGACAGCAGCAGAGAGCAGCATAAGGGTAAATTTTATGAGGGGTGGGGTGCAGGGTCACTCCCCTAGTGGAGCAGAGGAGAATTTGGGGAGCAACCCCCAAGGAGACTTTTCCTATACAGGCAAAGTAAATTTAATTGCAATCACGCTGTTTCTGTGAGCAAAGTGAGATATTTCAGGCATGCAGAAGAGGAAGGCATCTGTCCTACTCAGAGAGCAAAGAGTTGAGCAGCTGAAAATACTTGTGTCAAATCCCCACTTAGGCATCTCTTCCCCCTCCAGCCCTTGTCCTCCCTCCACATGCTTTCCCATTCATTTCTCATTCTGCAGCTCTTGAGCACTAGGCCCTTCTCTTGATTAACATTTCAAACCCATTGATAGTTTGTGCTGGCTTAGACAAACTAATCATCATTAGCACTTCAAAAACCTGTCCAGCTTTCCCTCCCAGAGTCACAGGTGCCACCCTCAGCTGCTTGGAGACAAAGAAAAAAAATACAGCAGCCACAACACGCTCTTGGCAAGACCATCAGGAGGTACCAGCTCACAGCCCTGGCAGGCAAGGAGATCACAGTCCCTGGGCTCTGGGCTCCCATGGATTCAGGCTTCAGATGGAGCATGGGGTAAAATAGGAGGAGGGCAAAGGGCTGCAGGTGTCTTCTCCTCTGCTAGATCTTACAGCAATGTGTTCTAGGACACCAGAACCTGTGCTGGAAGCACTTCTCACTTCCCAGGGAAAAGCAGAGCCCATGTGCTAGATATGGCTGTTTTCTTACAGTCTGGCCAAGCTAGAGAGGTGTTCACAGCAGGGGTTTGATCGGGATGGGTTGGGCCTGCTGTGGATACAATCTATATACAGAAGGCTAGGTGCTTTTCCCAGTGACCCAGTGACCAGTATCTCTTGTGTTTGTAGAGCAGGAAGAGGCAGAAACCAAATACATAACCCAGGGAGATCAGGAATGACCAGGTGTCTTGGTGAGCTGCTCATGTCTGGCCTGAGCTGCAGCCAAGAGACACAAAGGCTATAGATAAATGCAGACTAACAGGAGGAAAACATTGATGGGCTGGAAAAGATGCTCTCTGTGTCACTTGCATACAAATCTGCTACTGAGTTGCCAGGAGGGATCTATTTCCTTATCTCTTCCCTGGAGGTACCACCCCATCAGGCAAGGTAATTCCACACACCACCCATTTTCAAAGAATGACACTGTGCCTTCTATGGTGGGGGCCAGGTAGTATTCAACATTGCCCTGGGGACGAAGGCTGTAAAGGTGCCTTCGATTTTTACCTCACTTCAGCTAATGCCAGCTGGGCCCTGGAGCGAGGTCAGGACCATTCCTCAGACAAAACCCTCCTGGTAGCTGAAAAGAAGCAGGTTTGCCCAGTAGATCTGTTTTTCATCTGGGATGGATGCAAAAGGGTCAAGGTGACTCTGAAGCACACACCCTTCTAGATCTGTCTTGGATTTAAAATTTCGTTTCAGTTCAGACTGACATTAAAATAATGACTGGGCAATCAACAGGAAATTCCTCACCGCTGTAATTATTGTACCTTGGGCTGCTCTCTGGGCCCTCATATGATATGTTTGTGGAGGCTCTGAAATGCCACTAAGCCTGCGTGCATCAAGGTCACAGAAAAGCCACCACTTCTCTTGTAGCTGCTTAGCAGCACGCACCGAGACTGCATAGAGGTCATACTAGAGAAAAGGATTATTTATAAGGTGACTAAAACCTTCCTACTGAAGCTAAGAACTAATGCTGAACAGCAAAATAATAGAAGAAAAAGCTGTCACATGCCTCTGGAACCTAGGTCTGAGGAATGCAATCCCTCAAGCAAGAGATGCAGGCAGACTGGTGGGAAGAGCCATCCTAGGCTCCCTCTTCTCCCTGTGCTCTTCTCCAGATACAACATGGTGCTCCAGTGCACTCTTCCATAAAGCATCCCAAGCATTCTGCCCAGCCACAGCATCTGTTATCTATCCTGCTCCAAATAGATCTGTGCAGGAACAGGGAGTGAAACGTACTCTACCTTGTTTCCTTACAAACATTTCAGAGCAAGCCTGTACAGGCCTATTTAGAGATTCTGCCACTTGCTGGGTTTTGACACACAGTCCCTGTGTGCCCTGGAAGACACATGTGGCTGTGACAGACTTGCTTCCACGGCTTGAGAAATCAGTTATGAAACTGGATCTGTTCTCCAGAGCTAGCAGCATAAAGTTCCTGGTCCTTTTGCACAAACCCACCACATTAAGGATATGTGACACTGCTAGTTTGCACCAGAAAAAAAAAAGAGTGCCCGCACAGCTGCCTACTCTCTGCTACACAGGACATATGTGAGCATCCCTAGGGCACATCTCCTTCTTCCCTGTCTGCTCTCATGAGATTCTCTCCATCTAACACTTACCTCAGTGGACATGCTAGAGTGAGATTTGTCTCACAGTTTTGCACAGCCATCATCTGGCAGCAACTGCAAACTTTGCTGGCCTGTGAGATACAAAGGCCTAGGATAGGCTAGGAGATCAGTGTAATCACTGATATTAGTTCAGAGGCTCAACACTCTTTCTTCCATCCACCAGGAGACTGGGCCTGTGGCAGCATCCTGCCTCCCTGTTCCTGTAAAGTCAGTCCTCAGGTACTGACAGCGTTTAAGACAGCAGCAGATTTTCACAAGTGAATCTGTGGGTAAAAATATGTTGCCATCTTCCAAGGCCAGTTTAGACACTGACAGTCACCCCTCAGCTATGTGGCTCCCTTGATCCTGCAAATATCCATTCCCTCCCACACACCCACCAAACTTCCCTGCCCCAGACCACTATCTTCTGACCTGAAAATAAAATACCCTTGTTTATGGCATAATCGTGTGGTTTTAAAGCTGAGCCCAGAGGCTTCTGTCATAATTTCTAGCCCAGAAAGAGACTGGGGAGAGGCTGCCAGTAGCTGACAGCATCTGTACAGCCACACACACCCGGCTCGGAAACGCAGCGCTGGCCCGAGGCAGCAGCTCCGATCTGTTGCAGGATGCTGACAGAAGGGGGCAAAATCCATCTGCAGTCAGAGCTTGTTCCCTGCTTTTGCTGCGCTTGCTTTCTCCCTCACCCTAGCATCCCTTCAGCCCTGAGCCCTCTGGCAGACTCTGCCCGGATGGGCTGCCCCTATGGAGGGGATACTGTCACAGCTCTCAGAAGCCTGGCCTGGGGTGCTCCCCTGAGCTGCATCCCAGGGCACAACAGCTCAATGGCCCACGACAGGGCTCAGCTCACCCCATCCCACTCTCCTTGAGACTGGAATGACCCCAGGACAAGAGGGCCACTGGCTGGCAGGCACAGAGATGAGGGTTAGCAAGTGTGTGCTGTGGGCAATGCCAGACTAAGCCTGAACAGTAAGTCTGTGTCAACAGTCATTGCTGAGATGGCTGTTGGTGCTGAGAGCAACAGAAAAGCTGATGGAGCTGCAAGGAGGGTCCCCAGGAATGGGTGACAGAAATGGGGCAACAGGGATGAGAAACTTTATTCCGTGGAACGGGGTCAGATTCTTCTTCACCTCATATATTACGTGGTTCTGCAAAACATGGCAGAGGTGGGATGGCAGGGTGCTGCTGCACCTATTGCGAGGCAGCAGGCCCATCTACAAGATTTGGGGCAGGAAATTGCAAAAGTGTTTGGGACACAGACAGCACAGCAAAATGTTTCCAAATTACAGCTTTAAATCTTTTCTCACACTACTTTTGGAGTCAGTTTTCACCCTTAGAAATACCCCAGTGAAAGGGACACCATCATGTGTCAGGGCACTGGGAGTTTCAGTTGCCTGTGAGCTGATAATCTAGGGATGCTTTTGGGATGACTTCTGCCAATTAAGAAAATCTGGAAAAACAGGAACAGGGAAGGAATAAGAAAGCAGACAATTCCTCTCAAATACTATTAGTCACACCACACACCCCCTTCTTTTTTTTCCTGTAAGCAACTTTTCTCTCTTCTCAACTCCTCAGCTGGCTTGGTGACTTCTATTTCTGTATACATCAGTGAGTCCCTTCTCCTTACATCATCTGACATGCCCATAGCCAACTCCTGTGAATTTCCTGCAAGCCTTACTATAGCTGGCAGCTGCCCTTGAAGCCTCTCAGATAGCAGACTAGCATAGTTCACTGGGAAAGAGCTTTTATTTTTATCCTCTCTGTTTTCTAGGCTTTGCATTTGAGGAGGGCAGGGGGAGGAAGAAAAAGAAAACAGGGACATCCCTAAGCCCCAGCCTGGCTTCATTTTTTCTTTTAACCTGTGTCATAGCAGGCAATGAGAGGAATTCTTATCCTCATCTCCAGCTTCTGAGTTACACCATGGCCCTGGTGTGACAGGGGATATTCTGGGGCTGCTACTCCTGGTGGCAGTGGGATCACTTTCTTTCAACTGCCAAAAAGGTGCAGTCACCTCCTGGCAGCAGCCACACCACCACCTGGGAGAAAAGGTGAGGAACTGCCTGGGATGTAACAGAGATGACAAAGATGGGCAGGATGAACCAATAGCCACCTTGTACCAGCGTACAACAGGGGAAACCTGGCTGTGATCCCTCCTCTCTCAAGCAGTTCTGAGGCTCTGATCAGGGTGACAGAAGGCATATTTCTGCCTGTGTCTTGGGACAATTCTCTCCTGAAGCTCTTAGGCTGGGAAGGAGAGATGCTGCTAGATCAAAGTGCCAACAGCAAATTGGGAAGGTCCTAGATGTGTCCAGATGCCTTCTGCTTCATAAGGGTCATGACTGGGAGTCCTTACATTAAACTACCTTAACAAGCCTGTTAACAGCAGAGCTGGAAGGAGGAAGGATAGGGAGAAACACAGCAAGAACAATCTCTTTTGCTAGGAATAAAGGACTTTCACACTCAGATTCTGAGGGAACCCTCCTGACATACATCCTATATGCAGATGGGTGCAGAAGAGATGTGTTAAAGCTTAACAGAGAACTGACCTAAGGGGTTTTTTGTTTCTTGCACATGGGATGGGCTGGAGCTGGGAGATTTTGCACACCTCATTAATGCAGCCCACTTCTGATGATTTGAAGTTTTCCTCTCTTTAAAAAAGGTCCTCAAGCAGACAGCAGTCACCGTGTAAAACCACCCATTCACAGCAATTACAGCAGCCAGAGAAGGAAGAGCATTTTACACCTTTAAACTGAAAAACCCTATTGGGAAAGCTGTGTTCTCCCCTGAGCAGAGTGAAAAATGCAAGAAGAGGTGCTGGCCATGGCTGGCAGAAGATTGAAAAGCCTGGCATTATTTCCTTTGCCCCACAGACCACCTTACATACATTATGGGGGCAGGCAGCATGTGGCACAGCACTGCTGTCTATCTGAGACAAGACTGCTTGTATCATAAAAACTTGGCAAGCGTCTTGTTGGCCAAAATGTTTAAGAATAATTTCCTGAAGAAATACCTTGCAAATAGTTACATACTGTGTTTATTACAAATCTGTGATTCCTGCTGCGCCCTACTGAAGGAATTAAGTTGCTGGTCACTCTTTATTTAGTCTTATTCTCGACTATGCAGATCTAAGAAAAGATCTTTGGATTAAACTATTGCTTTGGAGGGTTTGCCCACTCATTCCCAAGCACAACCCCAATTTTTCATTTAGACTTTAGTTAGATATCTTGCTGAGAAACTGCAGGTCTCTCTCCTGGGAGCTCTGTGGGAAACAGGACAGAGATGGCAAAAACTTTTTTTCCATCTGCAAGTGAGCAAAACTGACCTAGAGTCATACAGAAATCAGAGCAACAGAGGAGGAAGAGGCTATTTTTATCAAGTCACTTTTTTTTTTTTGTTTTTCTTTTCTTTTTTTCTTTTTTTTTTTTTTTTTTTTGGCAAGAACCACATTTTAAGTTGTTAGTCCCTATTTTTCTCTAAATTCTCTGAGGAGCTGGCAATGAATGGCAGGGCCTGACCTCCAAAAAGAAGTAAGAGCAATTAAGATAAGAACTATTCCAGGGTCATCCAGGAATTTTGCAGCTGTTGCTGTGCAGTGCAACAAGGCCTCCCCAAACCTCACAGTAGGGCTGAGGGCAGGACTCTTGTTCTGTTAGCAGCTCCCCTGCTGCCTGAATGGAAGGGGATGCTCCACCAGCCAGCAGCTGTAGAGAAGCGGTAACAGAGGCTTAGCATGCCACATCTGCATCCAGGGCAGAGGGAGGGAAAGATGAAGGATGTTAGGTGATGAAGAGCTAGTTAAGTTAGGATGCCTGTCTAAAACATTTCAAAGAAATTCAAGAAAGGAGAAATTTAGAAAGATGTTGAACCATAAGCTTAATTAGTGTAGCAGTGTAGTTATAGTCATGATAGCCTAAGGATACAATTAGAAGTGTCTGGAGAGGGAGGCTGATCTTGTTGTGAAAGCATAAAGGTAAGGGACAGGATAACGTGAGTCGAAGTCTGGTGCTGGCTCCTGGATGACTCAGATGTGTTCCCCGGTCTCCTTGTGACTTCAACTGGAAACTTCCAGTCTCTTGATACCTTGGTTTTGATGTTTGCAACTGTTTCTGGACTAGCCTGAGGAATTCCCAAGCCCAAGCTGAGGCAGTTTTATGGGATCCAACCACCAGGACCCCCTTGTGCTTGCAATTGGAGATCTTAGGGCAAAATCTGCTAGGAGAAAGCAAAGCTCGTTGCCAAAAAGAGACAAGAGCAATAAAACAATAAAGGAAGATGCCTTAAATTAGCATGACACATCCTAATCAGCTGTTTTCTAGTCTCATATAATCACATCTCAGTTTTGTGCAAGAGAGACAAAGCCTTTCACTTTGATATTACAGAACGACACTCCTAAGCAAACAGACTTTGGTGACGCTCAGTCTGGTCCTCAGTAAAACAAGCCAAGGTGTCACAGCACACAGGCAGCATTCACACCACAGCTCTGAGGCCACAGCTCTTTGTCAATCCCTCTCTGCCCAATGTTACTGCCCTCTTCACTCTGCATTTGCAGGAAAGAGTTGTGACAGCAGGAACAAGAGGAGATAAATAGGAGATTGAGGCTGACACAAGCTGTGTCTCTACAAACCTTAGCAGGCAGGCACCACCAGCACAGCCCACCCTGCACACAGCATTGACCCAGGGTGCAGGGCCAACCCCAGAGCAGCAGCACCAAGCCCCATCCAGCAAAGCTCATTGGTCTGCCTCAGCCCACCCCCTGGCATGGATCAAGCAGAGCCCTTCATGCCTCCATCAGCAACTAGCCATGGGAGACCATGCTTTTTTTCTCTCCAAAACACAGAGGTGGAACTTTTCCAGCATATGGAAGTGAGAACTTGAAGGATATAAGAGGAGATGCTGGCAGGGCCCTGTTGGCAGAGAGTGCTAGGGGAGATGTCTGAGTGGGTGGCACATAATGAGAATGAAGTCCTGTGCTTAAAAAGACATGAGCCCAAGACTTCTCAGGGAAATACTCAAGTGCATCACAGAGACATCCTGACAGAGGACCTGCCTCGAACAGCAGATACCACCCTGTTACTCAGGCAGCTAAAGAGATGGGTATCAGCAGCATCCTGAGCAGCATGGGCATGGGCAGAGATCCTTCAGAGGTTCTGGACCTGGATCCAGCCCTGAGGGGTCTTGGCAGGAGACAATATTTACCATGCCACTTTTGTGCCAGCTCTACAATGTCTATGGCATGAAATGACTGACATCCTGGCGCACAAAGGTAAAAAAGGACAGATTGATTTATTGATCAAGGAAAGACACAGTCTCCTTGACAGAGATGCACTGTCAAACAATGGCAGGACGCACTGCTAAAAGCCCTCCAGATTGATTACTTTACCTGCCACCTGATCCTTCATCGCCCTGGGCTCTGGCAGGTGAAGAGCAGGGAAAGATTTACACGTGGCTGGGAGTCAAGACAGGAAAACACACAAGAATGAAAGCTCTAGGGGTCTGGCCAGGACACAAAGACACCCTTCTCCCCCACCTGCCACAGGGCTCGAAGGTCCCTCAGCCCACAGGCCAGCCAAGGTGGCAGGAAGACCAGTAATACCTCGCTGTGCAGCCAACCGAAAGCAGCACTGTGGCAGGTAACACCTGCACATCCTGAAACACTGCCATTTCTCTTCCCCATCTGTTCCCTCATCGAGGATTAAACCACTCCTGTCTGTATGCTTATACAGCCTGTGCCTGCCCCGGGGATTGTGGAGAGTGCAGCCAGGCACTTGGCCCAGCTCTGCTGTCGAACTCTGCGATGCAGGCACCCAGCCCACCACAGGAGGTAATGCCACATCCCACATCCCAGAACAGGACATCAACTGGGGCACCCATGGAAAACAGTCACTTTACCACGGGCTGCAGCAGGGCAGTGCCAGTCCTTGAGGGAGCTGTGTCCTAGGGGTGGCTCTCCTCTGCTGCTACCAGTGCACTCTGGGGCACCCAAACCTGCTCTCCCTTACTATGGGCTAATGACAATAAAGCTTACCAAGGGAGAGGAGAACACTGGAATGACAATTTGCTTCAACTTCTAGGGCCAAATTTACTATTTCCACACCAGTTCCCTCTCAAGATATGCTCTTATTTAAACAGGATCCTCCCCTATTTGACAAGAAGTATAACTGAGCCTCTCTGACAGCTTGCTCAGGAGACAGCCTGAGCCACTCAAGGTAATAAGCAGGGCCTTATCATGGCAGTAATTTAAGGCAGCTTGGCTGTGACATGCCATGGATTCACAACTCAGCACCACATCAAACCCCAAAGTTACTCCAGTGGCCAGGTCCCAACTTCGCTGCGTGAACACATTGAGCCAAGCATGACACAAATTTGTAATGAGCTTGTTTAGAGAGCTGTGTCATGAGACAGGCAGTAGAGGATAGACGTAACAAAGAGTATCCTTTAAATGCTTCAGTGCTGCCCAATTTACCAGGCGCAGTATGTTGGGAAAATGCCACTCCAGAGCTGCTCTCATACCTGTTAAAGGGCTTGATATTCCCAATACGTGGCAGCTCTGTCTTAATTCTGTGGACAATCTGACCAGCTTTGGCTGCACACCAAATCCAGATGGCTCGCCACCTCTCTTGCGGAAAGTGTAAATAACACAGTAGACCAACCACAGGAAAAACAGTGATCCCAAAAAGGCAGAGATGTGAGAGGCTAATTTGACTTTTGAACAAGCATCTAAATTAACACCCTCCTAACAGCCTCTTTTTTGAACTGCAGCAAATACCATGAAAGATTGAAGAATGCCCAACCCAGACACGCTGGGTGTGAGAAAGGCAGGAGTACGACAAGAGGTGACATGAGGAGCAGCTGTGCACTAGAAAAGGCAAGATAACATTTTGATGGAACGACATCTGATGTCATCTATCTTTACTTCTGTAATGCCTTTGACATGGATCAGGACAACATCCTTGTTGATAAATTGGAACAGTATGGGTTTGATGCATAGTAGTAGATGGATAAGGATCTGCAATAAGGATGGATGGATAAGTTGCACTTGATGGCTTAGTGGTCCAAATGGAGATGAATAACAAGTGGTGTGTCTCAAAGGTCCCTATTGGGACTGGTACTGTTTAACACTTTTATTAATTACATAGTGGGATGAAGTCCACCCTCAGAGAGTTTGCATATCACAGGAAGCTGAGGGGCATTATCCTGAAGAATGTTGGCAGGCTTGTGAAGTGGGCCTATGTGAAGCTTACGTAGTTCAATACGGCCAAGTGCAAAGTCATGCTACTGCATAGGGACAATCCCCAAAATGAATACAGACTGGGGAATTAATTGATTGAGAGCAGCCCTGTGAGAAAGGACTTAGGGATGCTGGTAGATAAAAAATAAGATATGGGCCAGTAGTGTCCTTTCCCAGCCCAGAAAGTCAATTGTACTCTGAGCTGCATCAGAAGTGTTACCAGCAGGGCAAGGGAGATGATTTTCCCCCTCTACTCTGTTCTCACGAGTCCCCAACGAGTACTGCATCCAGCTCTGGGGTCATTAGCACAAAAAGACATGGAGCTGTATGAGCAAGTCCAAAAAATTGCTATAAGAATGAATGAAAAGCTGGAGAACCTCTGCTATGAAGAAAGGCTGATGGACTTTGGTTTGTTCAGCCTGGAAAAGACTCCAAGGATACCTTATTGTCACCTTTCAGTATATAGAGGGTGCTAATAGGAAAGATGACAAAGGACCTTTTACTTGGGTCTGTACTGACAGGACAAGAAGTAACAGTTCTAAGCTGAGCAATGGTAGATTTAGATGGGATATAAGAAAAAAAATTTTTTACTATAAGCGTGGTGAGAAAGCTTGTCAAGAGAAGTTGTAGATGCCCCCTCCCTGGAAGCACTCAAGGCCAGGTTGGATGTCACTTTTAACAACTTGATTTAGTGGAAGATGTCACTCTTCACGTCAGGAGGGTTGGAATGAGATGATCTTTGCAGGTCTCATTCTGTGGAACCGTCTAACGCCTTATGCTGGAGTTCAGTTTGGCCCTGAGATATGAGATCATCTCCCTGCCCTGGGACTGAGCAAAGCAGCAAAAAGAGCAGTATCAATAAAAAGAATCATAATTCTGTTTCTTCTTTCACTCGCACTTCTGTTCAAAGATCTTGAAATCTTTTTAAAGTAGTGCGAGATTAATCTCATTCATCACCTCATCTCATTCCCTCCACGTGTCACAACCTAATTTCACCCTGAACTCATACATATGTACAACTGAGCAACAACCAATTCTACCGAAAGAAGACGGTGATCTGAGTGTTTCTGGTTTTGGAGGGTACCTGGACATCCAGAGCAGCTACTGCATCCCATGTTTAAAATACAGCATCTCAGCATTTCATGCAAGAAAGAGGCATGATTTCCTGCTCAAACCAAAGAAACTGGATCAACAGCTTCTTTCTTAAAAATTTTTGTAGTCAAATGAATTTTGAGTCTTGCATGCCCCTTGACTCTAGAGCCAGAGGAAGTCATAACAAAAGAAAGCCAAAAAAAAAAATCTGCTTACACTCGCAAGAGCAATTGTGAAGGGAACAAGAAAGGAAAAAAAAATAAGGTACAATTTCCCTGCAAGAAAGTGGTGTTTCACCTGTGAAGGGCTTTGCATTGATAATCTTGGGGATGGGAGAAGAGGAACAGAGGGAGACATCTGTCATCATATTTAATGGTGCTTCTTGTTGTACTGTTTAAATAATTAAAGAAGATTCATCCAAGTAGAAAGAAAGATAGGATTAAGAAAGAAAAAAAGGGAAAACGGAAAAAAGATCCTAGGCAGTTGTGTAACTATTTTTCCCCTGGGCCTGGGAAATGTTTTCACTAAGTAATCCAAGACACTGCTTAAGATTCAAACTATTGCTTGCTAGGGAAAGGGAGGGAGGGCGGACGGAGAATACTGCAACAACATTTGACTACATCTGCTACCCACTCATTATTGTAATAGAGAGAGGAAGGGATAAATCTGACTACATGTGTGAGGGCAGCAATTGGTTGTTAGGTTTCAAAGATGCTATTACAGCCTGGAGGAGCAGGGACATACACAGGTGACATTCACCAATTTCAATGGGGCGGAGGGAAATCACACACTGGAATGAAGTTAATAAGCAAAGCAGAGGGCAGGGTCCATGATTGCCAACCTGATTTCTATAATTGGTGTGATTACTACTATTGTAACTTAAACACAACGAGCAAATCACTTGTTTAATTGAATTTCCTTTCTGTGTGTGATTGGGAAGAGGGAGGACACAGAGGAGGATGCAAATTTGTGCTACAGCTGTGTGTGCTTTCTCAGCCATGAAGCAAGCAGAGGGGTCATGGGGTTGGGGGCAGCCCCAGGGGCAGAAGGGGGAGGTTAGGAAGGGCCTAAAGCAAAGCAGAGCAGCTTTTCTTGCATGACTTTCAGGGAGTGTGATGCTCTGTATCTCTACGGTGCCAACACCTTCGCTGCACTGAAAGTGAAAATTTTGCACAGGACTTAGTAAAGCACACCAGAAGATGATAAAGCCTCTCACTGAACTCCTGGGGGTCAGGCAAATGGCCATGATGCATCCAGTATCCCCACTCTCAAATACATCCCCTTCTACCATCAGCAAAAGCCAGAAAGGAATAGCTTTTAGATCAGCCTATGGAATCAGTTTATTCTCCCCAGCATTTTTTTTTTTTCTGAAAGATATTTGTGACAGCCAGGAGACTTTCCAGCAAAAAAGAACACATTGGCATCTGAAATGTCAGAAACAAACATGACCTAAACACATGTGTTATCTTATCTCCGGGTCGCAGCATTAAATCCCTGCTATATCTTACTTGGAGAGTCACACACAGATGGCAGGACAACAAGGCTGCTTGTGCCCCCCTACACCTGCTCTGGAGGGGGCACCTATTTGCCCCATTACTTGTTTTCAGATGATAACTCCTCTGTTTCCAAATGCTGTTTTGAACCTGACATCACAGCCAGACTCATCAGTTCATGCTTTGGCACACTGAGGAGTAATGGTTTTTAACAGGATCAAGAAGTATCTTGTACTGGGACTTTGAGCAGATTTTGTGCAGGGTGTCCTGTTGAGGGTCAGTGCGGATTTAGCATGGATCCAAAACTTCCAGTGTCACCCTATCTCCTCCATGAAACTGAAATCAGGAAAATCTCTGCTGAATTGATTTGAATTCAGTGCACCTGAAACCTTCCTAATTCCCTGGATGAGAAACCCTCAGGTCTGTTCCAGAAAAAAACAAACAAAAACTACCCAACAAATATAATACAAAGCAGCAGCAAATTTTGCTATGCCTGAGACTAAAATACCACAATACACATCTTTCCTTAGTGTTTTTCATGCATGTATTTTACAGCATGCTACACAAACACGGAAGAATTGTTTTTGGGTGGGGATCCTGAGAAATACACAGATGCAGAACCTAAAACTTCTAGCAAGGCTGCAAACAACATGCCTTTCTTCTGACTATATCCAGACCCTGGGCATCTCTACAGCTTATTAAGAGTCAAACTCAATGTACTTGTCTTATTCATGGCCTTATTGAGTATCACATTAAGACAAGTAGGACTTGAGGTATAGATGAAACCTTGCAGAGGGTCTTTCCACAAGCATTTGGGTGGAACTTTTGGAACTTTCACAACTCCAACCCTAGAAGTCATTGTTTATTTTACTTTTTAAACTTGCCTTTGTCTAGCACAGAAAGCCAGGGAGGGACTGTGGGAAAACACCATCCCTGATCCCTTCAATAATATATCTCCCCTACAGCTGCACAAAAATAAAATATTAATTTATCTGATTTGAACGGAAAAGAAGGAAGGAGGGGGAAAAATTGACAGGGGCTATGCAATGTTTTCCATCATATATTTATGTTTATGTTCATACATAATGCTTCCATGTATCATCTGTTACCTTGCACTCCTGTATATGCTTGTCACTCTGTGTTTCCTTCCTTAATACTGAGCTGTGGCCATCACACAGGGAAAGAGCACTAGTGGTAAAAATGATTTTTCCCTGAGAGCTTCAGGCTGTATTTTCATAGACTTCATCAGAGTTCTTACCTATTCGACTGTCACATCAAGCCTCCTTCATGCCCTGAGCTTCTAAGAGGACTGAAAGTGAGGATATATGGGACTTCTTTGTTACCTAGAGAAGGCATGATGAGTTTTGGAAAATAAGCCACTTTCACATCATCCCAGCTCAAGGAAAAATGTTAATATGTCTTGATGGGATACTAAAGTCTTTATGATGGTATAAAAGCACTAGGAAGAGACATAAGTATGAAGCATGTCTTTCAGATCAGATTTGGGAAATGGGCCTCCAGTAATGCTAGCATTTCAGTTGGGAAATGTGCAAATACTGGCCATTTATCATCTTCAGGTTTTTCACTCTGTCCAAATAGATATCTGTCTAAAATAACATGTTCTAAACCCCAACACTCCCCACTCCACAGGAGAAAATCTCTGTCATTCCACAGAGTCAGCCCAGTTTATCCCCAAGGTTATGGGGAAAAAATACCCATTTTTCTTTATTTATCTCAATTTTGAAATAGGAAAAGAGCCCTAAGGAAGTCCTGCTATTAACAAATAGGGCAACAAAAAGGTAACAAAACTAATGCAAAAACATTTTTCTTCCCCCGCAGATTCAGCTCTCCTGTATAAAAATTATCAGCCTGCCCATCTATTCCCATTGGAGAGAATCCCACTCCAGCTGCACTAGCACTCAACAAATGGCCTGTCAAACAGATGGGCTTTGCAGCGAGCTTGTTAGGCCTTTCTTTTTAAAGACACCACTACTACGTGGCTAAGTTTGGCTTCTGTTTCACCTAGTTCTTCAGGAGGGTACATGAATGCAAATATATCCACAGTACAAAAAACCAGCATTGCTGAAACATTAAGACTGAGAAATCAAGCACTTAGAAGTCAAGCCATTCCATATGTTAAAGTTTCTCCTGCACCATTGATTCTAGCTCATTGTACATCCTATTTATCACATATTATATATGAAATTGTACATTTTACAGGTAAAATAAGAACAGAGAATCTATATATATTCTGGTGTGCGATGAGATCAAGTTAATGGTGCAGAAAAAACCCAAGCTCTTGGAATATTCTCAATTCTATCTTAGATTTATATTCTTAATATTACATTACATTGTTACCTTATGCTTCCACCTATATCTTTGTTGTATCTATTTCTTATCTTTTCCTCATTTTATGCATAGTGTCTGCAAAGCCTTACAGAGGCACTGAATTTGTATGCAGTGTAAGAAATCCAACAGAAGGTCAATGCTCAACATTTTGACTGTAAACTTGCTGGTTCTGGAACTGTCTTTATTGTACATTATTAGAGAGCTCAGTAGCCTGGGTTCCTGACTGATATTTGGGAACTGCATGTTCCATAATAGCAATTTTTATCAGTAATAATTGCAACACACTGCAAAACAGATTCCTAATGTTTTGCAGGATCCAGATTTTAGAACACACGTGTTCTGAGAACTAGAGCAGTCCTTTGATATATTTTTGTACACGGCTAATAATGGCATCAGGGCTTCTAAGTATCATTACAAGACACACAGTAAGTTAGTGCTTCAGCTAGGGACAGGGTACAGGCTGCATTTAGATTCTACTTTTCTTCCTTTGAATGACAAAAAGAAAGAAGAGTCAAAACAATTTGGCATATGCTGTTTCTATAACCTGCAGTCTTCAGCAGCAGAAGAGGTTTGAAATTGTACAGTGTTTACCACAATTTTCTATCCCAGTTAGTCCAACCTCTTGATTATCTACATGCCAGGGGTGAGGTTCAAGAGTGAAGGTCAGGCCCTATAGAGTGTCCAATATCTCCTGGAGTGGAGCAGGTAAGCACTTTGGCCTTGATAACATGTCATTACATTCCTCTCCCATTGTCCACAGCTAATTGCCCTGAGCTTCCAGGGTACATCAGCTCCATACAGAGCAATTTAGTTTCTGTGGGTAACAAGTCTCGGTAGATTCAGCACCGGAATTCTCCACGTGACTGCATGGTTAATAGCCTGGCAGTTAAAAGGTCAAGATGTTCACCTGTGCATTGCTCTGGTGTCTAAGTCAGCCACTTTTCCACATATTGGGATGACTCTCTTAATACTTCTGAATAATGAAAATTCCAACATCTTTCTTAATCACAAGTAAGACATTTGAATTGGGAAGCTGTGCAAGTCAGGATTCTGACATCCTGCCGGTATTGTGAGTAATTGCAGAAGTGAGCTGTCCTATGCCATCAGGAAACAGTGACGCATTGCAAGTCATGCCTGTATCTCCCAGCAGCAAGGCTAAATGTCTCAACCTGCCTCACTTTTATTTTATATTCAAGAAACACTACAGAGAAAAAGAAGAAAAACAATCTCCATGAAAGATAGGTAGTAAGTTTCTACCTGAACTGAGACACGAAAGAGAAAATGCCCACTAGAGAGAGGGAATTTTCTGCCAGAAAAGATGCAGAACACAGAGAGCAGGTGGCAAGCAAGATGGATGCTAAAACCCCACATTAACCGGTGCCTTAAGAAACATAATGCTGATGGATGGGTAGACAGATGCTAAATATGTAATCTCCTTGCAGATGGACAGTAACATGCAACAGAAATGCTATCAAGAAGGAAATGCTGAATGTTTGAGCAGATATCAGCAAGCACAGGGAATCAGTGAATGGCTGTATCTTTGGCTTTTTCCATTTACGTCATGTTTAACCTGAAACAGAGACCTGGTTTGAGTTAGCCAGTTCATTCTTTCTTTCAGTCATTGCATTATCACAAACATTTCTGTCCATGTCTGATAGTAAGTGCAAAAAAAGATGTATCTGTGGACATTGAGACATTTCCAGACTACTACAGTGATTCAGGTGAAAAAAAGAAGCAACCACCTCTGATTTTTATTGGCCCAATTATAAGGCAAAACCAAACCTGTTTATTTCTACCTTCCATGACTTCCTTTCACTCATTCTCAGACATCTCTACAGTGCTAAGCCACATAGAGAAGTTGTTTTCCTGACCAATACAAGAACTAACAGAAATCTCCCAGGAGATTTCTCTACACTCCAGAAAAGTGTGTTCTCTACTGATTTCCAGATCCAAGAGGTGTCTTGATAAATGCTGAAAACTCCTAATACTTGGCAGTGTTTCAATAAACCTCTGAATGGTGAGGGCAGATGTCACAACCATGACATTGCTTCAGCCACAGAGAACTCAGACCTACATTTGCAAAGCATCAAGACTATCTAACACATCTTCTGAAAAGATGGCAGATGCTACCAATCCAGCATGCAGCACTCCCTCAGAGTTTTTCTTCTGACACACAGAAAAGCTAGATGCATGACAGAGGAAAAGCATGTGCTCCAGCCAGCCTAGCCAGAAGAGAAACCAAATAGCAGCCATTTGTAGGCTGGAAGGACTATTTGTAGTACTGGGAATTAAAATATGTGGCTCATTGCTATTCACAAGCAAAATTCAACAATATCATTATCAAGTACGGCTCTGTTCAGCCAGGTCATGCTCATTACAGTGGATTTTTCAGTCACTTTTTTTGTACACAATTAAGTGGCCAGCAGAGCCTAAACGTGGCTTCCTCTTGGCATGAAACTTTGCCTGCACATTCTGTGGAGATTCGAGCTCAGGATGAGGGCAGCTGTGATCTCTTCCTGTCTTGGAAATTACATGACAGATATCAGCTACTCTCTCTTCCAGCTGGTGAATGCCTGTGTTCTCAGGGCTGTCAGCAGAGCTTTTAAAAAGAGATGGATTCTAGATGGAGCCCTGCAGTGGTGGCACCAGAATCCTGCAGTGCATGCTACCACTGTCTGGTATGTACCAAGCCACCAAGTGTCACAGGATTGGGATAACCATTTCAAAATGTGCCCATGCTATATGTAACCCCTCTTTCCCTAATGGATACTCTTCCCCAGGTGACCCCCTCAGAACAAGCAGTTATACTATGTAGCTGATGGAGGCAGAGACCACTATTAATCACAGCACCACAATCCCAAACTAAGGGAAAAAGATGAAGAAGGATCTGGAAGTTTGGTTCAGATCTCTCATCACCTTTCTTCTCCTAGGACATCCTCTGATGTAGCCTAAGAAAGAGGTGTGTGGGCATAATTTACTGTGGCCATCCCTCTGTCTTAGAAATGGAAGAAACCTCTAGTAGCCCTTCTAGACTCAGGACTCAGGGAGAAAGATTGAAAAAAAACTCCTGAAGGCACAGGACAGTGACTGAGGAAACTAATAATTAAAGGGAAAAAAAGACAGTGAGGAAATGCAGGAGAAGGATAAGGATGAGAAAATGCAGAACTAGCTACATGACGAGGACATTGGCAGACACAACAGTGAAAACAACACATTTTTTTCATGTATTTTAAAGGCTGCAGAGTGTAGTGTGGGGGTTTAAGAAGTCTTTCATACAATCTTAACCAGTTTATTTTTCTGCCTCTTTCTCTATCCCTTTCTGAATTCTGAAGTGCTTTGTTTGTTTGTTTTTATTTTTAGTGAATATTTCCGTTTTTGTTCCTTCTCCTCCTCTCTTATCCAACACCCTTCCTCTTTTTTTTCCAAGCACATGCTGCCCATTGTCTCAGCCTCCCTGCCCACCAGAGGGACACTTGTAGGAAGGCAGCGGAACACATCTGAGCTGAACTTTTCAGACAGAGGAAATTTGATAAATGTCATCAGAATGAAAGACAATAGAAATTTAAGAGGTTTCTCTTTGCCTCTTTTCAGTAACTGTGCTTGAGGAGCCATACCACCCCGCCACAGATCTGACAAGCTGAACAGAGCTGAGAAACGAACTGTCACAATTTGGATGGGAAAAACTGCAAATAACAGTGTTAGTGACTCAGAAACTCATCGGTGCTGCCACAGAATTCTAAGAGGGACATGCTGGGTGCAGCTTTGAAGCGTCCCTTCGATGAGCTACCAACCAACACCTATGCTGTGTTTTAAAAAGCGAGAGACAACTGATAAACTTCATTTCACCCAGAGGGTCTTTGGGTTTGCTAGCATGGGAAAATTTTACCACTCACATGTAAGGTGTGATTTTGAGAAAATACCCCTGCAACAGTTAAGCTCCCTTTATAACTCATCCTGTCTCACGAACAGTGTCATTCGCTTGAGCTCCGAGTGGCTTTCCCAATAGCCTGTGTAACCCCAATCCACCACTGCACCAACAGCTGCTAAAATCCACATCTCCCATTACACCTGCACAATCTGCCCACACGGACTAACCCTTGGGCTCTAAAGTCACTCTCAAAGATGGGATTCAATAGCAACCTAAGAAAAGAAATTGGCCAGTATTGTGGATGTGCTATAATCCCTGTGCTGTACGTTGTATTTGTGCACAGCCTATCCAGCCATTCCTGTTGGAAGCAGTGGCAGCTGTATGTTGGTTTAGGTGATGTGGTGGGAGGAAATTCTCACTCTGTTAAACACCTGTTATATTCCGCTGCAGAGAAGGCTGCACTTCGGTACCGGCACAAATATCACGCATGTCTGCTGTAAGGAACTTTGGGATCAATGAAATGAAATGAGCTACTGAAATATATGCTAATATTCCAACGAGATACATAAACCAGAAGACTGGGTGGTTTGAAATCTGTTTATGAATATGCAACACTCAATTTAAAATAATTGTGCAGTTCAACAAATACAAAAAGGGAAAATTTAGGGACAGACTCTGTTTGGTAGTCTTGTTTAATTGGCTATAATTTCTACTTCACAGCAGTATGGATTTTAAAATGTGTCATAACCAGAGTTGGTAAAGTTACAGAATCTGTATTACAGGAGAATTTTCCCCAGTTGAAAGATGGTTGCTCTGACTATCAAAACCCCCTCGCTTTTGCATTTGCTTTCTGCACTCACGTTCAGCAACTGGGAGCTGCTCCCATTAAACGCTGGCAAAAAGCCATTTCCAGCTTGCCAACTCATGTAATGGTAAGGGTAGAGAACAGAGAAGAAGCTCAAACACATCCACACATTCACATCAGAAGCTGTACCTTATATTGGACCAGACACTGCTTGTGACAGAAAAAAGAAAGAGCTCCCAAAATCTCTTGCTGCAACCCAGGTTCTAAGGAAATCAGAAAAGCCAGTTGTGCACACCTATCTCTGGGTAAAACGTCTGTGCACACACCATTACAGTATGTGACTGTGCATGCACAGACTACCTTTAAACTCCCACCCAGTCAAAGAGATGCAGAGATGCTTGACTTTCCTGGCAGTGCTACTTCGGGGCAAGCCTGGGGAGAGGAAAAACCTTTAAACAAGTTCCAAGGAGTCTAGTTCTTACCTGTTCTATATTCATAAATTGATTGCTCTTCCATAGAGAGTGAAGGCCACTAATTTCTTCATAACACCCTGTGGCTACAGTAGATAGCCTCAGCAGGTCAGGGAAACAAGGTAAGAGACTGTGATCTATCACAGCTAAGGTAGATTCGATAGCAAATGTCTGATACTTGCTGCTCAACTGATTTATAAAACATAAAATAGAGGAGAAAAAAGGGGGGGAAGGAAAGGACAAATACAAAAAGAGCTACACAAGTAAGCAAACAATCATCCCTTGAATAAAGTCAAGGCAACTGTCCTCATCTCACAGGCATCTGTAATAGATGATGCAAAACTGCAGAGCCAGTGAACCACTGTGAATTATCCTTCCAGGTCTAACCACCAGCCCAATGTCTTCTAAGAAAACAAACATCACCTGGTTTATGGCCAGTCTTCGCGAACGAAGAACCGGGGAAGGTCTTTACACCTTCCAGCCTGGTTTATAAGAAATGACTAAAATGCAAGGGGGGAAGAGAAGGTAGCAGTCAAGGGGAGGAAAGAAGGTGGTGACGAGCAGATAACTTTCAGTGCCAGGAGAGCTAAGAATTAGGCTTTCATCTGTGCTTAGCACCTTCTGATTTCACATTATACAGGAAGTTCAGCATGTTCTTCCACAGGATTGCTCCCCAGCCTGCCATTTCCTGGCCCATATACACACACTTCATTATCCCTGACAAAGGGCACAGGCTCTCCCTGAATTTCATACACAAAATTTTCAGGTGATTTATGCATTTTGTTCTAGCCCTTCCCACAAGCATTCCTGCAATCCCACAAACATTAAAAATAGAATAAAAGCTTCTTGGCTATTCCTATCATCCAGCTCCTGAAAGAAAATACTGACAGTAACTGATGTAAGACTGACCCCTGACACTCCATGCCTCTTCCAGTTTGACAGAAAACTGTTGGTAGCTCCTCTCTAAACACAACAGATGTTGCAACTACCCTTTGGTATTTCAACTGATCTTCTCTAATTTGCTTATGGGGATGCCATGACAGTGTCAAAAGCCTTAATAAAGTGGCAGTATATCAGATATCTGCTGTTTGTATCCCATGGGTAAGGCCAGTTATCCAGACAGAGGGGGAGATGAGGTTGGTTATAATGGCACCAGTTTAGCTGACTCTGCCTTGGTGCACAAGGGTGTGATGTCATTTCCACCCTCTGAGCTGAGCTGGAAGCACAAAGATCTCAGGGTAGCAGTGCCTCAAGGCAGCATTGTTCTAGATAACATGGACAGCTTTGCCTGAGGCATGGCATCTTGGTGAGGAAGGGGTGTCTTTGACATTCAGAGCCAGGAGACCTGTGAGATAGATGCTGCAACAACTGTTGGGACATAGAGTCAACTGCCACATGTTCTGTGATTTCCAGAAAGATTCAAAGTGCTAAAAGTGCAAATTCTCACTGTACATGTTATTTGCTGGGAGAAACTTTGTGTTGACACTAACACCAAAGCCTCCAGTGATCTTCTCAGTCCTCTGCCATCACATACCAATAATGAGAGAGGCATTTGCTTCAGACTGCTCTCTCCTAGCCTACCTATCCTTTCTGTTGGAGGATCCCACCTTTGTATGGTTTACATATACCAGTCTTTTTACTTGAGAAGGAGTGTGAGGTTAGAGAGGAAATTCTTATGTAGTACCAAGCTATTATGAGCATTAGTGAATATGTGCTATTAGTCTATTTTAACTAAATTAATTGTTGAACATACAATAACTGTCAGAATAAATCACTTGTAAAGGCCAACAAAACTCCCCTGTATCTTTGAGAACAATGTTGTTGAAAAATACTGGCAGTCTTGTGCATTGCTGGCATTAATTTTAAGCTTCCCTCCCAAAAAATCCCAAAGAAGCAGGAATCCTCCCTGGCAAATTCATCTTCTTCTGAAGATGATTTTGGGTATCAAAATCATGTGTCCCCTAGTTTATAAAGCCAGATTCAGTTAGGAAGTGCAGAAGGATTTTCAGGGATTTCAGTTGCTCCCCAGCCTCACTTTCTGCTTAACTAACCTTCTCTGCACCAACATCTTCAGCTCCTGCCACCACCTCTGATATCATACAGCCCCTTGATCTGGACTATGGTCCAGGCATAGTGCCCCCTTTTCTGGGCATCAGCCCATGTAAAGTACAGGTGAGAATTTATCCTGCCCCCAACACATAGAGATCCTGCAGGAGTGGTGCCCATTCACTGGGGACCCCTCTCCACCCCCCACTGCCCTGCCAACACTCAGCACAGTTCCACAGCCTTGCCCAGGCAAACCTGTGGCAGGGCAATGGGGACATGGAACAAGGAAGTCACAGTAGCCAGAGCAAAGGAGGAATAAGATTTGGACTAAAGCCAAGCAAATCAGATGATTAAAGAAAAAAGCTTTTTCCTAAGTAGGAAAAAAGTCCCTAATCTTTCATTTGCTGTACTTTTTGTTGTGTTTTGGGTTTTTTTCCTTGTTTTTAATCTTGTGTGTTTTCAATTTCAATCTCTCTTTCTCTTTCTCTCTCCTTTTTTTTGAATATATATTTGCATCAGTGCCACAAGTAGCAGTAGAGATCTCTAGGAGAGTAAACTGTTCAGTACAGCAACCCGATAGCTGAGAACATCAGCAAATGGGAAATGTCACTGCTTTGAATATTCTAACCTTAGTTTCCAAAATCTGGGCCACAGTTTTAAAAAGGTAGCACACATTCAAAACAGGAGTATTTCTTTATCAGTAAGAATCTGTACTTCTTATCCAGGTGCAATTTGAGACCGCAGCATTTTTGTCTACAGCTTAATGGTGGAACATTTTGTGCTAGTCATTTGGTTTCAGGCATAAAAATGATGACCAGTCAGGCACTGATCAAGGCGTTTAAAAATCACATATGAAAGCTAGTTGGGTCCTGGCTTTTTTTTTTTTTTCCCCTTCTTATACATGGAAGAAGAAATAGGAACAAAAATTTATAGAGAAAAGCATGTTCCCAAATGAGAGCTTCTGTCTGCCCTATTTCTGAAAATATATCAGTGAATAACTAAATTTCATTACTGGGTGAAGGCAATGGGGTTTTCTGGTGTGACACCCCCCACAGTCAGAACTGAACATCTCGGATGCAGCAACACAACAAATCCCGCACTGGAATTCCAAGATCAGCACCTGCAAAGGGATGTTTGCACACCATAATGCTACTGTTGGTCTCCAAAGAGAGCAGTAGCTGAAAGAGCCAAGCTGTGTGCATGGCACTGTGCAAACATATGGAAAAATGCTCTGATTGCCTCCAATGCTTTTATGGCCAGGCACCTAGCACCTTATATGGGAGGAGACTACAATCGATATAAAGTGTAAGTCATAGCACACTTTTATTTCCTTTGGTTTCCTAACACAAACCACTTACCTGACTGCTCTTCAGCCAATATTCAATTAAGGGCTTAATTAGTTGTTAGCTGTAACTAAGTCGGGACAAAAAAAAAGCCCACACCAGGCTGGAAAGAAGACAGAATGAGATAACAGCTCCTTTACTGCTGTGCTTTCCAACAGAGCAGTGGGAGTGGGGGCCATGGATGGCCACCTCTCACCTGATCCCTTCTGCTGACCCCTCAGATCTAACCACATCACCCAGACCTGCCCAATTCTCCCAATTCCCCAAATGGCCTTGCTCTGCAAAAGCTTGCAAATCAGAGAGCAGATTATGCATTTCCATTTCCTTAGTCTATGGTCAGATCCACCCTGCAGTCTGTGGCACTAAGAGAGACCAACACCAGCAGGACCTTGTGCCCGAGCACGTGGCAGCTCCCCACCAGATGAGGATGCTCCTAACCCTCCTGTTCCTGTATCACTTGCTCAAACTCTCTCTTTTCCCATCCTCTCCTCCCCAGTTTGATAGTGCAACTAAACCCTGACCTGCAGTCACGCCAGTTTATTATCTCCTTTTCAGTAAACATCAGTCCACCTGTTTTCTTTAGCTGTGGTGCAAACTCTCTTTGTGTCAGGTGCTGCCGTAATACAGATGTAACAGATACAGTCTCTCTCTCTGCATTTTTCACGTTTGTATTTCTGAAATTGTCTGGTCACCCAGAACACCTACCATTTTATGAGACACAGTGAAAAAGTGCTTTACAGACACATGTTATTTTCTCTTCTGAGAACTTTGCTTTTGTTCTTTCATGTTCTGTTGCTTTTTCTTTGATTAAATAAAGGCATCCAGAACAGAAGTGCAGGTCTGCTCTTTGTGCTTGAACACAGACAAACAGCAATGTTGCCATGGATTTTTTTATACTCCAAATAAAAATAAACAAACACATCTTGGCAGTGTTTGGAATAGAAGCTAGTGAATAATTCACAATGAATAATTGATTTGTTGAATTTAGCTTGGTGGTGGGGTTTTTTTGGTTTTTTTTTTGTTCTGCTGGTAGAATGTGTGCTACCAGATGGTGAGTTCAATAAATGTATTTGTTTTTCCAATTTATTTGATGGATTTCTCCCCCAAATTTTTTCCCCCTCTAAGGTGAAGTCTGAAATTCCAGATGGTTTGAGGAGTGGCCAGATAAGTAACAATGCATTGTTTCAGCCTTCTCTTTAGAAAGGTGGCAAGAATGATTACAGGAGTGGAAAAATGCATGCATGAAAAAGGAATAAAAGGAGGGGGGGCAGTTTGTATCAAAGAGAAGACAAATAAGAGAAGGTGTGAAAACAGTCTATAAAGTAGTGAATAATATACAGAATGGAGGTGAAAAACTCGTTTTCTCTTTCTTTATAATGCAAGAAAAAATGAGCAGTTAATGAAGCTGAAAGGTGGTGATTACAAGTTTACTAGAGAATTTTTTTTAAACAAAACACTGAACTTAAGCAAGAGAACTCACTGGCAAATTACATTAAAGCCAAGAATTTAATAAAATGAAACACAGAATTGCATATTTACATGGAGAACCAAACCATCCAAATATAAAGTACCAGTGCTGATGACATGGACTATATTACCTTATGCTTTAGGGAATAAACTAATCATTACTGTTGATAAATATGTGATATTACCCACCAACTGCAGTGGTGCCCTTACCTTTCAGTTGAAAATCTGACGCTGCTTATTCTGATAGGTCAAATCAGGGCTCAGGGGACTTCAAGACTGATTCTCTGTGACAATTGCTAAGGTTGGACGAATGAACAAATCCTTCTACACTAAATATTCTCAGTGGAATTTCTACAATTCAGTTTCTAAAAATATTCCCACAGTGTTAACTTCATTTTTGTCTTTTTTTTTTTTTTTACCATAAAATTAAATTGGTCGAATATGTGCAGAGGGGGGGACGTTAAAGTGGAATTAAGTGCAAACAAAGAATGGTCTCTGATAAATTTAATCTAATGTTCATAAAAATACACCTTGCATTATTTACCAGTAAGTGCTCCATGCAGGGCAAAAGCAGTTAGCATTTTGCACAGGGTGAAATCTCACTAATTACATTGATACTAATGGTAGAAGGGTGTTCTTTGGCTTCAGGAAGAGCTCCTTCAGGGGAATAAAAATGTAATTCTGCAAATGTTTATACAGGATAGTCCTTGGTGTACAGCCCAAACCTGCAGTAAGACACTAGCACCTGATGAACTGAAAGTGAGAGATGTTTAGGAACAGAAAATAAAGAAATGGCAAATTGAAGACTATAACTGCAAAAAATGCAAGCCACAGTGAAGCAGCATTAACAGAGAAAGGTACATAATAGTTTAAAGATGTTTTTTTTCACTGAAAGGGCCAATTCTGATGCATCTAAAGTTCATGGAATCTTCACTACTACTGTGAATAAAAACGGCACCGTATCTGAATTATTCCCAAAAGAAAGTTCTATCCCATCATGTACCAAAAGTGTCTCAAATATAACGCTGGAATTCGGCTTAAGTCTGCAAAGAAATAACTGAAGTAAATTGTATTATTCATCTCCATGAGCTCACAAATCACCGTCTTCAACGAGGCAGTATCAAGGCCCGCATAAACCTCTGCTGTCCTTCTGCTCTGCTTCTGCTGACTCAAGCTTCTCCACCTATTCTCCTATGAGAGCCCCATTCTCTCTATATTTCCTATATTTCATTTATATTAGAACACAGAAATACAGGCTTATAAAATACATATATGTATATATAATTTATTTTTTTTTACTTCAGCAGTTTCTGTGTAAACTCTGAGTGATCTAATGGGCGTGCAGTGTACAAACAGAATGGAGGAGGGAGATGGACGTATTATTATATAGCTTTTATCAATCCCATCCAACACTGTTTGTTCCAAACCCAGCTTCTGGATGCCCTCAAGCTTGCTGTCTTCTCCCCCGAGGTCTTGCAGCATTCCTCCATCCTCATTCCCTGCTCCAGTTTCTAACAGCTGTCACCAGAGACCTGACTCTGTGTGAGGGCACCAAAGATGGGACTGATTTAGTGGAGATTTATTTCTTGCTGTTTTATGTGCCTTGAGCTCACATTTTAACTGCCTCTTACAATGAGATCGTCACAATTCCAAACCTGGGCTGTGCCAGGGCTCTGCTCATCCCTGATCTAGGGGCACTGCATCCAGGCAGCAGCATAGTAGAACTCAAGGGGTGCTTCCCATTGTACCTAGCCACCCTGCATCGCTTCCCCTCCAGGATTTGGAGACCCCTGGAAGTGTAGTACACCTCCCTGCCTGTCAGAATTGTTGCCAAAGAAAAGGGCCAGAGCCAGGAAAGACACGCACACAGGCCCCTTCTCAAATGCTCGCTGAGGACCCAGCCAGGGATACACTGCAGCAACCAGCCCTCCTGAGCACAGCTCCTTCATTTGAGCAGATGAGCTGGAGACAATTAGGGCTTTTAAGCTTTTTTCGTGGGGAGATCTGAACTTCTGGCTCTCAGATACAGGTTTTCTTGGCTCAGTCACCTGGAAGGGGTGATGCTACAGGGCAGAATTAGGGAGCACGGTCAGAGCCATGCATCTTGAGTCTGGAAATAAGAAACTGCTCCTTCTAGCTCCAGACAGGCCAAGGTCAAGGCACTGAGGCCTGAGTTTTCCCAGCTCCTTCAAGCTGACACCACTCTCACGAGCTGGCAGACTGCGTTGCTCAGTTCCCACAGCAGTTTTACATGTCAGCTCCTAAGAAAAAGCTGGTGGTGTGCTCTGCTGTCACCCCCAGGTCCCCAAAGCACTTCGGCTGCCTTGGACAAAAATTAAATAAATGAGATGTACAGATGAGAACCCCTTCAAATACAGGCATGCTAAGAGCCAAATGTCAGGGGACTCCCTGTGCTGGCGCCCTCCCTCGCTTCCCTCTCCACCCTCTTTTATTTCTCTCAGCCAGCAAAGATTCTGTGGTGGGACTGGAAGAAACCTGGCAAGGTCATGTTGTTTGATTTTGATGCCAGTTTCAATTACATCCTGGCTTTTATAACCAAATAAAAAAAAAAAACAAAAAAACAAACAAAAGGCAAAGAAGAAAAAATAGAGGGTGGGAGAGAGATAGGAGAGGCAGCAGAGTCCAGCTGCAGGCTGGGAAATGACATTTCAATTTGTCAATTGATCCTTTCCCCCACCTCCTACATTTTTTTGCCTTTTCTCATTTTGCCCTGTAAATTAATTAGCCCGTTTATCATGTGGAAAGACTGCAAATGGGGCAGCCCATATATGGGCTGAGCTGGAAGAAATCTTCTTTCTGCTTGGATAGAGGAACCAAAGATGTGGCCACAAAGCACCAACAGCCAGGTGGAAGAAATATCCTCTGTGTTCAGTTCTTAGGTTTCAGGTTGTCCTGGAGAGATCAGAGATATGCTTTCTAGAACAACTATGCACATGAAAAGTAAGTAGCTATCTTTCTTCATCAGCTTAGACTTTTTTCCAAGCTTAGGAAATAAGGACTATAAAGGCATTCAGCTAAATGAAAAGCTGAATTCAAAGGTGCTGGAATACCTTTATTTTTCTGCATTTTTCCCCCTCTCCCCATGTTACATTATTAGACTTTGGGACTGGAAGCTAAAGAAAATAATTGAAAGGAAGACTCTCACAGTATTCCAGAAGAGGCAGGAATGAGACACATCACAACATCCAGAATTATGACAATGACTGACAGCATATTTTTGAAGACACATTAAAGCTTCAGAAAGTAAAGTAGCTCCTCACTCTCATAGCTAGGATTGAGACTTTGCATGGGATCAGATTACTCAGATGTGTCACCCCCCTCCTTTTCCATGATATATCTACTCCCAACCATCATGACAGCTGGCCTTCTGAGTCAAATGAGTATCAGACCCAAACCAAACCTCCATGTCAGACCTCCCAGCCTGTGCAGTACCAGCTGCAACATGCAAGAAGCGTCATGTCCTGAAGAAAAAGCCTTCTCAAGATCTTTTCAGCTTCTGGAGAATTCTGCCATGACAGTCCTAGGTACAATACAAAAAGGCAGGTACTGCTGTGAAGAGGAAGCTACCTGGTCCAGCTTGAGTCTTCGATTCTGGCCTGTGGCTCAGTTCCTCCAGAGCTGAGGATGACCACAAAATTGAGGACCTGGGGAATTTCCTACCATTTGCCTGCAGCCCAGAAAATTTCATGATAACAGGTTTCTTCTCAGGGCTTCCTCAAATTCTAAATGTCATTAGAAATGGGTGTTTTCCTTGTCCAAAGTATCTAGGAAAGTATTGCCCTAACATCGCCCTTCTAAGCACCGCAGGATATCTGCAGCAGTGACCTACCAATAGGGCAGTGAACACTAATTCTCTCCTCCCACACCCTAATGAGAAAGAACATCCTCAAGTGATACACATGGGGAGTTTACAAAATAAAGAATATGATTTAAAAGCAAAACAAGGGGCTACGAATAGAGTTAATGAAAGGGAATACAACTCTGCTGAAGTCCAGACACTTTTCTCAGGCATACATTCAGCTCCATACATTTTCAGGTATTCAGTATTCAAGCATTCTTCTCCCAATCTTCTCTTCTTTTTATCCATCCATATCTATGCAAATCTCATTTCTTCAACCCAACTCAGCACAATAAGTATCTCTCTCACACACATAAAGCCTAAATTTTATCAAGCATTTTATTTAGTTCTGTCTCAGTGGAGAGGAGGAAAAATAGAGAGAGAGAGAAAGAGAGATGAGATTACTGCTGTCTCTTTTTTTTTGTTTTGTTTTTCATAATTGGCAGGTACTATGATGTTTCCATCATTGGCACAAACAAACAAACAAAAAATCCACGGCAGATCCACACAGCAGCACCAGCTCCAGGTGTGGACTCCAGGTGACAGTGCCAACTATGGGCAGCAGTGCCTTGTATGCAGCTGACAAAATGCCACCACAGCCCACAGACTCAGCAGAAATGAAGGCACAAACCATCATTATCCACTCAGATCCTACCGGAGGCCAAGCCCTCACTGTGCTGTGCTGAGTACGCATGTTAAGTTAAAGAAAGACCCCAAAGAACTCATCCACAATGTGCAAGGAAGGACAAAACTGGCAGGGAGAGGAGGGAGGGAGGAAAGGCTGAGTGCTTGCCAGCTGCCTCACTGTGCTTCAGTGTTTGCTCTGCTGGGAAGCAGGAGAGGGGCAGGTTGGGACGAAGGACTGTGAAGGAGCTGTATTGTGGCCTTAGGAAGAAGTACAGACTGCAAAAAAACCCTCAACTGCATTTGAAATAGTACCCACATACTTTCTAATTCTGTATTCATAGTGTGGCTGAATACTACATCTCTCCTGCTGGTCATAGTCAGGCAATGGGGAGCTGTGACTGCCCTCTCCTTCCCCGCACAGTCTTAACACTGCAGTGATGAACAGGATGTTGTTAACTACCCTCCTCCATCCTGCAGTCAAAAGCTGAGAACTGGGACTGCTTATTGGGATCAGTAGCTTGGTGTCCATCCCTGCTGCTACTCAGCACTCCTATAGGGACACCTTTTTTTCCCCCAAAAAGCACAATACAAAACACCCTGCTTCTTTCATTCTCCATTAAACACTGTCAGATGTTGCCCAAGACAAGCAGTGTTCAAAACCTCTCTAGTGGAAATGATGCTGCCACAGTGAGCCCAAGTTAAAAATGCACATTGGGAAGCTCAACGACTCGTGCATGTCCAGCACACCAGGGCCCCCTCCCAAAACTGTAGTTATCCCCACCTACTGTGGAAGAGGTACTTTATGCTTCAAGCCCTGACAAGAGTGTCACTACTGCGATGCACAGCCGGGTTTGTTACACAGATACTGATCCCTCGACAGCCTCTGAGATGAGCTCAGGAAGGGTTATTGCCAGCACACTGTAGCCATCTGAAAGCAAGGTGGGAGCCATTCCTTCCTCATGTTTCATCCCAGCATCTCCCTGCAGACCTTGCCAGCCCATGCAGTCCTTCCATGACTCATTTTCCCAGGATTGCAATGCAAATCATGGTGTTCCCAGCCTCTTTGATTTGCTGTTCAGAAGACTGACATGTAAATACAGATCACTGAGCCTCCAGCAGACAGACTGAATCTGTCACAGCAGTTTCTCAAAACCCCTGCTCAGCCTGCCTACAGCCCCAAGGACCACTTCACTGCAGAATTTCACAGATTTGACTCAGTTTACCCTCACAACATTACTAATACATTAGTTGCACCCTCTCCAGCTCACAAATGGGGAAACCAAGCACAAAAAAAGCCAAACACCTTCTACAGGGTCACAGAAGAAGCTCATGGCACTGCAGAGAGAAGCAGCTTGGCCTCCTGCATCTCAGATGCAGGGCGGTCTCTCTCCTCTTCCTTGCAACTGAAATTTTGTATCTGTCCCTGGAGTCATCCAGTACTTTGAGAAAATACGATGTGCTTCAAAGGTATCACAAAGCAAGACAGCACTAGTAAGCAATTCCCAATAAAATGGGAAGTCAACACTGCTTTATCTCTGACTTGATCAAAAAACAATACATACTTAAATATTTTTTCCTTTAAAAATTCTTCCCACAGATGTGAAATCCTGCTGACAGACATTTTCAGACCAAAATAGGTTGATTACCATAATAAGATGTCTCCCTTCACGACCCTAACCCCTCATACCTCCCCCACCCCCGCCATTTTACTGAGAACTTCTGTGTTAAAGCCAAAACACATAGCTTGCTAAAGGTCACAGAAAAGTGACAAACTCCACAACTCAATAAATACTCAGAGTAATGGAATGAACATTTAGACATACATTTGCTCTGAATGTACCTCACATTGTCTGGACACGATTATATACTTGAGTCCTGCTACATCTTTCAAAGACAAGGGCAGAAAAGCCATAAGAGGGATGTTTTTTCCTCTGTTTACACCACAGCATTAATGAATTAAAAGACATTTCTGGCCCAAGAGATCTTTCAGTGTTCCTTGATGTCTCAGGGGACTCACTCGCAGGAGTGCTGAGCATTCAGAGGACATCAAAAGGAGGTGACTGAGGACCAGTACTGACTGAGGACCAGCCCTTTAATCCTCCAGTTTTCCAGCTCCTTCCTTCTCCTTCTCAGCTTCCCAGGGAGAGGTAGGAAAGCTGAAGAAACCATACTTCCCTCTAGAGCTGAATCCTGACATTGCTTCCCCAAAAGATTTTCCCCTCCTTGGGATGGGGGAAGAAAGGAGATTATCAAGACTTCCACGGAAATTCACATACTACATTCCCTCACTCTTACTTGTTGATCCTCCTGATGTCACTCAACCGGTAGACAAGGAATTCTAAGAGGATCTACACTATCCAACCTAATGGCAAAGCCATTTCCAAATGTGATATGTGTTTCATCACGTGAGTACTACCAACTGCAAATGGAGAACAGCTTAAGGGAAAGCGATTGTACATGTGTCCAAGCTACATCTCTGAATGTAATTGAAGGAGTGCAGACCAAAGACCATCGTCATACAGCTCACAGAATCCCTAAGAACTTTCTGTTGCTTATATAAACTTAAAAATCTTTTTGGCTTTCTCTCAGACTGGCAATAACAAACCTACCTAACTACACTGAGAAACATCAACAAGACTCCTCAACCTTTCCATTTTTGCAATAAAACAGTTCTTCTTTTTCTTCTTTCCTTCTTAATTAAATTTTTGTCATCTCTTATTACCCTGGCCTCCTGCTTTCTGTCTAAAGCTGTTCTGTTCTGGACCACAGAAACAATAAAAGAACATGTACTCTATGCCCATGCAAGCACTGTGAACTGTCAGAGCTCTGCTAATAAAAGGTAAAAAATAAAAAATGTACTGAGATGAACCTGTGTCTACTTCAGACTTCAAGACAGTCCAGATCATTATAAATGGGGTGGAGAGGGCAAAACAGCTCAGAGGATATCAGTAGCTTATCTGTCTACCAGAGACCTCAAAGTACTTTCTAATACTAATGAATGAGCCTTTCTAGCTCCTTCTGGCATGAATCAGCAGTGTTATTGGTCCAGAAGGGATAAGGAAACCGAGGCATGGGAAAGGGATGCAATCTATGCACAGCCTGACCATGGTACAGTGCAGAGCTTGAGGAAACAACCTGCCCTGACCACATGCCATCCTACTCCCCTAAAACGGCATTTTGAGACAATAAAAAGTTACTCCCAACTAAAATAAGCTGGGAGTTGAGTTACTCCCAACTAAAATAAGCATACAGGCTGTGAAGCAGTGTACTTAGCCAGTTAACCACTGTGCACAATCAGAGCCTCCAGGTAACAGGTACATGGGGTAGAGCACTGAAAGAAGGGGAAACACAATCCCACACAGAATACTTCAGAGGCCCAGCATGTCTGTGGGTGCATGGCTAAATTTGGTCTCATTCCATTTCTCACTGGAAAGGAACCACATACAACTTAGACTTCACCTCTGAACATTGTTGAAAGCATTCCCTCCCTCAGCCTGATTTTGCAGGGACAGCAAGGGCTATTAGGGCCACGGGAAAATGAGGGATCCTACTAGGGCAAATTTTAATGAAAGGGTGGCAAAGCTTGGTTTACAGCTCTTGGGGTACACTGTGCTCTAAGAATAAAAAATTGCCCAGGAGCATGATTCTAAGGAGGGTAAAACATATGAAATGCACTAGAGCAGTGATCCTGGCTTCAGCACCACAAAACATTTGTTCTGCCACTGGCCAAAGTATAAATCCTATTCTTCTTTCAAAAAATGAAATAAATTTAAAAAAAAGAAAATATTAAAATCCCCTAATGATTCAATATTTTATACACCGTCTACATACTGCAGCCTTGAAAAAGATGCTGCAGTATGACGGGTTGGGAGACTTTATCTTGCTGCAGCAACTGAAGAAGAGCAATTTTAACACCGACATAATAGGCATGTGTTTGTTTGGTGGCTATCCACAGCTAGTATTAGGGTGCTGGTGAATGTGTTCTTGGCAGTTTTGCATATGCACAGGTTTCATTTTTTAATGGGCTGTACTCCATGGACGCATATGTTTCAGGCTATGCCTGTGTGCAATTTGTTAATGTTGCGCAAGCAGAGGTGCCAGAGCTGTGCACATGCTTTTGGCGTGTGCTCTGTGCTCAGGCACCCTGTGTGCATGCATGTGCATGCACATGTTCTGGGCCGTGAGGTTTCGTTTCTCGCTGTGTATTGGAGTGTGCTGCGAGTGTGCTGATTTTGCAGGGTTTGCTAAAGCATGCTGCCATTCTTTTCTCAGCTGATCCTGGTGATAACCACTAAAACACGCCTTCCACTCCTGCCCCACATTAAAGGATTCATCCCTTTCTTCTGCTCCAAGCACGGTCAGAGATGCCATTTTATGCAACATAGTGTCCTCCACCAGAGGAAGACCGCCCCTACCCTGCACGTAGCAGGTGCAATTGCCACACAAACAGCACCAGCCCAAAGTAAACCTCAGGGACCTGTCCACCATGAGGAAGCAGATGTCCCAGTTCCAGAAGCAAGCATTGTCCCTGCACCTCCATGGCCAGTGGCCCCTGTTCTTCATGCCCTTGGGCACATGGGTACAGTTTTCCAGTGCTGCCTGGGGCAGACAGCATTGACCAAGGGACCGTAAGGTGGATAATCAACAAAAGAGTCCACCCTGGGTCATGCTGAACAAAGATGCTGCTAGCAGGAAACTGCCATAAATGGTTTCTAGATGACTCTGCCTCATAGAAGGACTTATACCTTGGCGTCTCCCATACTCCCCCAGTGGACCATCCCTTACTAGACCTTAAAGGGAGCCACAGACTCCCTTGTTCATGACTAGCAAGATGAAACTCCTGACAAGGGAAACAGGCAGGAAACCTCCCTCAGATTATTAGCTCTGGTAGAACAGAACACGCAACCTAAGCTTTGATATGGCAGTATGAGATATAGCCTTGAGGCAGGCAAAATATTCAAACTGCAACATAAAACGCTATCGGAGTGGTTTCTAATGCACAACTCTTGCCTTTTGTATTCTTTCCTTTGTACTCTCACCACTACTCCAAATCAGGTTATGGTTCTTACATATCACAGAAGTTGTTAAATTGAGCTGGGATCAGGGGAAATACCTCCCACTCCCAATCATTCAGTTAATCCTATCAAGTCCATCTTCTACATCACAACACAGAGCAAAAGGTCAGCATTCAATGTAGAAAAAAGCAAAAGGGGTGCTGTCCTATGCAGAAGAACAAAGTCTCTTGTAACATACTCTGTTGGGTTGATGCAGGAAGGTTGACGGGGAAGGGAGACTGCAGAGTGGCTTCTGTGAGAAGACAGGAGGAGATGCTCCCATGTTGAACAGAGCATGATTTAGCTGGCTTCAAGATGGACTTGCCACTGTCCAAAGCTAAGCCTACCAGTGATGTTGGCAGTGCCTCTGAAATAACATAATTAAGAGCAAAAAACCACCATGCAGCAGCTATGAGAGAGGAGAAAATGTGAGAAAAAGAGCCCTGCAGACAGTAAGATCATGGAAGAGGGAGGGAAAAAGTAGTCTAAACAGTGGAGAAGATTCCCCTGCATTCTCTAGAGGACCCCTCAGTCCAGCAGGTGGATCTGTCTTGAAGGAAGCAGCAGCCCTTGAAAAACCCCTGCTGGAGCAGGCTCCTGGTAGGAGCTGTAGCCATGGAGTGGAGCCCACACAGGAGCAAGCTTTCTGGCAGAAGCTGCAGCCCATGGGGAATGCATGCTGGAGCAGTCCATTCCTGGAGGACTGTGCCCCATGGGAAGGACACACACTGAAGCAGTTCCTGAAGGACTGTCTCCCATGGGAGGGACCCCACACTGCAGCAGGGGAAGAACATGAGTAGGAAGGAGCAGCAGAGACAAAGTTTTATGGACTGACTGCCACTCACATTTCCTGTTCTCCTGGGCTGCTCATGGGGGAGGGAGAAGAGTGGGGAGAGAAGTTCAGCCTAGGAAGAAGGAAGGGCTGGGTGAAGATGCTTTTAGTTTTGTTCTAATTTCTCATTAGTCTACTCTGTTATTAATTGGCAATAAATTAAAATAATTTTCCCAAGTCTAGTCTGTTTTGCCTGTGACAGTAACTGGCAAGTCATCTTCTCCTGTCCTTCTGAGGACGGGTGATAGAGTGCCTTGGTGGCCATGCAGCAGCCAGCCGAGGTCAATCCATCCCCGCCCCCAAATAAATAATGCCTCCAAGGGAAATCATAGAGAGAAGCATCTTCAAGCAACTGGTGATATTGCTGCAGGTGAGGCACACAGCAGCTTACAGCTGTGTGTAGTTGTTCTGGCCAGTCCCGAGGACCCGGTTACAGTAAGGTCAAAGCACCACAATTTCCAGGATGATGAACATAACTGCTCCTAGGGACTTCAGGCAGAGAAGGAGGTAGATTGTACTTCTGAAAAATCCAACCCTCACTCCTGAGGCAAATTAACAATAACAGTTCATGCTCTAATCACATAATAATAGCTCGGTTAATGATTTGTGCTTTCACCAAAGCCTGAGACCTGAGAAGATGCCTCCTTTTGCCCAGGACACAGAGTGAGGCTGTGGCTGGGGCTCCCTTTGCAGAGGCATTCCCAGACCTAATGTAGCGTCAGAAAAAAAAGAGTGATCTGATATCTTGGCAGCACAAACTGCCATGAGTTCATGAGCCACTTCCTTCCCTAGGATGTGACACCCTGGATGGCTCTGCTCATGCAGCCTGCCAGTGTCTGCTGTCGTCCCCACTCCTCCATAAGCTCCCCTCCTCCCTCTACTACTCATTCCTTTGCTCAACGAGTCTGGCATTTAAGAAACACTTATTCCAATCCATTTCTACCCTTGTACAGCAATTGGGTGTCATTTAGTTTGATTTAACCAATTTAGTCCTATGAATTAATTGGTTAATAAGCCATCTGTATGCATCAGGTGACAGAGTCGCGCTCTCACACACAGACACAGACAAGCTCCCCACTTGTCCTTGTTTAATAACAGGCTGTAGGGAGTAGGAGCAGGAGGGGAGTGCAGGCTAATATCACTCCCAACAGGGAAGTGCCAAAAGAGGGTCGTGGTGATCACTGCCCCGACCTTGACCTCTGAGAGGGGGAACTGTCTGTTTAGGGTAATTCAAAAATAACCTACACTGTACTTATAGAGGAGTGCCAGCTACAGAACAGGAGCAGGAATCATGGACATGTTTCACCTCATAGGTTGTTTTCTTTAAAAGAGACAAGAAAAGAGGTTTAGTTCATGCTTACCAGACAGTAGAAAATTCTCAGCTGCATTCCCAAACAGCCGAACTTTGTATGTGAGTAGGAGGGGTAGAGGGGTGGGAATTGGGGGAATAGGAGAAGAGTGAGGTTTAAAGCATTTGATTTAGGTGTGATCTTTGATTATGAGAAAAATGTCTCATCTATTTTGATTTCTTTTTAAATGTAAAAAAAAAAAGCACCCCTTACAGGCCCAACCATTTCAATGTTATATACAACCCTCCAAGCTATTCAATAAACAACAATACAGCAAGCCAAAATCAAATCCAGCAACATATCCCAACCCACACAACAGAAAAACATCAACTGTTCAGACAGAAAAACAACACTCACTCCCCTGGCTGCCCATCCATCTCAGCCAGCCCTGGGTGTCCCAGCAAACAGACAAGTTTCTCTATAAACCCTGAAGGCTGACACATGGTTTTTGACCTGAGGGGGAACTGAATTACAGAACTATGAGACCCTTGGGGAAAAGCCCTTCCAGCAGCTCCCTCTCTTTTATGCCTTGAGAGATACCCTCCATTTCAGCCACTGCAACTGCAACAACTTTATGGGGGGACGCGGTCTGATTTGAGTAGCTGATTTGAGAAGCATCCAAATAATTTGATACAGTAAATGCCAGAACCTACAAAATCCAAGCCAAATAACAGCAACATGCTCTCATTAGAGAATCATAACACACGCTTCTGCACTGGTTGATTTTTGTGGAAGGTGCAGTCCACTACAGGCTGCATGGTCCACTATCACAGAACAAACTGAGGCTGCTGCAGGCAGAGGAGATGGGGCTTAGCCTATGTTGGGTGGTGCAGAGCAGCAGTGCATCCACAAGGATTTCTCCAGGGCTCTCACATCTCCCGGCATTTTTCAGTATCTGGGAGAGAAATAAGCGAGCTGCAGACTCCACAAGAGAGACACAAAGTGAGCAGCAGGGACTTAGCTCCAAGGAGAAAGTACTTTCCCCCTCTCTCCCTGAGGAAAATGAAATTACAGTGGAGTTGGCTTTAAATGTATCCCATTAGCACAACAGGCACCACAAGAAGAGTAACATCCTCTGTGTGCTTAAGTGAAACACTGACAGGCGAAGCAGAGCAGACTGAAACAATTCCTTCCAGAGAGGAAAGGGGGAAACCTGTTTACCCAGTACACTCAGCAGGAGACTGCAGGAGGGAGCAGGGAAACCCGCCAGAGTTCGACGTGCAAGTGTGCCCTGCCAGCCCACACACAGCAGTCAGGACAGAGCCTTTTCACTGCGTGTGTGAGGATCCCCAGAGTGCCTTGTTGGGTGTTAATCCCTGAAAATACACTCATTTGCTCTCACTAGCATGTGAGCGCCTGTTCCCAGACACTGTAAAACTATCAAAACACGGAGGTAAGCTGCCCTGCTTGAACAACTGGATGCTCTGGTTAAGCCAGCTCTGCTCCATCTGCAGCAGGAATGCCTGTGAAATCAATGAATGAACATACCAACCCGTCCATAACAAACAATTTCACTTGATCAGTGACCACAAAAACCAGAACGTCCCTGCCTGAATCGAGCAAGTGGTGACTTGGCTTGTTTAATGGCTATGTGAAGCATGTGAATCCGACTTCTACGCTTTCCTGCTTAGGCAGCTCACGTGCAAAAGGCACTTACATCACACCGCACAAAAGGTCTTATTTTTGTCAATTGCTAAGGACTACAAGTGCAAAATGTGTAAAACTACTTAGGAGATTTAAGGGTCAGAAAGATTTTATTTTTTTTCTTTCCAAGAAATGCCTCACCAGGCTGAGTTCCTTAACATCCACTCATTTAAAAAGACAGCTAGACTGTTTGGGAGGACTTGGAAATCTCACCAACTGCCTCATGGCAGCTCCCAGTACTGAAACACCTTTGAATTTGTGTGGCATCCTGTTACCCAAATAACATTAGTCACAGAGCCAGCACATCTCTCCCTGCAAGCCTTGTCCAGATGGAGTTGTGCAAATGCTGGTAGCAGCAGAGCAAAGGGCAGTGGGGAAGCCAGAGAGACCATCACTGCTGGAGACGTGGGTGAAACAGGACAGGACTGTGTTAATCCCTAGGATGCTGCCTAGGGAGAATGGCACATGTTATGGACTGCTCCATGTGAAAGCACCACAAAGCTGGACTAGCTAGTGAATACCTCAAGTAACTGAGGAGTCTAGAGAGCTCTTTTTGGGAAGAAGAAAACTGGAGTAGCTGTCTGCTGAAGGGACCAAAGAGGTAAGTTGTCCAGCAGGACAGCTGCTGGAGAGACCAACCAAACTGAGATCCCTTGGTCCTGCCTCTTGCGGTCTCCAACCTCCACATCCTTTCCAGCCTGAGAACTGTCTCTCTTAATTTCCTCCTCTCTTGCCCTCTTTTTTTTAATCCTCCTGACAAAACCTTAAATGGTCTAAAAGCATCCCCAACAAGGATGAGCAAACGCAAATGTCTTAGCAAATGTGTATTTGAGCTCCACATGCTCCCAGGGATGGAGTAGTAATAAAAGCCAATTAGATAATGCTCAGCAGCTACAGTGAGAGGGAGTGGTACAATCTTACCACGACTAATACAGTTTTTAATAATAGATGGCTCTCTCTAGTGCTGGAGAGGGGAAGCCAAAGTGGTGTCAGTTACATTGCATCTTTCTGCCCAGTGAATTTCTGTATATGGAGGATTAATATTCTGTGAAAGTGGGGATTAACTTGCCCTCCATACTTATTACTTGTACCAGGGAGATCCCTGCAGAATCAGGAGTGGGGTCCCTATGATGGCACGTGGTGGAGGAATCCCATGGAGAAGCATGCTGACCTCATTCCCACACCTCCTTACAAAAGAATGCCCAGTCCTATGGGTAACAGTTTTTGAACAGTTCAGTAATGAAGAAACTGGAAAAGCACATGGTTTTGCTCTCTTGGTATCTCTCACATCCCAGGAGAAGTCCAAAAGCCAAGTTGACCACTGAAGGAAGACTGAAGAAAGCCACACACACCAGAAGAAGCCACGTGTGCCTGAAGTGGGTCAGTATCACGGGTGGGGTACCACAAAGCCTACCGCTTGCATCTCTTCCTACTGCCTTCTGTTTACAAACCTTCACTTCATGCCTCCTTGCTCAAAACACAAACAAAAGCCAAGGAGGGCATTTTCTTGTTGCCATGGAAACAGTTATTATAATCTCAAACATACTTAATGCATCACTCTTGCTCCTCCAGCACCTTGCAACAGCTTGCAGTTCAATAGGAAAGTTACAAAGAGGGCAGGCAAAAGAGCCCTGACAGCTTCACGTCCTGCACTCAAGACTCTGCACCTCTGTAGCTGCCCATAATCTCCTATCCATCAGCACAAAGACTCTTTCTTTCTTTTCTTCTCTCCCTCTGTCTTGTTTCCTGTTCTTTGGAGTGTCACATCATTTACATTTATGAAAGGAATTTTCCTGGGGGTGCAGAGATAGTTCAAATTGTCTGTGATCAGATCAACCTTGTGCATAATGCATTTGTATGAAAATAAACTCCCTGGGGCCCACACTCATGGCTGAAAGTCTCTGTAATGAAGTATTTTACTCTAATTTAGTTAAAGATGATGGAGATAGGAATGAGTGCATGCCTGCATGCATATAGAGGAGGAGAAGACAGAGAGGATACTACACACACACAAAAGCCAATAATTATAAGATTACATGCTGGCTGGGAACTCTACTGAAGTACCTCATTATTACAAGAAGTTAACTTCTCAACTGTTTCCTCTGAAAATCAGTCCTGTGTGGCTTCTTGCACACAAGATCTGGAGACTCCTCATGCTAGTCCTCAGGAGTAGTCAGAAGACTAATCTTCCACCCTGCATTAATCATTAAGAAAGCATTCCTATTCCACACCCAAACTGAGCCAAGACCACATTGGGATAATGGCCTTCTCCACTCTTCTCCAAATGCAAAAGCAAGACATCACTCTCAATGAGAATTGCTCCTCTGGAACATTAGCCTCCTGTTTTCCAGTCTCTGCTCTCTTTGATTCAGAAGGATAACTTTGTCATAGAGCTCCTTCTCTGTGCCACCAGTCCCAGCTGAGTAACTTGGCTCACAGGTCCTAGGCTACTCCTGTGTGACCTCTCTGGCTTGGCTAGGCACTTAAACCTGGAAATGTGAAACACTTCCTGGCAAAACCTTCTTGAAATTGGGACAATTCCACACAGGGTTTCTGTTTCAATTTACCAGTATTTTCTGAGAATAACAACTTTGCCTGCACAAAAAATATCAGATACCAAAAGATTTGACTCTTAAGAAAGGTTAAATGATTTCAATGAACTTTGGGTCAATTCAAGCACATATGCAGATAGTTAAGTTCTAATACACTCTGTCACTGACTTGCTATAATGCCTTGCATAAACCTCTGTTCTCAGTTTTGTTTCCCTACTTACTCCATGGAGGACAAACTTGCCTCCCTGCTCAACAGAAAACCACGAGATCTCATATGTCAGTCTGCCAGGCTTCCAGTCATAGACCAAGTATGCCGAGGGACATTCTCAGATGAGTCAGTATGGTGAGTACAGGGGAGGGATACTAATTGCTACTGCTTTCAGTTCAAGAGCATCGTGTCCTCCAAGCTTCTTGACTCCATCATTGTAGACTCAGTACTTCCCCATCCTCGAGGGATGTGAGAAAAATGCAAATAAAATCTATTAAAGGACAGAAGAGGTAAATAAGTGGAGAGATGGAAAATTAGGAGTCCCTCATAAGTTTTGAAGGAAATGGCACAATTCAAGGTGCATAAGGAGAGCCTGTCTGCAGAAGGCAGACAGTATTCTTAGCTAGGATTTGTTGTGTTTGTACATTTTCCTAATAGCTTTGCTGGGAGGATCTGCTTTGGATAATGCTGGTGCTGTGCAAAAATCTCACATATTTAGAACCAGGATGGCTACCCCACTTTTTTTTTCAAAGACTATGTCACATAGGAATAAAAGAAAAAAAAATGCATTCTAGGATCTTTGATGGAGATCCACATGTACATTAGAAATACCTATTTTACCTGATTCTTTTTTTTTAATTTTCCATTTCTATACCCTGAGAAGAACAAAAAACCCAATCAGCTTTTGTGCCTAGATAGGCCTCAAAAAAGTTCATTCAACCCAGTAAAAACTTGATCTTCCACACAGTAAGAGAAATGATCAGCTTTTCTGTAAATACACAAAACAAACCTTGAAAATGAAGGCAGAGGACTAAATCCATTCCTGGCAAGAAGAAGGTGCAACTCCCTTTGAAGCAAGAGAAATCAGTGCCGCTGAATTTGTCTTAGGGAGATAAACACTAATAACCAGTCCTTCCCAGAGGACAATCTGATAACACTGAAGTTGACACCCACAAACATCAGGCAGGATATATTTTCTCCTGTGTGCCAGTATCTAAGCTTATCACCCTATTTGCTTCTTCTCTCCCAAGTCATTTTGCAGGGTCAAAGGCTATCGTGGGGCTTTAATTAGAGTGCCATCATAATGAGCTGGCACTTAAATCAGCCTGCCAGTGGCTAAAGAAAATTAACCTTAGAGTCAAATGAGCTCTAGTCTGGGAGTTCATGTCATGAGGGGGCAACAGACTCTTGCAGAGCTGATGTGTATGGTGGAGGGACAGAGAGCTAAACCCTGCATTCTTTTAAACCAAGAGATCTACATTGGGCAAATCACCTATCCTAGTTGCCTGTAATGCACAATAAAAGCTTTGTACCATACGCTTGCTGTGCCAAGCCATGGAGAAATGAACAGGGAGAAGTTACCTGGGATGAAACTTCTCTTGGGCTCCTTGAGAAAAGATGTGTTTTGAGCTCATACACACCTATGAACGTGTCACACGCAACAAATCCTATCAGACTCTATGAAAGACTTTGTCATTATGACTATGATGATCACACCATTATTATGCAAGAGCCTAGACTGCAAATAAGGGCAGGTGCTTCATCCAGCTCAGATGCCATAAATTTTAGGGAGCAAATACAAGGATATCCCTTGTTTGCTGGCTGATAAATAGAAGGAGCATTCACAAGGATGAATACACACTTGGGAATAACCTAACCCCTAACCTTGCACTTTCTCTTTGCTACTGGCATCCTTGCAACTGTACTGCCCCTTCCCACATGCATTTTGCACCTATTTCTCCCTGCACCATCTTTTGGCACGAGTCACAAAAATGCTGTATTGCCAGTGAGTTTTGAGTAAGTAGTTCTGAACAGCCAATGGTGTTTTTTCCCAGTGAACCCAGATATTCCCTGTAGTACCATTCTTCTTTATATCCTGAAGGCACCCAGTAGCCTAGAGAACAAATCCACTGTGTGTTACTCACAGGTACCAGAGAATTCATAAAGACTTATTGCCTTCCTCAGAGCTGAACTGCCAGTGCTATAATTTTCCACGACATCTCTTGTATGTCACTGCACTTGACAAATACTTTGTGCCTCTTCACAGGTATTTAGGAAATCCTGGCAGTGCAGGCATAGGGAACACACAAATGGACCTAACATCTCCATCTATGCAAGACAGAGCTGTGCAGGAAGAACAAAAGATTTTGCTAACTAAATCTGGCCACGGAGCTGCCCTCATATAGCAGATTCAGCCCCATCTTCCTTGTCACAGGAGAACACATTTTCCTTTCATTAAGATCAATACATCTCAGAGGCTATTTTAAACAACCCTTGAACCTTTCTCATTATGTTTCTATTACAACCATAGCTGACCTTTCTCTTAAGGGGAAGTATCCAATTGAGAATCTTGGGACAAGACTCTACTTATTACCTCATAAAGTTTAAAACTGGATCAACTCTGCTAGAGTCAATGCAGCAATAGTAAATTTACAAAAAGGATGCTAAACAGCAGAATTTACTGCAGGACCATCTCTTTAAAGGAAAGCTGAAGCCACCTTCTTTTGCAAAGGTATCTTATGAAACACTTGCTTCCTCTATTGCCAATGACCTCTTCAACTAACTGCTCCTGAAAGACTGTCCAACACCTCCATTAATTCTTCTCCAGTTATAGTCTGTGTTTACTTTTGGGGATATGACTGCACTACAGAGGTCAACTTGCTTCCTTCTTAAGAACAACAAAGCTCCAAATAGGCTCAGTGTTATAGTTTCCAAATTAATGTGCTAGGAATTTAGACAGTCTAACCCATCTTCTACCTCCTGTAAGGTTCACTCACAGGTTTTCATGGTGTACAGGCTGTCATCCAGGAGGACCACAAACATTAGAATAAAATAGTTACAGGCATTTTTAAACTTAGCATTATTTACACTAGGGCATTTAAAAGGAGTGTAATTTTTAGTTTATGTTAAGCTTTAAGTATAATTCATTACATGACTTAGACATAAGTCATGCATTTTGTGATACCTGCCTAAAGGTTCAGCTCCCATGAGTCTTCAAGAGAATGTCAGCTTTCTTCAAAAAAAAAAAAAAAAAAGAATGTTATTAACCCCTGGGAGGGTTTTATTGAAAAGTATGAAATTATAGTCTTTGGCTTAACTCAAAGGTCTTGAACATAAAGGCAAGTATTAACAAGGGCACCTGTCTGGAAACTGTTTCTGTGGTGTGTGCACTGGAGAGGACAGTGCTAGGCATTCCTGAGATACACGGCAATTTGTAAATCAGTTTCATGTCTTGGGGCAGCCAAACAACTGATACTGAGAAGGGACATCTCTGGATACCAACTTTGAAAGGTAAGTAATCTTGAGACTCTTTTTTTCCTTGTAGCTTTCTTCTCTTCTCACCAAATGTTGTAATATATGGATTCAACAGATGGTGTGATCTCTTCCTCCCTCTCTCCCCTCAGGTCAAAAAGTAAAATAGTAAATACCACTCTAAGCACTTAATGCAGAAATAAACCAATTCAGTACAAGAAGAAGAAGATTCAGACACTTCAAAATAAACAAGACGTAAGAAAAGACAAGTCCTCATCCAAGTCATACAGTTCCACAGAGAAAAATGTCATCTCTATGTCTTTCTTCTGACAAGAAACATTTCCCCCCTTACTCACAAATAAATCTCAGGCTACTGCAACATCACTGACATTTTCTTTAAAGAGTTTTTAATTAAAGTAACATTAAGTATGCCATGTTTAGTATTTGTCAGGCATTAGGAAAGGCTACTAAAATTACCACTGAGGGGCCTATTAAATATCATCATATGCTCACAGAGTAACTAATTACAGACATTTTGAAAGGGTCTGCCTTCCCCATCCTGCAAAAGTTTTAAACTTTTTTCCTTATTTATTTACTTGCATAAAACAACCGGATGTTAATGACATGCTATTTGGCACCTGTCCTGCAGAATGGGCAGGCATTTCCCCAGTGCCCCCAATGGCGCCAAAGACTTTGCTGGCATCTCAGAGCCTAGGAACAAACCTGACAAAGTTTCTGTTACTTTTTGTTTGTTTGTTTTCCCCTCTGCTTTCTCTATCTGATGTTTGCATCACTTGGATGCGTGGGCAAAGGCCACAGAAGACACTGGAGCTTGGAAATAAAACAGGTGCTTTCAGTAGTCCAAATCCAAAAGTTTGAGGAACTTAGAAAACTGCAGGTCCTTTGAGAAAACCCCAGCCTTCCTGATCTGCATTTGCACGGCACCTCATGTAGAAGAATGACACTGGGTGGCTGTTATAACTATTGCCTACAGTGACTATGGCAACTAATACTGAAAAGGACTTGGAGCCGAAATTTTCCTTCTGCATGGGACAGTATCTTTCTGCATGGGGCACCAACAGTGATGGTTTATTGTGTAGAACAAGACCTCTGTGCTACTCATTTTTTATTCAGAGCAAAAGTAGGCCAACTGCTCCTAGATCCATGCCTAATGCCACACCACACCAAGGCATCCAGGCACAGAGGGTATGCCCAGAGGCATACTTTTAGGTTTGCTAACTGTGAGGTCAGAGAAACTAGCCTTGAAGCCATCCAGGGAGCACTGAAAATTCAACAGAGAGGTACCCAGACAAAAGCGGTTGCTCCCCCTGTCTTTCCATCTCCCAGCGCAAGCCCCAGTGTGTTGCTCAGCAGTGCAGCCCAGGTGGAGGGCTGAACATGAGGACCACAGACTATCTGCTGATTCAGTCCAAATAGGGCCTTCCAGCAGGAATTTGGAGCAATCACAGTGAATGATGTTGCTGCTTGCCTTAAGCACAAGGTAGAGCAGTTTCCCCGCTGACCTTTTCATCGCTTGTGAGGAGGGCAAGCATTTCAGCACCTACACCATCTGCAGATTTGGTCTTCCCCTCAAGGATACGAAAAATTAGGTCAGAGGCTTTTGTCTTCCCCTTCCATTCCTGAAAAGCACATTAGAGCTCAAATCCTCAAGACAAAGCATTATTATTATTGTTGTTAGCTTTTTATGGTGGAAGAAAATATTAATGTTACAAATAGCTGCCATTAGCATAAGCAAAGCTGCGTATTAATATGCACATGGGTGTCTCCACTGTCAGGAAGCAGAGAGGCCCCAGAGGCCCTGCTTTCACTGGGGAAAATGATGATGGCATTAACTCTAATGATAACGATAAGAAGGCTGCCATAAATGATATGACAATTTCTTTTGTATTCCTGTTTGGGCAAAGACTTCTTCCTTACTCCCCAGTGTCCATAAAAGGATGCTGCTTGAACAAATGGCAGCTCTACTGATTTATTTAATTTCACCACAGCTTTACATTTTTTTAAAAGTGCCAGCTCTTTGGGTCACGTGACAAAGAAACTCGCTTAAGCTTTCAGATAAATTCCTAAGAGTCAAGATTTTGGAGAAGCAGATACTAAATAAGAGGAATCCCACATCTATTTATGTTTTTTAAAACCTTGTGAAGTTTGAGCCTTTTTGGACTAACGATACTATTATATCAAAGGACAGCAGGAGCTATGAAGGAAAAAAATAAAAGTTATGGAAAAAATAACTGGGAAATAAATTGTCTCTGACGTAAGATGTTCCAAATCCTATCACAGCCTTTCTCCCCCTTCACTTATTATTGTCCTTACGTGTATTACATCTCGACTGCGACAGCAGATCTTTGTGACTATGCTATCAATCAGATAAGAGAACTGACCTGGCTGAAAAGTAACAAAGCAACAGAGAGCACGGAGGGGGATTCCCTATAGAGAGGTTTTGGATGTGCTCAGCAGTACAGACCTGCAGACAGGCATGCTGGTACAGCTGGGAGGGCAGTAAAAATGGGGTCTAAGCTGCTCCTGTTACTGACAAAATGCACACTGGACTGAGGAAGGAGATGCAGAGGGAAGATCTGGGTTCCTAGGGCCCATGTGTCAAGAGTCTGTCAAACCCCGTTGTGGCTTTTCCATCTGTGGAACAGACATGAGTTTCCTTTTTTTCCTTTAGGCCAGAAGGGAAAGCAGACATTTCTACCCCCAGCTGTGATGTTGAGCCATTGGTTATGCAGTAAGACTTGGCTGCAACAAATGCAAAAGCATTTCTTCACTGAACTCTTCATCTAAACACGGACAGAAGACGATTCTCTCTGGCTCTGTAGCTTCTGAACTAATTACACAGCTTTTTGACGATGTCACTGCACAGGGTGTCTCTGCCCTGGAATCATCTGTCATGGCTACAGTGTGCAACAGGGATCTGAATACATTAAAGTGTCAGGGAGGTGGGGATGCTACGTTTTGGTCTGTCAGCTTCTGCGCTGAAAACCCTATTGAGCTCAGCTAATATACTACACTATCCGCTTTTCATTTTTCACATTTGTTCATGTGATGTACATCCTGAAGCTCATCAGAGGGAAATGTAAGCTTCATACCAGCAATAACAATCTTTGCAGCAAACTCAATCCAAAAGGGACTGGCAAAACCACAGAGCCCTGCAGAAGACTGCTTCATACAAGGTGGCCAGGTGGAAATTCTTGATATAGAGGCAAGTTCAAAAACTTGACATTCACAGGCCAGTAACACAGGTGTTACGGAAAGACAGCTTCCTCCACCCGAAAACATCAGGGCAGTACAAAATAAGAATTGTGTTCCTTACTCTCTTTATCTCAGTTGAGTGGTTCAAGTCTGTATCTCAAACTCACTCAGTCCCCATGTTGCTTCTTAAACCCCTGTTATTCCAGCTAGCCTTCACAGAGAAATGTTTCCTCATTCATTTTCTTGTTCTGGAACAGAACTACAGTCATCCAAGAGAATTTCTCCACAGGGACAGCAGGAATATCCCTGCAGGAATGCTCATTAATGATGACCATGCTTGGGAAATGACACATTATCATAAGCTTCCTGTTTTGGACATATCCAGAACCAATAGCAGTTCTTATTTCACTAGCTAAACCCACTAAAATAGTGCAGATAATCTGGACATTTTTTCTAAACAACCAGGAGCACAACACTGCAATTGTAAGCAGAGGTTTACAATACACACCTTGTACAAACGATGTATCTTAACATCGGTTATTCAATACTGTCTCCTTCTATGAAAAGCTGAAAGAATTAAACTAATATATGAAGTCTGTTTGCTGTTTGTGTTTGACTAGAATTTACACCTATACACAAAAGTCTGTGGTTCACTTATACTTGGATTTCCAAACGTGTTATTTGCTGGTCTCCCAGACCAGCATTACGTGGTCTACCACATAATGTCTGTGGGTTTCAAAAGAGGAGGAGCGTCCCTGAATCATACACTGCTTGTATGATCCTGGAAGCCAAATGCACAAACCCAGAGATATTCTCCGGAGAGCTGTATGGGCTCAGTACATAACAAGGTACAGATGCAACTGCAAAGTACTCAAAAAGTGAAAGAAAGAACTACAGCTGGCTGTATGCTAAGTCCATACAGACATAAATCTTGATTTCAAATGTTGCTATCAGGATTTCAGTGCCAAGTGGAAATAAGAGTGATAAAAATATACTTCCAAAAGTACTTTGTCAGGTTCAGGTCATGCACCACAAGAACATGGTGTCTTTATATCTGCCAGGCTATTTCCCATTTCAGACACCATGTTCCCACAGAACTTGCACTGCAGCTGTACAGGGGCACTACAGTCACCACAGGTCAGAAATTGCACAAGTTCCAAGACCAGCACAACCTTCTGGCACCCCTGCTAAAGAGAGAATGCATAGGTAATGCTCAATGATCTCATAAACCAGCTGCGGGGAGAGGAACAGTGACAAAAAACCGGTTACATATGCTTTTGATTGCAGATGACATTCCATTAGCCCAGGCCAGGACGACTTCATGCATGTGTATGCTGTAAGCTAATGACTTACTGACAAGGTATCAAGCAGTGTAGGTTAACCATCCAAATCACTGGATCACACAGTCATGAGACATCGGTTTTTCCAACAAGTTTTTCTAGCAAAGACTTACAAACAGGAGAGCCATGAACACTTGAGATTGGACACCCCTCTGTGTGGCCTTTGAGCTAAGGAACACATCACCTTCTCAGTTCATCATGCCCCAGTCAACCGGTACCTTCTGCATAGGAAAACCAAAGCTTCACTTACCTAGAAGACAACAAGACAGTGAGAGAAAATATGGTTAGTGGATGTCCCTGAACCATGCAGATGCTACTTATCTTGATTTCCCGAGTGATTCCCACATCCTAGCACCTTGTTAGGAGATTCCTGACATATTAAGAAGTGGGAGTGATCTATGATAGCTCTCCTAGCACACAGCCACTGTCTCTCTCCCCTGCTGTAATTGGTTTGTGGAGCCATTTAATTTTATACAGATTATTCATTAAGAAAAGCAAAACTGAGCAGGTGTTTTCATCAACATCTTGTTCTATTAAAAAGAAAAAAAAAAAGAGAGAGAGAAGAGAGAAAGAAGCTCCACAACAACATTAACCACACGGAAGGGCACAAATTATTCTGACTGTGAACAGCAGGGCTCAAGCCTTGAAGTCTACCAAAAGAAACTGCAGCAGGAGAGGATCTCCTTGTTAAGGGAAGGATGGATGGAGTCACTCTGCCTTGTGGCTCTGTCATGTACTATCTGAACTATTGTTGCAATGAAGGGTCTTGGTTTAGGTAAAGTAGGCTCTGACATGAGGTGGAAGAAGGGAACAGATGGTCTTCAGGTCATTGCCATCCCTGCATTTCAAGATTTTAATGAAGACAAAGCACTTTTGTGTGGAATACAACAAGGACATAAAATAAAGATGTGTTTTGCAAAGAGGCACCACCTGAACAAACCAGAGGGAAACATAACAGAGGGCTCTTAAATGAGAAGAATCTATAGGTCTGAAGCAGCATTAAGCCTTTCTTTTTGAGCAGTTTCATGTTCATTCAGAGCATGACAAGGATGTGCCACTTTCTTGAACACTGAGTTATAGTTCTGTAGCCAGGATCAGCAATCAATCAATCAATCAACCAGGACTCAATCTTTGCAAGGAATAAATAACTAAATTAAGATTACTTATTTATCCTCAAGAGTTCACTGCCTCTGAGAGGCAACTAAAATTTCCCAAGAACGGAAAAATTTCCCAAAATTTCCAAGGGTCAGGTCCTGAGAAACTAAGAGCTTCCCTTCAGAAACAAAGTCAAATCAGCGTTTTCATGTTTGGAAACTGCATCACATTTTCTCCTGCTTAGTTGTACCAGTCCAGGATAGCATACAGTGACACTTAAATGTCCCACACAAGCTTTATCTACCACCATGGGCTGCATTATTTGAACTGTAATGGAATATAGCTGCTATTACAGAATTCCCAAGAGGAGAGGCGACGAGGCTTACACTATGGGGAAAGGAAGAAATAGATTAATACACATTCATGGCACATTTGCAAAGAGATTACTTTGCTCATAGTGAGATTTGCACCTGTATAATTGTATCACTTTCAAATTAATCATAATCATACTCTCAACCAATATATGAGGATGAGTAGGCCTCTTTCTTGGACTCTCATAATCAGGATAAAAATAGCTGGCTCTGAATGCACCAAGATTTCTGCCTGGTATGCAGGGAGACAATAAATCCCAGCTGACCCACTAAGCCTTGGTATTTTGTTTCTGCAAAGCCCTGGCACGGCACATATCGTTGCATAAGTAAGACCAGGTCTGTGTGACAGCAGCACCGTAACATTTAGCGATATGTTCATTCCCTTCGCAGAACATGGTGAAAGTAGCACAACCCTTGCTTTTCTGAGAAAAACTTAAGCTCAGAGAGTGCTTAAGTGATTTGCCAGCAGATACACAGTGCCTTTGTCACGTGGAGAGACACAGGACCCGTAACTCTTGGTTTCACCGACGTACACATTTAATTACTGGGTATCTCTGCATAGGAGCAGCGACCCACAAACGCAGTGTAGCATCAGCCTGAAGCCTCACTACTGCCGTGTCTGCCCCTCCTCTGCCGTCCCCTCCAAATGGCTCCCAGCAAAAGGCGGATTCCTTAATTGTGTTATTAGCTGAATTATTAATTGATATGAAAACAGCATTTTACTGGGCATAAAAAGTCATTCGGAAACGAGATAAAATGTTCTCGGCACTGCCTGCCTCCGAGCAGAGCTGGAGCGAGGGCTCTGACAGCTTGATTATTATGCACATTAGTGCAATCTGGTGAGCTTTCAACACAGGGAGCGCGGAGTCCCCCTGTACTGTATCCATCAGGCCACATCCCTCTACTTTTCTCTTCCTTTCCCCCATCACTGCCTGCTTTGCATTTATGTGGGAGACCTCAGGGGTAATTTTTTTCTTTCTGATCCAGCTGTCATCACTGCAGAGCTACTAATTACAGCAGTAGTGGGCAAATAATATTTTCCCTTCAGCCTTGCACCGGAAAAGAGATTCTTCATGCCTCTTCCCCAAACCTTCCTGCACCTCAAAAGGGAAGAGATTGTTTCCCAAGATGCTCCTTGCTGGGAAAGAGCAGCTTGCATTTCTCTGTCTCTGAGTCCTTTGTGTTCCACTGTGGAAATGGTAGTATGTGTATATGTACATGCCTTTTTCTACAAAATGTTCCGGTATTTCATTACAGCGTAGAGGGTTGTGCATATCTCGATGCACAGTGTTTTTCAAAACCTTGTCACTGGTCGTGATACACTTTCACTCCAGACAGACCCCTTTCCCCTGATGCTGAGAGGGGACACCTCTGTGGATGCTCACCACATCATTCATCCTCCTCCCTGGGGTTGCCTCTCTCTCCCACCCCTAAGGCCTTACAGAGCTGCAGCAGGAACAGAGCTGCCTGGCAGATGGTATCAATTAATTTTGAACCTCTGTTAAACAGGCACAGTGTGCATCCTTGCGCAAGGGGGGTGATAAACCTTGAACAGTCCCCTCCCCCACTTTTCTTGACCCCCTTCACTTTCATGTGATCAATAGGAACCTACCCCCACTGACCCACATCTCTAACACGCAGCCAGAGGAACCGGCAGACACCAGTGATCAATCCCGTCTCTTACATGCAAACCTTGTAATTTAGCAATAACTACTCAACCACCATTGACCTGCTAATTAATCCATGGATTTTTTGTTGTGCCTTTAATTGTCGGCCCCGATATCTGAGTCACTTAGACTGCTCACTCTGTGCGGAGCCTAACCAACTAAATGCTACTTCAGCTCTGTAGTAATAAAACACTGAAATATATTGACTCCCTGCCAGCTCTCGCGCTCGCTCTCTGCCTCTCCGCTTGCTGGCTGAGTGCTGGTGTGTGAAGGGAATATAGAGAGGGGAAAGCATTGGCCGTGAGAGATGAAGTTTGGGACACAGGTGAGAGAAAGCAATAATCACTCACCAGTGACAGGCCACCAAGGACAGCCTCTGATCCCTGCGACAGCCCTGCTCTGACAAACTCAAACACGCTGTTCCTCCATCCCAAACAGACTTGATGGCTCTGAAAATTCACAGGCATGCTGGATTCTGCCTCCTTTCTGCTTTCCGCCCCTTAATGAGGAAATCATTGTCCTCTTGTCACTGTCACACTCACTATATATATGTGTTTGACACAGAAAGCCAGATGGTATAGGCAGAAAAATGAATCCATACAGTGGAAGAAGCCAGGAGATTTGTATTTTTTTGCTAGTGCTGTCCAAGGATCTCCGTGTAAACACGGATAAATCACCATGAATGCAGTTTTCTGAAGTGACTTGCACCTATTGGTGCCTCACACTGATGATAAGTTTTGGGAGATGGAAATGGCAGTTTTAAACCCTGACATGGCAGGAGCTGCAGATGCTCAGCCCACTGGGACATTGACTGACTGCAAACCAGGCCCTTGCAACAGACATCTGATAACATGAGTGACAGTGAGGACTGGGGAGGGACAGAGATAAAGGGACTAATGGGTGACATTTTGGTGCTGAGAGCAGTGAACTAGGAGGAGGTTGTTAACCCGGTCAAGAAAATTCTCCATTAAAAAGTATTCATTTTCATTTGGTTAAAATCAAAATGAAAGCCCTGTCAGTGGCAGCTTATATTTACCATCCCACATGGAAATAAAGTGGAAAGCAATAAGCCCTTACAATTACTGCCATTGCTTGTTGACTTCACTTTCGCTGTGGCTGGTCTGGAGCCCTGAGCTGTTCCCGATGCCCACCTTGTGTTCTGCTGCAGACAGGCACACCACAGAACTGCCCTGCCAAAGAGCTCGTGGGCTCCTTCCATCTGAGCCCCAGGAGCAGGCCAGGGAGTGGTGGGAAAAAACACAGGCAACAGGAACAAAAGGGTGTTTAAAGGACAGCTGAAGATGAGGCAACTCCAGAAGCAAGGTCTCTGTGTCTTCTTCACATCAGCACATGGCACAGGCAAATGGAAGAGTGGTGCCCTTGAAGAGAATGACCTCAGCACAGCTGGAAAGATTCCAACAAGATAGGGATGCACTGGCCCTGTCACAAAAACCTACCGTGCCCCTTACACCAACAGTGTATTGACACTGTGACCGCAATTCAATAGCTCAAAAAGCATCCTGCTAGCACACCCAAGATACTGTAATGAGGGGGCAAAGGCAGGACAGAGGCTCTTATTGTCAGAGAAGGCTATTGGGAAAGCAGCCGTATGGTGGCCCTACACTTCCTGATCCTAACACCGCTGTTTCCATGTAAACAGCGAGCGTTCCCAAGCCCGCTGTGTCCCCCATCCTTCTCTGTTTGTCTCTGTAAATAGTGATGCCAGAGCATGTTCAGGGTACAAAGAGTGGCCAGAACAAGGCTTCCCAGCAACAACAGGTCATACTGGCAACTCTGAGGGGGTTTGCCAGCAGTATTTCTAAAAGCTTCCCTGAGGACTTCCTGGGATCTTATTGTCCTGATCTGCCTTTTCTTTTTTAATACTGCAAATAATGTTTCTGAAATGCAGGTCATTTGGGGTAATTTATGATGTCTTTCACTGCCAAGGGAGTCTATCAGCAGTGAACCTCCTGCTGGTCAACACTTCAGGACTTTGAACAGAAAGGATTTTTTCTGTGCTTCCCCAAAGCTGTCTAAAGGCAGCACAGTTGTCTGGGAGGAAGCTGAGAATTGCTTGTTTGAGTGCCGACACATACTGGGTTTGGAGATGCTGCACAGTCCATGCAAAATATCTCAGTGAAAGGACGTCATTTTGCTGAATAGCTTTGTCACTGAATTGTTTGATCATAGATACCAAAATGAACTGTATTGCCATAAGCATGAGAAGAAACATTTTCTTTCAGCTACATCCTATCCAGTTCTTTTATAGAATAATTATCACTGAGAGAACAATTTCCATCTTTACAAAAGGATACGGATTACAAACAGCTCAACATTTTTGGGCAAGATGGACATCCAAAAGACATCATGCTTTAGTGGAGAACTGTAAACTGGTTTCAGTTTGAAAACGCACTCCTTTACAATATTCTTCCTGTCACCGATATGGACACAATCTAATGGCTGGAAGATCAAGACCTCAGGCTTCAAATCTTCTTGAAGAGAGTGTTTTCATCCCTGTGTTTATTAAGCCTCTTTGCCTGCAATCTAGTGAACTGGCTGGTCCAAGACAGAAGGATGGAGCCCTGGCACCTGATGGCTGCCCCAGGCAGGACTATAAGGATCGTGGCATGTCTTTAAGCTAGTTCTGTATTCACTAAACCTTCAGAGACTGTTCAGGTGGCTTCCCCTCCCCATTCATACACATACAGAAGCCAGGAGGTGCTGTACTGCTGTGTCTCCCTACATCCCCGTGTCCAAAGCAAGTCCTTAACACCAAGGGACTGTGATTTATGTAGTTAAAGAGCCTCCACACTCATGTTTTACTGATTAAAGTGCTGCTGTAGTGGAGCAGATCACAATGGAGTGCTTTAATCCCTGGTTGTAAAAGCTGATCTTTCTTTAAATTAAATCTTTGAATTAAATCTCAGCCCTTCCACGAATCTGCACCTGTGTTAGTTCAACTGCAACAATATTGCGCTGGGGAACAGAAACACCTCATAGAAGGAAGTAAACCTTCTTGGAAAGGAAGGTTGTTTGCACGTGGGGGTTAAACTAGATTCAGCCCCTACAAGCTGTCTGATATGTCTTTGGGATTTGTCCTATGAAGATGCTGCCTCTACTACTCTCTGGAAGAATATCTTTCATCATTTGACTGCTTTACAGTCAAGTTTTGCACTTACATTGGGTTTTCCTTGGAAAAAAAGAAGAATTTGAAAGTAAGAGAAATAGTAAATTGGTTTAGGACTGAGGCATAATGCTCAGCTTGATGTGTGATCTCCTCCTATACTCCAGCAGGTCAATTAAGGCTATTAAGAGAAATCTGACTGCTTGGGATGTATACAGGCAGTAACAGCATGTAAGAAAGAGCCCTGTAAGGAGAAGGAGCAGTTAGATGAGAGCTCAGAGTGCTTCTCCATCTGTGATTTCTTCCCAGAAATTCTAACTAAGCATTTACAAGACCTTCATTAGCAACATTCTACCTGGGAACCGTGCATGTGAATTTCTACTCACCACCCTTCCTGGGAGACAAGAAAGAATGACTGTGCTCATTTGAAAGAGGCAAACAAGATTCAATCAATTCCTCAAACCTAAACTTGAAGTCTCTAGCAGAGATGAGAATCAAAGATAGGTTTTCCAACTCTGACATTCAGTTTCTCGTATTGGAATGTAAAGCAAAAAAGTTGGATTTTCTTTTTGGTTTGGTCTGTACAGCCAACCCTGGAGAATGAGTTGAACCTTTCCCATCCTAGCCAGCTCCAGACAGCTGCCCTACCCTGTCCTCACACCTTGGAAAACCATAAAGTTCACATCATACTGTGACACCGCAATCAGCACAACAGTGGCACAGGAGCACTTCCCAAGTTTCAACCACTCTGACTGCCAAAAGGAGTTTTCAGCATGGTAGGGGGAATCCACCAAAGTCAGCTTCAGTGGGGAGGGATCTACCCCATTTGAATTAAGCCTCATCCACCACCTCTGTTCAAGGAGGTCCCACTTTGCCAATGCATATTGTCACCACAAGCTCAGGATTAGTTTTGAAAGTCCTGCCTCCTAAAGCCGCAGCAAGCTGCCTATAGCCTTTCCAGCTTTTTGATCATGCTCTTGCAGCACAGGAAAAAAATTCATCTCAATTGTAATACTAGAGTATGAGAAGTAGAGTGGCATTTCCCGAGTGTCCTCCCCTCAACTCATTGTGGCAGGAGGAGGGGATGGTCTTGTTCAGAGAGTAAGAGATGGAATGACTGATTGCATCCATGCCACTGAAAGATGCTGATGAGAAAAAACCAGGCTTCTGCCTGTCATATTTTCAAAGCCCCCAGATGCTGGCTCAGAGCCTTGCCTGTCGCTTTCCTTAAGCCTCTGTTGAGGAGGAAGAGTGAAGATCTCGTAGACAGCATTTAGTGTCACAGACAGTTCGGCAAGAGACAATTTTTCACCCCGTTAAATCCCTCTGCAGAATATTATCTGCTGGTTTTCCCTCTTTTTTATGATTTTCTTATGATTATCTCCTGCTGTTTCTGTCCTCAGCAGCCAAATAAATAAATAGCAGTATAGCTGTCAGCAGCTATAGCTGAGTAAGAAGGCCCTGCAGACAGCCTTAGTGGGCTACACCCCTCCTCATCTTCAACACTGCTGCCTTCCAGGCAGTGATGGGAAAATTCTGAGACCCTCAGGTTTAATAGCAAGGGGGGAGCGGGAGGGGGCTAAGAGTGCAGCCACTTGCTTCTTTGACCATGTTTTGCTCAGAAGACTAGGACATGTCACTGTTTCACCTGTAAAAGATGATGATGACAATGATGATGATAGTAACAGCAAGCTGATGGGGGAGAAGGGCAGTGAATATTTAACCTCCTCACCTGTGCTTGGAGCATGTTTTTATCATCATCCAAAGGCACAAATGAAAAAAAAAAAAATGGTGTCAGAGAGGTGAAGGGACTTACATGGGATCACAAAGCCAGTCTATGGCAGAGACAGGAATAAAACCCAGCCAATCTAACAGGAAAGCACTGATGTCTTCCCATAAAATAATTCTACCCTTTAAAAAAAAGAAATGTGCTTCTTTCTCTTGTGTGTGTATATCCTTTGCTCCCTACCTTCCCTAGTTTATCCTTTTCTCTGCCTAGTTTATTCATACAACAGCTGCATGGGTGTGCTGAACAACTTACATACAAATGCAGTGCCAAGATGTCTACATACGAGTCTGGCCACCACATTCACTCAGAGCTCAGGAATTCTTCTGCAGACTCATTTTTCTATACTGCTCAGGGATTCTGGCCCCTTTAGGGTCATGTTTAATTCATCTCCTATGACTCCGAGATCCTTTGCAGGTACTGATCCTGTCTTTTTCATGAGCTCAGTGCTCAGATACCAGGCTGTTTTCTTCCGTATATAGTTTCCTTCTTCTTCCTACTCAGACAAAGCTCTTCCTCTACTCCAGACTCCATCTTTGGTGTTACTCATTATTGCCTTTTTCTCCTTCTCTGCTTTCAAAATTATCTTCCTTGTGTTTTCTTTCTGAGAATTATTCTTTTTGCTCTGACACAACCTCTTTTATAATAAGTGTCTTTGCACCCTTCTTCAAATACCCTCCCCAGCCTCCCCATCTATCTCTGCCTGTGCCTCCATTTCTTCCCAACTTGTTAGGCATGTGCTGGATTCTACTGAATAGATACCTTTCTAGGAGTACACCATATTTTAATAACATGATGAATTTCTCACTGCATAGATACCAAATTGACTTTTTTTTAAACATAAATATTAAAAGCTAAGTCCCAGGGCAGTGCCAGCAGCTGCAACAAAGCAGGGTTGTCTAGTTTTGACAGTGTGAGATATCTTAACCCAGCAGTTGCTTATTTGATTAACATCCACTTTTAAAGAAAAACCATTTATTTACTTCCTATTTCTACCACCCCCTATAACATGTAGGCTAAAAAAACAGAGAAAGGGTCAGATACCCACATCTAGATATCTACAATGCCATGAGCATGAAAAGGTTTCACACTTATAGCTCTTCTCTCAGTATCTTCCAGACTTCTAACTACAGTGCAGATGGGGACAAAAGCAAATCTGTTTGGGGAAGGAGAAATTTCTTACCCTTTTTTATAGAGATGGTGTGATTTCAGTGAGCAAAGAAGTGCCAACCCACTCTCAGCTGTCACAGGAACTGGCTTTTTTTTCCTAACAATACTTTGAGAACCCAAAGTTTTGGAAGACGTGAAAACAGGGGCTTTGTGCCTTATCCTGCTTTCCGATTGTGATCTCTTCCCTTGCACTGGAAAGAGCAAGGGTCAAGTCAGTTACTTTGCAACTATTTCGACAAATTTCTAGATGCTCTATCCACTTGATGCAATCTTTTTAAACCACAGCTATCCCTCTCTTAGCCATCATACCCCCTCTGAAGGATTTTGTTGTGCTTAGGTAAAAACTCAAGATGCGATTGTCAGACAACAAGGCACCTCCTTGTGAAACTGGAGATCACAACACTTTCACACTTTCTACACCCATTCAGTGGGTCAATGCAGCAACTCCACAGCTACTCTAAGTTGTGTCTAGATGGTCTGAAACTCAGGATGCTGAGAATGGTTGGAATACCAGTCAGTTTCCTGGGCTTGTACAAGTATCAACAATACCGAGGTTAGGTTTGAAAATAAACACCTCCAGTTTTGTGGTTATTTACTTGGTTTTAAACACTTTAATCTCCATTACCTATTACTACTATAACTTATAAGAATGTATGGCTCAGAGCTTTGCCACTGTCCTCAAACTGCAGGGCTGAGGTGTTTTGGACCCTGCCGCAGGGACTGCCTAAGGCACTCCTTGGTGAGTGGTTCCATCCTCCTAAGCCTGCAGAATCCCCATCAATTCCTCCAAGCCCCCCACTGTTGTTTCTCCTGGCCCTACACACCTCAGCACTGCTCCTCTCACACCTGTGAGAGCCATCACCCTCCCACCATCAAGAGACCAGTTCAGACAAGTCGCATTCTCTTCTCCAAAACCTGGAGCAAAAGCAAAATAGAGGGAAGATGGAAAGCAAACAGGACAGAGAGGCTAATCTCTCTCTTGTCATTGAGAACTGCTAGCTGCTTATATTTCTCCCCTACCTAAAAACATCTCCAACATTGTCAAAACTCCTTGAATGTGTTCTCTGGAGGAGTCCCTGGCTACTATCTGTGAAATTCCACCATCTTTAGGGAAGTCCAAAACATTCTGCAGCTGCCTGTGAGGAGTCTGAAGCAGCTACAGGCACAGGCATTTCTCCAACAACCACAAAGCTCCTCAGGTAGCCCCTCCACAAAAATTAGGGAGAGCTACTTGGGAATTCACCTGTCTCCAGACAAAGCCCATATGCTCCCAGACATGCCTCAGAAAAGTCCTAGGAGAGCTACAGGGCATGGACCTGCCTCCAACACAAAGAGAATTCTTCAACTAACTAACTAGGAAAATAGTGGTGCTGCTACCTGGGACTTTACTGTCTGTAAAGAAAATCGAAACACACTGACAGCTGTACAGAAAAGCCCTGAAGAAAAAAAAAAAGAGAGCATGAGCCCCAACAACATCCTGCACCGCCTCCCCATACGGCAGGCAGAGGCAAGGGCAGCCAAGTGGAGAGCTCTTTCCTCAGGCTATAACAAGCAGGAGCTGCTAGAACCACAGAGGCAAAAGTATTTTTGGCAGGGATTAAATGAAGAATATTTAGGAACAGTCTGGCTGGACAGAGAAAATGCAACCATGATGGACAGGTCAGCCCCCCATGCATTCCACCCCAAAGACAATCAAAGAAAAATGATGACTGCCATCTCAGTACCTAGGTATGAGCAAACATGCCTTGGGATCCAAACACAAAACATATCACCTCATGGTAGTTTGGTAGCTTTCCCTCAGCTCTTCTTTTGCTTTATAGCCTGGATCGATACTACTTCATGATGATGGCTCAGAGGCAGCCCACTCCTCCCCACCAAAAATCATGATACCTTAGGTGAGCAAAGAGACAGGAAAAAGGAGCAAGGCAGGAACACAGCTGCAGTCATGGGAAAGACTGGGAAAAAAGAGAGCATCAAGTTTGCTGGACACCATTACTGAGGACACCCGGTGGCTACATGGTCAGCCTCAAAGCTCACTCTTACTGCTCCAAGCTACAATGGGAAAAGCTTCTTGGCACGGAAGAAGGGGGTCAAGGATCCAAATTTCAGAGCCAGTTAGAGAAGACTGGTTGGCCTAAAGCCTTGTGTTGCCCTAGGTCACAGAATGGCGGAGGCTTCACAGAGAGTCTGGCCAGCCCACGAGCACCTGGGCATCAAACGTGTCTGGGTGGGCAGCACAGCACAAGGGAAAGCAGGAGGGCAGCAACCATCGGAGAGCTAATGATATTAAAATATTGTCAGGGCCTTTCCTGCCGGCAGGCAGAGCCAGCACTGCAGGACAGCAAGCCACCAGGAAGCACGAGTAGAGCCCAGCCACTGGTTGTGCCACGAGAGCATCGGTGCCATGAGCAACAGAGCATGGCGAGAGCTCCGTGAACAGCAGCTGGCATGAAACAAACAGCCCGCCTGCTGGCACAAAGCTGGGAGAGCTGGGCAGAAGCCCAGGAAGCGGAGAAGAACCACGCTCTCGGGTGAGCCAGGCAATGGAGGGGGAAAGGCAGCTGCTTCATGCAACCTCTGCTTCCCAGACCTCTAACATGGGTCCTCTCACCAGGCAGCAAACAGAGAATGGTGGGATAAAGCAGCGAGAGCACACTGTTTGTGTTGAGCACTGGTACAGCTCTGCTGGGGCACTGGGTGGTATGATACAGGAAGTGGAGAACACACAGGAGGACCAAAAATCTGTTGTGCCTGATCCCATGTGAAGTCAAAGCAAAACTGCAGTCCCTGATGCAGTTGTTATACAAAGTACAAGGCAAAGGGCACTCACTGAACCCTAGAGAGAAAGGAAAAAAATTATTAGGCTAGAGCAGAGACACTAGCTTTCAGGAGTAGCAGCATAAACCACCAGTCCCTTTTCTGCAACAACCATCAGGCTTGCATATCGTGCTTGTGCATTGCTATTTTCCTTGATCTACACTTCCCATTTACCAAGAAACTCAGTTTGGGAAGCTGTTGCACACATTCGTGTTTCTTCTTAACCTGTTTCTGCCACAGAAATGTGTTTTACGCCTGTGACCTCCAAGACGGTTTCACACTAAAAGAGTGCTGCTGAGCACCTGTCACTACAGGAAAATCAGTGTTGAACCACTGATGAAGAGCTTGACTGTGCCTTTTTCACATAATACCTTAGCTGCCATCAGTGAAAGAGTTTCAGGAGTGCAGCAAGCAGCCTCCCATCACTACGTGTAGAAATACAACTGCCATACTCATGAAGCTACAGCTAGAGGGGAATTGAGCTGTTCCCTTCCACTGCACTGTCGAATGTAATTCACTCCCTGGCATTGTGTGATCAAGCAAAGGACGGGCAATAACATACACAGCAGCTTATCCCAGAGAGCAGCAACTTTACCTCGTCAGCTTTTAACTGAGTCTGACCGAAACTTCAGACACGTATTTGTACCTCTCCTGCAGTGCTCTCACCCCCAGCACTCATGGTGGGGATGCAGAGAAAGCAGCAAAGGTTTAAACTGGGAAAATCAGCATTCCACTAAAGGCAAAATCCCAAGGCTCTCCTCTGGAGGAGTAAAAGTTGTTTAGAGCATCGTGTAAATTCATGGCAAGATGAAATAAAGGTGAGTTTTATACATTCCCGTTATTGTTTGTACGTCTTTGTAATAATGTTTATTGACATATTTGAATGGAGCACAAGCTGTAGTTCAGTTCAACTGCCTGTGAAACTGAGACATTTGTCAAGAAACAAACCTTACAGATCTTCACAGCTCTTCTCTTCCCTGTTATCAGTTGGGAAATACTAGAAAAGGGTATGAAGTACCAGGGAAAAGGTATCTGTCAAGTTGCCCATGGTGCCTTGGCTAGCAATCCCTGAGGTGCTGAGAGGGAAAGTTCAGCAGGTTAATGAGGAGCGTCTTAACTCTGCATTGACACTCATGCACGGACTAAAAGTATGCATGCACATCAATTACAGGACCCCTATGAGGCACAATAAAGTTAACCTTGCCTGGCCAGAGGGATATATTACAAACTTGCCTCATTGAAGGTGCTTGGCATGGCTTTAGCTAAGTTACCCTATAAGAACCTGGCCATGGCTTCCCTTAGCAAACAGAAATGCCCTTGCTCCTCCTTTCCACCAGGCCCGGTTCCTTGACATGCGAAGGCTACTCTAACTCCTCTGAATTTTAAAGACCCCTGAAAACGTGCAGCACACTTAAAATTCATTAAATGTAAAAAGACATTCTTTTCAGGAGTTACCATGTCGGAACTGAATGCCCCAGATTTTCCCAAGGCTTGGACTTGGCTTTTAGTCTACTTTGCTACAGAGACAGAAACAACATCAAGTCTTTCCACACCAAAACTTTTTGATTTGAATCCCTGTTCTGAGCTTTAAACAACTGACGCTTCCAAATCATGCTCTGTGATTCTGCTTCAGGCACACCTCACCTCTCATCACCCTTTTTACACTAAAAACTCACCGTATGGGGCTACATCTCTTTCCGATAAAAAGCATGGCTAACACACAGTTCACGCACTTCAGTCCCTTCTCTGTAGCCATCGCTCTCCCACCCTGTCCCAGCACTGGTTCTGTCAGTACTGCTTGCTCCTGAGTGAGAATTATTCCAGTCATACATCCCTCTCTGCATGTGGCACTCATTCTCAGACAAACTAGATCTAGCCTTGTGGTCCCCTCCATCCCCAGCATCCTGCAATGTCACTTTTCATTAAGCTTCATAAACTGTTCAAGTGACAATTCTCTCTGTATTCATTGCTGCACCAGCCCAGGGTAGGAATGGCCTCTGGTTAACACCACATCACTGCTGTGTCTTTGTTTTTGTGCATGTTGATCAGAAATTACCTGGCTTAGAGAAAGTAATTTAGTGATAAATGATTGCTTGTTCAGAGGTAGCCAGTTTCAGCCGTAGCTGCCAGGTATTAATCTATTTGTCAATCCTTTCAGATCTTCTGTGCTGATGAACAGCTCCCAACTCTGGAAAGTGAAGTCCCCTCTTCAGAGGGCAGAGAAGAGGGCAAAGAACTTATTCCACACCTTTTCAGCTGCATTTGCAAGGTGCTCTTGAAGAAAGGAGGACCAACTGGGAGAGATTAGTGAGGGCCAGGGTTCCAGCTTTGACCTTCAAAGAGGCTTTTGAACAGACCTCAAAAGCAGGAAGAGCACAGATATAAGTCTCCAAAGTGCCTGGGAATGTCTGGATGAAACACTGCATGGGAACATGCCAGCTCATATAAAAAAAAGTCAAAATTCTTTCACTGTTATCAGCTTTCACAGAATTTTCAACAGGAGCGTTCCCACAATGAAATTTTTGGACATAAAGGAACTAAAAGTTAAGTGAGTAGCTGGACTCCTCTTCACCTAGAATATGCAGCTCTCAAGATCCAATTCCACTTCTGGAACAGGAGTTCAAAGCTCAGGCCTCCTACATTTTCTGAGCACTGACATCTCTCTTTGCTACAATAACTACTTACAAAGAGTAAGAGCTTTACACCTCTTTTATACCCATCAGCAATTCTCCCCAAAAGGAATCCAGAAAAACAGCAATAGCTTCCAACACCAGGACAAAGAATGCAACTCCCCAGTTGTTTTGGTCATGGCATAAAATCAAAGTCAGTCATCCAAGCCTGCTTGTTTGCAGAATGCACACCATTTAAATAAGGATTGGCACACACTGCTCATAGATCGGTGTGCAGCTAATCTCTCCAGCTAAGAGGAGAGCTCCCAGAAATCATCAGGATGAGTCTGAACTCTACGTGCAAATCCTGAAATTCTACGGCCCATTATTTGATATGCGGATCCAACTTTCACATTCATTGTTCCCAGACATGGAGAGGACACAACCAACACCAAAATTTGAAACTTACAGCCTATTTTCATCATGCCAGCCAGAACTCAAGCTCTGGAAACAATTCATCAGTCTTGGTTTGGATTTAGAATACTGCTACAGGACATTAGAAAAACTCATGGCTTTAAACGACTGCCGTATGGAGTACTTTGAAGAGCAGATAGATATGTAAGCCATTACTAGAGTCCTGACAGTGACCTACACTCACATAGTGGCCTTTGTGCAAGCACCTCTTTCAAAAATCAGAGTAATTTGATGGTGTTTCCTGATGCACCATGTTGGATTCCCAGAGAAAACGGCTTCCCTTTCTGTGATAGGAAACCTCTCATTTTGGTTGGATCAAAAGGTCTGCATCTTCTCTTTCCCTCCACTCCATGCTCAGCTGCAGTGTTGTTTTATCGAGCCACTCAAGTTTGGAGATTCCTGGCGAGACAGTGACAGATCGTGACCTGCTTTACCAAGACCTGCAGGGAACAGGGCAGTATGCATGTGTTGTCTTCAAAGCAGATGCACAAGGCAGCTGGGACCCTTCCACCAAACCTCTCCTTCCAGCCTACCCTGCTTCCCTTCATCGTCCACTTGCTCTTTTTCTCTTCCTCTTCCACAAGCCAGGGAGGACCAGTATTTGGAAACAACTTCCTCTCTCTCTCTGACTTGACCTTCAGCTCCCTTCTTCCTTGTGCTGGTTTTAGGTGGGGTAGTATTTATTTTCTTCACAATAGTAGCTTGTATTGGGCCATGATTTGGATTTGTGCTGGGAGCAGTGTTCATAATGCAGCAAGATTTTTGTTATTGCTGAGCAGTGCTTACACAGGGCCAAGACGTTTTCTGCTTCTCACACTTCTCCACTAGTGAGAAAGCCAGGGGTGCACAAGAAGCTGGCAGGGAACACAGCCAGGACAGCTGATCCCAACTGACCAAAGGGATATCCCAGACCATAGGGTGTCATGCTTAGCACATAAATTAGAGGGAAAATGGGCCAGAGGCTGTTGCTCAGAACTGGCTGGGCATTGGTTGTTTGGTAGTGAGCAATTGCTTTCATTTGCATCAGTTTACTATCTTGGGTTTTATTTCTCTCTCTTTTTTTTTTATTTGTTTGCTTTCCTTTCCGTTACAATTTATTATTATTTTATTTAAACTGTGAAACTGCTTTTATCTCAGCCAACAACAAGTTTTCTCACTTTTATTCTTCCAAAACTCTTGCTTTCCCCATCCTGCTGGAGGAGAGCAAGCAAGAAGCTGTGCTTCTCAGATGCTGACTGGGGTTAAACCCCAACACTCGTGACCATGTCTCAGTCACAGCTTTGATGGCTGCTGGATGCAGTGGCCTTGGGAGGAGCAGGGCTGCCCAGCCAATTGCAGCTGGGACTGGTTCTCCCTCCTCACTCACATGAGGGAGACATGATGAGGAGGGGTCATCCCCACTGCCTCTGGACCTCAGCCGTGGCACCTCGCCATGGGCACAGGCATCCTGCCTGCAGCCGGCCGGGACTGGTGCAGGTGTGAGGGCGTTGGCGGGAGCTCAGGCAGATTCCCACGCCTCGGGAGTGCCACCGAGAGCCATTCCCCCTGCCTTTGAGCCGGCAGGTTTACAAGCCTCTAATTCCCAGCTACAAGCACTGCTCCCCGTGCCAAGGAAGCAGCGGCGCGTGCTGTCATTCACGCGGCTGGAAGGCCACTCCTGCCAGCATTTGCGGCTATCGTACCAGCTGCTCAGGGCTGGGAGCAGATGGCAGGATGGCACACCTGACAGGGAGCAGACCTTCCAAGGACGAAGGGGGAGGAAGAATTTGCGTGCAGCATGGCCAGCCCCAACCCCCAGCCGTGCAAAGACGGAGCAAATGTACCCACCTGTCTCTCTCTCTGCCACCCCCCAAGTCTCAAGAAGGGATTTTCACACTAGGGTAAACCTGGACAGGTGTCAGTGATACCTCTAAATTTGTACACTTCTCCTGCCTCAACCAAAATGCCCTTTATCTGAGCTAATTACCAAGCACATTGAGCTAATTATTAAGCAAAATTCCAGTTTAGCCTTTCCCATGAGATGTAAGAGCATTTTCTTCAGAAGGGCTCAGCTAGTTTAAACCCATTCCAACCCCCAGAAGCAACCGTGTTGGAAAAAGTGAGACCTCCGGTCAAGGGTGAGCATATTTCTTCTTCAGCCTATGTCCATTCTCAAAAGAGATGGTGACAGAGCATGGGCTATGGAAGTTAATCCCAGTTCCAGCTCCTCATCTTCCCATCTCTTCCAGATGAAGTTAACGAAATGAACGGATATGGGAGAACATCACAAAGCGCAAGAGATATAAAACAGTGATTATGTCGCATACAATCCATCCTGAAGAACTGATATGTGAGCGCACATACATTTAAATATTTGAAAAGCATCTTTTACAATGAATATCAAAATGACTTACAATCCAAGTCAGAGAAAAATGCCCTTACTTCTCCCTATCTCCCTTTTCTCATTACAGAGATAAATCCCGGGTGCGTCTCTCAGCTGCAGAGGGAGACTGAAGAATATATATATAAAAACATATATGTGTGTGTATGTATAAGATATACAACATTAATAATCTCAATAATTTCAAGAGAAGATTGCTGCATAATACAGGCAGTCTGGGAGATGAGAAACTCTGGGTAATAGCCATTTTCTCCCTTCCCATCTGCAAAGTGAGTGAGAAAAGATGCCAGGTAGCAAATGCAGGGACTTGTACTGTATACCAGAAAGCGAAAGCAAGGTAGAAAGAAAGAAGCTGGAAGGATGGCCATATGCATGTAGCAATAGTGTTTGTGGTCCAGCAGTCATAGACAGTCAGCACAGTAAACACCAAGCATGCAAGCAATTCCTATCCCAAGATTTTAAATCGTGTCAGTTATGGACCTCTTTCCATTGCATTCTTGCTTTATAATGAAAACTGAAATGAATTGTGACTTCAGAAACTCAGTCTTGTTGGGTTTTTATTTTGTTTTGTTTCTTTCCTGCCAACCCCCCCCAGCTACTGTGGAATTCAATCAGAAACCTTGGCAGCACTGCTGCCACTGCAGCCATGCTGCTTCCACATGTCACAGGAGATGCTCTGACTTGGGGGGAGCAATTCACACTCACATACACACTGAGATGGAGAGATGCTGCTCTTTTAATTAGAGGGCTTCACCTCTATTCCCAACCCTGGCCACACCTGAAAGCATATGCAACAGTACAACTATATCTCAATGTACTTTTCTTAGGTTTTGATCTGTGTGCCTTCACTGTTGACACTACCATGTGAGTACCACTGCTTCGGCCTCCTGGTACAATTCCGCAACCTGCAAAGCTATAGCACACAGTGTCCTGCCTACAGAAGGCTGAAGAATCCTGTCAGTACTCAAATGTACATTCACAACCGTGAATCACACCAATATCATTAATCAGAGTTCTAGAAAATAGAAGGGATTTCCAAACAATAAGAGAAGTTCACTTCCCCCCTTCTTTTTGTCATTATGAGCCTCAAGGGTCATTGCAAGCCATATTTTCAAGCCTTGCTCTGTCACTAAAACCACAAAAGGTTGAGAACAATTTACTTTCAGAAGCAGAGGCATCTGGTAAAGCACAAATTATCACTGAGACACATGACAAAAAAATGCCAGAAATGGTAGTGCTACAATTGCCTTCTTTGTAGAAACTACGATAAAAAGACAGTTCTATGAAGTGGCCTCTACAAAGCATCACAATAAATAAGAGGGACAGTGAGAAATGCAGCATAAATCTCCTGACCCACTAACGTGCTTTTCCCACCAGACCAGGCTGCTGCCATAACATGCGCTCTCAGAACCCAAATGAATTGTTCTCTGTTAATATTTCTAGCTATATATGCAGTGGATGCCAGGATTCTATAGCTGTACTTGTCACATAGGAAGACCACAGTCTCCTCCTCCCACAGATGCACCTCTGTCTTTACACAGCCATCCATAATGTTTCCATGTATGTATCTAGTGACAAGGCGCAGTGCCTGTGAAGTTATAAGCACATGCCAAGGCTCCTACATGTGCAGGATGCCAGAGACCAGTACGTGTGTCCTGGAGAACTGAACAGAGCCCTGCACCCTGGCTGTGTTTCTTACTGTTTGAGCTTTGTAAAAAGTGACGGACACACGCATTTCTCCTCAGCTTTGACTCATGAGTACAGCAGTGCTTGCATGAACCCAGGTGTTGAACGAATGATCAGCCAGCTGTAAGGTTACTTTAAATGCAAGTTTGTGTATTGGCTTTCAGAACAAGACTGAGAGATGCAGTTGAAAGGAACGCAGTCACTCTGAGTACAGGATCTGCATAAATCACTGTCCAGTATATTCATTCCTATTGACAGATTAATTCCTTTCTCAGGTTTTGCTTAAAAGTGTACCACTGAATACTAATAACAGTTCCCAGAGCTGCAGTAATGTCACTCAAAGCAGGGTGAAAGATGTCGAAGGGAATGATCTATGGCCTCCTTGATGGGGAAGCTCCCAGCTGCTCCAGCTCCCCAGGCTGGCAGCTGGCAGCAGCGAATACAAGGAGCCACCTCCTCACCTTGGGAGTGGATGGGATTACCCAAGTCTCTAATTCTGGCAGGAGGTTGCATTGGAAGGAAGAGTGCAGAGACTCTCTTTAGACCTGGAAGGAAACCTCTCGGCATCTGCCAGAGTAAAATTGGAAATAGCAAGGCAAATCTTCATCTCCCCATAAAACTAGCTGCATATGTGACACAGCAAGGGCACTGGCCTGAGAAGCAGGGCAGGCAGCAGAGCAGGGAATCTCTGTAATGTTTCCCAGCCCCAGCTGATTTGTTGGGTGCATTTCATTCTCTGTAACTGAAAGAAATGAATGCAAAGGTATTTTCCCTTAATCAAGTCTCCCAACTGAGGTGTCAGGCACAGAGAAATCACTTGTCACTTCAATGCTTCCCAGCATGCGCTCGCTGCACCAAGGAACGGAGGGCAAAGGGATTACAGAATTAAGCGATACTGGTACAGCAGCCGGAGAGTGGCCAAGATTTACCTGTCACTTGGAAGAAAACTCCATTTCATTTTGTGATTTACTAAGAGTGAAAGTTAAAGTGGTGGGGGCCTGGCCAAGCTCTGAGATCTATAAGCAGGCAACGTCAAACCATCAGCCCGTGTCAGCCCACACCAGACAACTTGACCTTTCTCTGGGCAAGGCAAGAGCAGCTGCACAGTAATCCCTTGGTTCGGCTTAGGGACAGGCTCACAGACTCCTATGGGACTTCATAGCTGCCTGCCAGTCAACTGGAGGACCAGCCTCATCCCTTCTCAGAGGACCACAAGTGGTGTTTTGTAGGAATCAGGATAAGAGCATTAGCCCTGCAAGGCTGGAAAAGTGGTTTCCCATCTCCATGGTGTTTGCATAAAGCCAGCAAAGTCTGAAGGAAATGGTTGTTTAAGCTGTGAGATGCCCACTGGATTTTGTTGATGGCAGAACCTGGACCAGCCTGGCAAGGTCCTGCACAGATGAGGATGAAATGCGAGAGCAGACAAAAAGGCCCAGCTGGCACAGTTCCTCTACTCTACCTCTCCCTCTCAAGCAGCCTTCTTGCACTAGGCTGTCTCCAACAGCAGAACTGGCAGGAGTGTGGGAGTCCACAGTGCTGCATCTGCCCCTGCTGATGACAAATGACCCTTAAGGTAAAATCTGTTCTTGCCCATACACTTTCTCTAGTGAAAACACTCTTTTTTTTTCTCCCCCAAGAAAAGTTTTGACCTCCATCACCCCTAGCTCTCTGCTCCACTTACTCATGTAGAGATATGATTAAAAGCCCCTGGGACAAAGGCCTCAAAAATAACATCTTGCTCTTCTATTTTTTAGTGCATACCTTCATTCTATTTTACCTCATCAGACTTCCTTCCTTCCCCTAAGATCCCACCTGTCTCTCTGACTGCTTTTCTTCCTCCTCTAAACCAACTTCCCCAATTGTATGCTGGCTGGGATGGTCTAGTCAGAATGAATACCCATTACACTTCCTTTGCAAATGTTTGCACTGTCTTTGTTACAGTTTGATTCAGATTTCTCTCCACCTTTCGGACTGTGGTGCCTCCCCTGCCATTCTACCACTCCACCAGAACTGATTGCTCAGAAGGGCAAGAGATGAGCTCCTGCTGAAAGACACAAATTAACAATTTCACGGGTACTGAGGGGAAAGGTTGAATGAAAATTGGGAGTTTGCAGATGGCTGGCTGTTTTTCTCTAGTTGGCTGAACCAAATTCCAGAGCTGAACATCTCTTAATTTGGAGAAAAACCTAGTTCATGTGACTCCATTTCAGGTTGTAAAAAGTGTAACTAGAGCCCTCTTAAAAGACAGGTGTACCTGAAGGCAGACTAATCCCAAACTGTCGTGAATCAAAGTAATGCTATTTCATACTGCAACAATAACCATTCTCAGGCTCTTTATCTGTCAGCTAGCTTTGTTCCTATTGATTGTACCCTTTCATAAACTCAACTGCACCTTAATGCCAGAAAAGGCCTTTCGCCTGCTCCGTTTCAGTGCCATTGGCACACTGCCTTCCAGCTTGGTGCAATGGCCCCAGCCTTGCACAGCTCTGAGTCCTCAAGATTCTGCTTGTTTTCTTTATTATAAATAAACCTCAGGGTGACACAAACGTTGTTTTGATCCACAGAGATGCTGACTAGCTCTTAGAAGAGCTAGTCATACAAAGATGACAGCACATGAAACGCTGGAATTAAAAAGCCGTATCTCTGCTAAAGGGTTATCTGACTCATCCTGCTCTGCCAAAGGAACATGTGCTGGTTACAGCCATGTCCTACACACTGTCACCTTTACCAGGCAAGCTGCCTCTTGCTCCTCATTATGAGCTAATATGCTGAGCAACATCCTGCTCGCACAGCAGCCACAGACCATAAGTACTCTGCTCTATCTCCTCAACTTTTCTCAATCCTCCCCTCCACAGAAAGACACTATGCTTTTTTCTACTTAGACTAAGTCCTTGAAAACCTTGAAATCCACCAATGAGCAATTATCTTTGTTCTCTTTCTACTTCTTCAGTTTCTTCCCCTGGCTTTTTTTATTTCTCTTTCTCACTCCATTCACCTGCATCTCTGCCTGGTGCTCACTCCATGCATTTCAACCTCCGATACCTCTCTCATGTCTTTCCCTGCTTCTAAACACTTCTATCAGTCTTTCTGCTTTTCCATTTCTATAATCTATTCTGAATTGTCTCATCTCTGCCATTTTTAAGAAAAATCTAGAGTGCCCATGAATAATGAAAGGTACCTCCCCGGATTTTTTTAAGTCTTACAAAACAGGGCCCAAGGCTCAGCCAAAGCCTATTTGCTTAAAAATAGCTAAACAAAAAGGCTTGTGCCGATTACAGACACAGTTCTTCACACACACACCCCAAGAGGTACTCATCTGTTCTACTTTATCTCCAAACAGCAGCAATGAAATACTATTCAAATTCTCTTCCCTGTCCTTCCATGGGACAGTGCTAGGCAGAGCTGAAGGGTAAACACAGATTAACTGGTTTACAGCACTTCTGAGTTGGCTGGTACAGGGCATCTCTATGTACATCCATGGCTCCGATACACCAAATAACACATAATTTATCTTATTTACACTGCAGGTAAATTCTTGAGACCACTCATTTTAGTTACAGATTTGTGACATTGCTTCTCCAGAAGTGAGGCAAATGCACAGTGCTGGTGGGGACTGATGGTACAGCCAATCACTCAAGTCATTTGCACTCACTTGAGTGCAAAGTTGTTCAATCAAACATACCTAGATTTGACATTTTTGCCTCAACATTCATCTGCAAACAGCTGGAAAGGCAAGGGGCCAAGCTTGGGTCCACAAAAGAAAAAACATAGCTATATGTGGCATGTATCTTAATAAATGGGAGGACCAGGGCGTTATAAAGCAGAGGACAGACAGGGACAAATAACCAGACAACTTGCAATCACGTGCAAGATAACAAGGAGATGAGTTACATGCAACGTGAACTTGTCAAGAAAAATCATGTCAAACCAACCTAATTTTCTTCAGTGGAAGGGTAATGTGTCTTGTGGACAACAGAGAAACAGTTCGTTCATGCATCCTTATCTTAGTAGGCTTTCTTACACCCTTTCTCCTAACATTCCTACAGGTAAGCTCAGAAAATAAGGTCTAGATGAATGCACTGTGCAATGGCTACAGTTTGTTGGAAAATAGTACTCAGAAAGTAGTTACCAATGGCTCACTGTCAAAATGCAAGGATACACCAGTGGGGTTTCTGCAGGAATCTGTTCTCAGTCTGGTGATATTCAATATTTTCATTAATGACCAGAATAAAGTCTGATTATTAAATCTGCAGATGGCAGCAAGCTGAGCAGGAGAGCATGTGGAAGATAGGTATGGAATTAAAAATTATCTGATTTACTAAAGAACTGATAAAAATTGGAATAAAATCCTATATGGGTGAGTGCAGAGTACTGTGCTTTGGTAGGAATAATAGCCTCCAGTGACAGAGGATGAACAACCAGGAAGAAAAGAGGGTTACAACAGACAAGGCAATGGTAGACCACAAGGTCAACAGGAATCACCACTGCCTTGCTAGAAAGGAAAAAGAAAATACCACGTAAATGTACTAGGATGGAATCTACAAAACACAGAAATTAATCTGCTTTAGCTAACACTGATGGGAATCAGCCAGAGTATTGTATCCACCTTGGGAAAATAACCCCAAAGAAAGCATGGCAACACTGGAGAGAGACCTGAGGAAGGCAATGATAATAACCAGAAGCTGAGAAAGCACCATTTCTAAGCGAGTTTCAATGCATTGTGTCAAGAAGACAAACAAAGATATGAGACATTAGAACAGCTTTCAAAAACTTAAAAGGCTTTGGGGAAAAAAAAATTAGAACAGTTTGTTCTGCACACCTATGCCAAATACAACAAGGAAAGGGGGGGGTTAAATTGCAGAAAGGGAGACTAAGATCAGAAGTCATCACTGAGCTCTAGTGGTGAAAGCATTTAAGCACTTGGAAAGACTGCCTCAGGTTGCAGAGAACCCACCAGTGGTATGTGCTTTGAAATCAACTAGATCAACATGGTGGGAAACAGCCAACTATAGCTGATCTGGTGTTTTGGCAGTGGGATGGATGAGATCCTCTCACCAGGTTACTTTTAGCCATCTCAGCACAGCAAGTTTCTCGCACACAAAACACTAATCCATACACAATCCCTTTCTCACAGGCATTACTCACAGACACACAAACAACAAGTAGTGAGATGGACTGCTGGTCCATCTGCTGCCACATCAGTGCTTTTGGATGGTGACAGTGACCATCCCACACTGTAAGTTTAAAACTGTGTAGTGGGGATGGGTTAAAACTTTTCTTTCCACCTGATTAAGTAGATCGGCTTATGACACAGCCCATAAGGGATTTACTTTTTGGCACCACTGGGGATGACCCCACCAATGTAAGAAGCTAAGGCAGCAGATCCCAAAATAGGGGTCTTGACTCCAACAAAAAAGTCTGAAATCTTGCAGGAAAGATCACTGCCCCTGAAAATGGAGCATCAAGAAGGAAAGTTTGGAAACTCCTGAGCTAAGGGCTTTTTCTCCAAGAATCTGACAACTTTCCTTCTCAACTGAAAGCTGTTTTGCGACGCAAATCCTATATCGAGGTACTGGCCTTTGTAACTCTATATTCCTGTGCAGTATAAGGAGCAGCAGGACAAACACAAGCTCCTGTAGCAGTGACCTGGGTTATCAGGAAGGTCTGTGATTAGACCTGCACAGAAAATGGAATTTTGTCTACAAGAAAACGGCACTGTCCAACACTTCCCAAGCAAAAGCACTCTAACTGTACCTTCCTCTCCTCCTCTTTGCCTCTAAGTGGCTATAACAGGCGCTACTGACCGGGGACCAATTACAGGGGCCAGCTCAGGCACCAGTTCTTGTATGTCTCAAGCTCAGCTGTATGGGATTGAGGCAGCCTGGATTTGGAAGGTAAATCACAAGATAAGAGCAGAACACCAGAACATTTTTCATGACCTTTCTAATGAAGATATTCAGGTCTCAGAATGTTACCAGCTTAAAGGACACTCAGGCCTTTTCTTTTCTAACAGCTCTGTGGTAGGAATATGAATGACTCTGCACCACCACATAAAAGGTATAAATATGAAAGGGAGAGAAAAATGGCTTAGGTCAGTCCAAATACATCTCATTAAGTAAGAAATAACACCAAGAAAAACAAAATTAAGGGTTGGGGTGAAGGACTCTGTAGCTCAGAGTATGACATCCCATATATAATTCTCACCAAGAAAATGCAACATGCCTCATCTCACATGCCTTTGTGTGTGTGAAACACGCAAAACAACTGCAAGATTAGATGCCGGCCATCATGTCTTCTTGTACATATGCATGCCTTCTAGTGAAAAGAGCCACTGATTTGTGAGGGCACTTCCATTTCCGTGATTTTTTCAACCTCTGCTGATTTCCTCTCGGGGAGCTTCCAGATGGTGTCCCTACTAAAATGGAGGCTCAGTGCTCCCCTGGACCCTCACATGGTTAAGCACTTAGCCATTGCCACAATGGGAAACACCTTTTACAATTCAATTTGATCTTTCTCAAGGATTACTAGAAGCACCTACTCTCACTGTAGCGAAATGTTAGGCTGCAATAAATGATTTCACCATAAGAGGTTTTAACTGTCATAGGCATCAAAATGGCTTTGCAATGGTTATGAGTAGATTTAACTCAGAAGTTTGACAGTCCCATGTGCTCAACAGCATACTGAATGATTCAGTAATGATAGTGTACATATCTCCCCAGGGGACCCCAGTGTGAAGATGCACAGACATTTAGAGCTCACAGCCCCATCCCCAGAAACAACGAGGCATCTCACTCCTTTGGCTACATATGGGCAGGGAACCAGCTTTTCTTTCAGATCACACAGCACTGGTGAGCGAAGGAACCAGGGATGATTACACCTCACTTCTGCAGGTATGTGACAAGTCTCCCCCCCTTCCTTCACCTCGTGTTGCATTAACTGTCTGCAAGGGGATTTTTATGCCATTTGCAAAACTGTGGCAGTAGAGATAAGCAGTAAGGTGTGGCAGGAAACATTATCAGAGGAAGAGATACACAGCCCACAGCTGATACAAGACTAGGGTGCAAACTACCTGGCTTATGCCTGTGTTGCAAAAGGCAACACCTTCTTACAGTACAGTATCTGTAAGATGGGGTGCTGGAATGGGTCCAGAAAGGAAAGGAACGATTTTCCAGCACACTACCACACTTCACATGATGCCTGGGGCATGGAAAAGGAAACCACCTTGCTGTATTTAAGATAAAAAGCTTATGTTGAAAGAGGGTTACTTCAAGCTTGGTGTCTGGAGCAGCTGCATACATTTGGCTGGCTCTCTTGGTGAGTGCAGCATTCACAACTGCAGACAGATTTTTTCGAAAGAGCTGATATCTCATTTGGGCAACAAACCTAGTGGCCAGGTTTTCAAAACAGAGGCTCCTCATCCTGGAAGTGAGCACGTTTTAAAACCAGGACCTGTAATGACAATCACTAGAAGCCTTACAAGTCAGCACTAGAGGTGCTCAGCGTCTATAGAGGTAACAGCATGTGTTAAACACTCCTGAGTGAATGTCTCAAAATTCCTCTTGCCCTCTCTGGGACACGTGTAAGATTCTCAGCCACTTAAATGACTTCACCTATTCAAGGCCCTTGATATGCAGACGAATATTTCTACATTTTAGAAACTAAAATGCAATTAAGATACTTTCTAGGTAGACCGCAGAGGTATAGTGAGAAGTCTTCTGGAAGAGGTTTTGGAAGCAAATACTTAAAACCATAAATTTCTCACAGAAATTTGATTTCTTCAAATAGATTTCAAAGAAATCTTTCACTCAGCAGCAGAACATAATTTTCTTCTGCATATGGACCTGTGACCAATACTTCTGCCCTTCCCAAATGCCTCCCTAAAATTGCTAACACTGGGAAATCTGAAGTGCTCCAGCTGCCAGATGAATCATATACATGCCGTACACAAACCATGCAACACAATTCCACTTCTGAGATTGTGATAAATATGGTTTCACAAGTAATTCTTCTGATATGACTTACAGAAACTGTAACAAACATAGGGAACATACACACCAGACATCAAGGTAAGAGGTACCTGAGAAAGAGTGTGCGCAACCAACTTCCCTCTCGATGGGGATACGGCCAGTGAAAGAAATCAGACAAACACAGGGCTAATGTATTTTAGAAGACAAAGTGAATGTGAATAGTGAAAAACCATTTCACAAGCTTCTAAAACTAAAATGGCCAGCTCCTGTAAAAATGCTGGAGGAAGAAATAGGAAAGTGTGGGCCCAGGACAGTCAGTTATAAAACAAAGGAGGTTCCAAACTCAGTTTGCATGATTCTGCACAAAAGGAGAATTCAGAGAAACCATACCATGTCTGCTCTGAAAGATTATTTCTGCAACGTGAGGTTTGGTTTGAGTACAAAGTGCCAAAAACATTTCCACCAGTGACAGCTAAAACTAAAGACAGATGCCAAGTACAGCTGCATTTTTCTAGTAATGATGTTTCAGATTTTATAATAGGGAATACAAAGCTTTTACTTAAGCAGTACAAAATAAGTTTCTTTCCTAGGAAACCTGTTTAGTTTTCAAAGCCACCTCTGTTAGGGCTGACAAGTGCTTTAAACCATGAACACCTTAAAGCAGTGAACTTAAATCAACCATACAGGTGAACACACGGGATGCCTGCAAGCCATGACAAGAGAGTAATCCCAGACATGCATCTTACTAGATTGCAACAGTCAGTGTGACGGCGGATAGTGCCTTCAGAATGACTGTACCTGCAACCGGCACTACTAGGGCTCTCCTGACAATATGCAGATTTCTCTTGGGCAACTCCCAAGTACAGAAAAAAGTCCTGCTTTTCATGCCTTCCTAATTATTCCCAGTCACTATCAACATCTCGTGCTTCATGTCGTCTTCCACCAAAAAAATCCCAGGATTTTTGGCAAAAAGTGTTGCATCAGTAAGAGGGTTCCCCCTAAATTCAAAAAGACCTTGATAAAACCATTTGTTAATGATTCCAAAAACTTGTAAGGACTGTGAAAATTCTGCAAAAGACATATGGAATATAGAAAGACTCAAAACAAGTGCATGTTAAACATTTCCAAAATGTTCCAAGTTTTGGAATGCTAAAATATGTTGGAACATTCAAGCATTTCCAAAATGTTTTAACATTTTTATGCATACAGAAACTTTAATCAGAATATTATAATCCAGGACCCAGAAGTGAATATTGCATGCCCCAGTAGGGGACTGCCAGTCTCCCTTTCCAGATGAGAAAATCTTTATGATTATTAACTTCCAGGATGTGCTGTTACATCAGAAACTTAAATTTATCTCATATATAAATCTTCCTAGGAAACTTTTTGGGAAAAACACACATCAAAAAAAAAATAATTAATTTGGCAGGGAAGTCTGACCCTGTTATGCGCATGTGTGACTATTTGAAGCAGATCATGAGTTTGCAACTGGTATTTTTGATCTTGTGTGCAGGAAGAAAATGGACTCCTGAGATCTCTTCCAACCTTTCATTTTTGCTATTCTAATATTGGATTGATTCCCAGGCAAATGAATTACTGGATGCAATGCAGGTTAGACACTCCAGGGTACATAATGAATGGGAGGTTTATTATTATTTATATATATAAAATTTGTGCATGTGGCTTTACAATTAGCTCACGGGTTTAACTTCCAGACATCTGTGCGCAATAGGAAAGAGAAAAAGCAAGGTTTGTGTCTGCGTTCATAAATCCGTTCCAGGTAAGATTTGTCTCCTCTTGCTCTGTCCTTGACCGAGTTTTCCCTGCCCATAGTCCCAGAAAGGCACAGGTTTATTTGGGGAATTACTCCTACCCCGCTGTGGCAGAATAAGTCCTATTGCTGTGATTTGCGGCAAGTATTGAGGGGGAAAAGAGAAAGCCAAGAGCCTCCAATATGAGTCCTCCCCTGGTACACCCCTGTAATACACTTCCACGATAGCTCCGCAGATGCCCATCTCCAAGAAGCTCTTCAAGGGCACATAGTACAGCACAGTTGAGCAGGTCTGCCAAGCCTGCTGGCACTCTGGGCTCTGCCCAGGTCCTGGCCCAGAGTCTGCTTTCGAGGCAGAATTCCCGAAGCATTTAACCACCAAAAAAGTGGTTCCACAGGAGCTGAAGGGGGCTGGGGAAACCAGGCACAGCACTTCTAAAACAGCAACAGCTGCTGCTCAGCGTGGGCAATTTCCTTTTACTTTCCCACTGGGAAACCTTATCTAAAGACAACATTCACAATGGGTCTGAGTAAAACACTGTGAGTTGGTATTCCTCATCCCCCTCCATCCGACGCTTCCCCCTGGCACGACAGCCCTCCTGAAATCCAAGTGTGTACCTTGATCCAAGATGCCCAAAGAGCAGGTCACCTCTGCAGGTCCCTGTGAGGGCAGGGTGGTGGGCATCCCCAAGTGCACAGGACGCGGCCAGCGACAGCAGGTCTGGGCAGGGTTCACCCAGCTCTGCCTCCCACAACCGACCTGTTCTGGGCACCAACGGAACAGGCTGTGCAGCGTTGGCACAGCCCATGGGGGCTTGGCCCACCTGCCTTGGCAACAGGGGTCCACAGGGGTGACATCGCCTGCCCTGGTGTTCTGCTCCCAGACAGTGATGGCTCTGATGTCACAGCAGAGTGGAACAGCTCTCAAGCAGGGTGGGGCGGGGATACACTTTGACTCCCCAGTGCCTCCCCTCAGGGTCCTTCCTACCCTTCCAGAGCCGTACCCCCGGTGTTCCCACACACCCCCTTAGCCGAGGGGTGGCTGCTGCTGTGCCCGGTCCTCACAGGGCTCCGCAGGCAATGCAGAGCAAAGAAAGATGCCACCCCAGGGGCCATGTTATTCAGGATAGGGAAGCAGATCACATGAGTGTAACTAAGAGCAGTTTCCCTCCTAGGATAGGGCATGGGGAATGGCAGACAGAAGGGCTGTACCAGCACTGGCAGGCACAAGGCAGGCACAGGAGAAGCAAGAGGAAGGCTGGAGCCTGCAGAAGGCCCAGAGTGGGGAGGAACAGCTCAAGTGAAGCTGATGTCATGGCTGAGAGAAGAAAATCGCAGGCAGCACTCCTGCAGCAGTGTCAGTTTGGCGCAGCTGGCATTGTGCTGGCACAGCTGGCAGAGCTCTGGGGCCTCTCCTTTTCTGCTTTTCCCCTTCCCTTCCAGGGACCAGCACACCTCTTTAAATGGCAATTCAAGCCTCTCCTCCTTAGTAGAATAAAGGTAGAGAACATAGAACCATAGAATATACTACATTGTAAGGGAACTACAAGGATCATTGAGACTAACTACATAGGACAACTCCCAGAAAATCACACCATGTGCCTGAGTGTGTTGTCCAAGTACTTTGGGAGTTGTGGCAGGCTTGGTGCCGATGGGAAGAGCGAAGGCACACTCCGGCTTTGTCTAGACTACCGTTTTAACTCATGTTAATTGCTCCCCAATTAGCCAGAGTTAGCTAACACATTTGTAAACACCAGCCTAGGCACTGCACAAACATTTGTTCTAAGACAGATATGTAAAATAGTTAAGTGGATGCTAAGGCAATTAGGTATAATCTTATTACTTCCCTTTCCCGCATCCCCTTTTCACCCTTTGCTGGAGCACAGACCTGAGCTCGGTAGCACAGGACTTTTTTTTCAAAAGGCACTACAAAGGTAAACCTTAGGGCTATCGCATGCAAAACCCTGATAAGGTGCTATTAGTTCCCAGCCAACTTTCAAAGGCAGAGTACCATAGGGTTTTATAGCAGCAGACATTCAATGCACACAGAATCCACTAAGTAGATGTAAAAGCCTTCTGAGTTTCTCAATTTTGATTTATATTCTTTTTAATAAAATCATTAGGCAGTAGATTTTCTGGTGTTCTTTATACAGACAGACCCCTCACGCCCTTTGTTATGGCCGTATATCGAAATGTAAGGTTTCAACGTGACATTCACACTTCTGCCACTTTAGCACACACAGCAACACGTTCTCCTCTGATTTCCTTTCAAAGATGCCTTATCAGTCTTTATATATGATCATAATGTGGAGCATATATCAACGGAATTCTTCAGAGCTGGAGAAGAATTGCAATCTCTGAGCGCTTTCACAAGCCCATGAGCAAAAAAGCAGGTTAGGGTTTTCCAAATCTAGCTTCCAGCTCCCAGCTCCACAAACATGCCTCCCCCACCCACTCGTCAGAAATCTGCAGCTTGTATCCAAAGCAGAACAAGAACTGGCATCTGGATGTAAAACATCCATTTCTGCAAGGTTCTTGGGATACAAGGCAACACATTCTTCTCAGTCCAGGTCCGAATAGAAGATGTAGCCTCTAAATGAGCCACCTTCTGTTCACTATTCTGCAGGGCTGGCAAGCCAGGGACAAGCAGGTTGCAAAGGGCTCACCATCAATGTCCTAGGCTGTGCTTCCCTTAAGGCTGAGAGCAACCACCACCCCATTTGACACGCTTTGGTTTGGATGACCAAACTTCATCATAGTATAGTACTTCCTTAACAAGTCAGCTCTCACGTGAATTCAAAATGATGCCAATTTCACAGCTAACCCTCCCAGCACAAACAAATTTCAAAATCATTCACAGAAATTTTATAACATTTTCCTTCTGCGTCTGAAAGAGAGGAGTCTTAAAATTCCTATCACCCAATGTTTCAGTCTTATTTCTTGAAATGCCCCAAACTGCTCAATTTCAGGCTGTTTTAGCGTTAAGATGCATTTTCCTTTTGTCTTAGAAAAGCCTGAGGGAGGTTAAACGCCTCCATTATTTTGCTAGAGGCTGTGCTATGTAGATCATATCTCCCGTGATTTAACTCTCCTTTGTCAGAAGGAAGCCACGATTGTGTACCATTTTGCTCTTTTCTTCAAGGTAAGTTATCTAGAGAAGATGGCTAAAGTGACACTCTCCTCAACCTAATAAATGAAAAGAAACTTAAATGAGCTTTTTTGGAACTAATTAGAAATAAAAAGTTTGCATCTACTAAAAATGTGTATGATTTTGCTTGGGTCAAAACTTGACCAAAACTCCTCCGCATTCACTTTGGTAATAACAGCATGGCGGGGGGGGGGGAGGGAGGGAGGAAGAAAAACCCTGAGAAATTGTTTTTGCACTAAAAAACTCCAAACCTACTTTAGTTTCAGCTTTCTCTGGGTGCTTGGCAAAGCAGCTCACCTGTGTTTTAAGCAAATGATCTTTAGCCTAGATATACTTGGCCACACTCACCAGTTTTAGCAATCAGAAATCACTTAATTCATTCGTAGTTTTTTGGTGTTAAAGGAAGATGTCAGTCAGAGCACCTGGAAAAGGTCAGGTTTCTGCTTGCAACAAGGCAGGTAAGCTGTGGATGTTGGTAGCCTTGCCTTGCTGCTGCTGAGGGTGCTGGGTTGGTAGTGCCAGTCATGATGGGACTGTGCTATGCACGCACATTCAAGCAAATGCAAGTCATAGGCAGAGCCTACTGTCAAAAGTAACAACAACAAACAAAAAAATAAAGACGAAAGAAGGGAAAAAAAAAAAAAGTGTGTTTTTAACCTCATGGCAACTGTCAGAAATTATTCCAAGTGGAAAAATATCACACTGATAGCATACTTTGGTTTTACCACAAGATAAACTTGGTGATGTCAGCCTCAGGCTCAGCTAACTCAGATTGACCTGACCTAGATTACAATCAAAAAAAAAACCCCAGAAAGAAAACAAAACAACCCGACTTTTCTGTGGTTTTCTGCCTCTGTTAACCACATTACTCTAAAGTAAAAAAGACCTAAAATGCACCAAAATCATTTCACAAAGCTGACAAAATTCCTTTCAGATCATAACAAGCAACTCCTTTTCCACATCAAATTGAAGCCTGTAACAGAAAAGTCAACCACCATCCCCACAGACTTCCCTGCATTCTTGCAGTATTATGAAGCAATATATTGCCTAGATTAAATCCCCTGACACCAGGATCTACTCTGATGGTTTCTCTGGCAGATCACCAGGGCAAGTGACAGCGTCCCCAGCAGGCTGCAGGTGACATATGCTGACCCCACATATATGGAAGACCACGATACTGTACTCAGTGTGGATGCATGTTTGAAGGAACGAGACATTTAGCCTAGTGATCTTAAAAAATTCAAGAAACAGCTGGTATTAGAGAGAGGTGGAAAGTGTAGTCTCTGTGTGCCCTGAGACTCAGCGCCCTTGGCCCAGGCACTGCTTCCAGTGTGGGAAACCGAATGTTGCTTTTGGGAGCGAGTAGCAGCTCTGCCATTTACATACATTAATCCTTGGAAGTACAGGAGGCATTATCATTTGCCAGACTTGTTTGCATAATGAGGAACTCTCAAGAGAAATTTCTTGGAGAAGTGTTGCCATTAACGTGCATGTACCACGGCATTTCTATTCAGCTCCCAATGCCTTTCTCCCCTCCCCCTCCCGCTTACACCCACTCATTGAAAAGGTGAAGTCCCTGCAAGAGCGCCTTGGAGCAGCACTGTTGGATGGAGCTCATGTGTCACGTTCTCAGAAGGTTTTCAGATGCCCTGACACCCTCCACACCCAGCCCTGCACACTCAGCCCAAGGGGTTATGCCATGCCAATGATTTACTGCCTCCTTAACCAGGTAGTGGGGCAGGCAAGACTTCTGCCTGGCTAATTCATTGCTGGTGAATAGATACAATTTTCTCAACCCTTTCTCACAGAAGGGGATTGGGCCACATTGGGGTGAGAAGGACTGGGTAAGTAAAGGAATTAAACAAAGACTGTTTTGTAAATGAGATCACCTATACCCTCCTGCAGAAATACAGGGAAGGAAAGTGAAAGAGGGAAAGTAGTCAATGTTTTGGAACTTCTGGTGTCCCCTTGAACCTAAGCAGTGGTAGCAGGGGCAGCAGAGATGCTGCTGTGCTACCAGCGGGGAGGCTTCTGGCATCAGCCTGACTGATGGACCTCAGCTCTCCTTTCTTTCTGCAGTCATATGGTGGCCCAGAGCCCTTTGAGTCTCAACAGAGTGTGAGAGCCTATGTTGCCAGGCAGCCTAAATAATGGCCTCTAGTGGGTTCCGCAGTGTTTTAAGAGCCTGAAAAATGGTGCAGGAAACTATCCTCTTCCTCCCCTACCACTGCCCCTTCCACTAACTCAGATGCATTATCAGGACTGGAAGTGCCAGTAAGCCTCTGCTTTCCCTCAGGCGCTAGCAGCACCAGCGAAGGGAACCACGGCCAGCCAGTCTCACAGGTTTCCCCATTTTTTTTCATTTTGTCACCAGACGTTTCTATTTAAGCTGCTAGGAAGGATATCTCAATAAACGATCTACTGGGCTCAAGGAGACAGAGGTTGACAGTGAGTATGCCTCCCTCCACATGAGGGAGATGGGGACAGCTAGCATGCCCGGGAGCTCTGTTCCCAGCTTCCTACCACCTTAGCCATTGATGGAAACCGAGCTGTTTATGAATCACAGGTACCCTGCAAACCAGCTCAGACAGTTCAACAGTTAGGGTGCTAAACCAACATCATCAAGGTCTAGAGGGATAGCCTACTCCACTCATACTGTTTAGACTGCAGGGCAAAAACATTTACATTAATGTACAGGTTTCCATACAAAATGCCTTCAAACTCATTCCTGCAGATCTTGGGGAACTGCATGGTTTTAGCACCGGGTCTATCCTTCTGCATATTGAAGAGAAGCCAAACTTTTGCATGAAAATTGTGAACCTGTCCTCCAAAAAGCAAATGCTAACAGGCCGCTGAGAGTACCTCTCCATCATACATTGCCTGAAAGGATTAGCTCAGATATCACTCCGGCATGATGCTGCATTGCACGCAGCATGGGTCACCTGAGCTGCCCGTACTGATGACCGCTGTAAGAGTCTTGAGCTAACCTGAAGTACCACACCCAAAGGCTAGAGGCGCAAATATATGTAGCTCTTCTGGCCAATTACATTTCCAAGGGAAAAAGTATGGTTATTTCCAGTTAGGAGTGGGAAGATTACCCAGTAGGAATTACTAATGGAAACTCAGGATCCCTATACATGAGATCCAGATTTTACTCCCAGTTCTGCTGCTGACAAACTGTGAGGATCTGGGCACTTCATCTATCCACATTTCGCTTTCCCTTGCACAAAATTGTGAATGTCTTTGCAAACATGTCCTTGAGCAGAACTCAGCACACAAGTGCTTGTTATTGTCACTGGTGTCACACTGATGGCCCATGTGCAGTTTGCACAGCTGAGTACAATCAGGCTGTAGGGGTCCATGGTTCCCTGCATCAGTGTTTGTGCCAGGCAGTGCCTGCTGGGCAATGCCTGCCTGCGCTCCCCCAGTGCAGTCTGTGCACAGCTGTATGCAGCTGTCACATCAACTCTGGAGGAGATCACATCTTCTGTCACATTCCCCTGCACGCTCAGCGATATATATTCACACTCTGGATATGGATGACTGTAAGTGGGATGCATATTTAGATATGACTATCTCTGTGTGAATCTCTGGGTACACATGCATGTGAGACCTGGGTCAGGAGAATCTCTTTCCCCTTTCATGTTACTCATCACAAAATCCCTATACCCAATGTCACCTTTGCAAGTGTTTTTGCAAGCCCCTGATTAAAACATCTGCTTCTCTTCCTGCTTTGCTGAGTGAGGAGAACATCCACAGAAAGAAATGGAAGAAGCCATTAGCTTAGTCTCTAAGGGGGAACCCTTGAACAGCTCAGAAAAGCCTGTGCCAAGGGGAGGACACTGGAAAGTGAGAGCCAGCCAAGGAAAGAGACAGATGGAGCCAGCTCCACTCCAGTTCTCGGCTGCCTTTGCTGCACTGTGCACATAATATTCTTACAAGGTCTAATTTATAAACCCAGCTCGTGTTTATAAACTCTCCTGTCCTAATGGAAATGAAAACATTAATACAACCCAAGGATTCTTCACTTTCCAGGTTTTAATTAAAATCATAGGCGTTAAGAAGTAAGAGTGTCTTCGTGGAATACAAGTCTAATGAAGTATTTCCTCACACAGCACAAATCTCTGTGTGCAGTCCCAGCTCGCTGGCACCGGGTGCCCGAAACACCGACCCCCCTGGAACCAGGAGTTCACATCCTGAAAATTAGAAAAACAAATTATCCTGCAGTTTGTTTCAAATAAATGTAGGTGCCAAGATGAAGCTGGAAAAATACTACTAAGTAGGTAAAAGAAACCCCAACAACCTAACACAGTCATAAAACATGATCTCTTAATTGACTAATTGGAGACGATAGTGACTACATTGCACCCCAAGGAGGGGGGTGTTGCATGGCAAAAAGAAGAGGCAGCGCATGAAGGCACAGCAGAGGAGGAGCAATGGGGAAGCAGTAGCAAAATGAGATAAGGCAGCACGGGAGGTTGGAGCAAGGGGAGTTAAGGGCACTGGTAAGGCAGGTAAAAATGTAAACACATGAAAATTGCAAGACCACATCACACAGACCTGTTCCCTCTGTTTCCCACGGGACGAAATGAAAAAGCAGGAAAAGAAACCATCATGGAGCAACCTGCATGTATAGACACAGATGAAGAGACTGATCTTTGGAAGATGTAAAGCTGGCTGGAGGTCAAAGCTGATGGCAAACCACCAGTTACTGCAAAATAAAGCCCAGCAGAAGGGACAATTTCCCTTCACCATCATCCTTCAGGGAAAAATGTGTCTAGTCTGCTCACTCCAGGACTGCTTTCTACCCTACTGTGTAGTGGTGCCTGCCTTGTCATAGGAGGCACACACAAAGAAGAAAGGGAGGAGACCCTCAAAAGCAAAGCCAGTGTGAAAGTAACAAAGCAGTGTAGAGATGCAAGGGCTCTAAATAGGCAGAGGGTGACTTTGCCTCCCTAGTCCCAGGTTCACCTCAGAGAAGAATACTGGCATTGTTGGCATGCCTCAAGCAGCTTAACAGCAATGTTATATGGATTTGGCTTCATTTTAAGTGCCCATCTCAATCTAGGGGATCTAGAGATGGACTGCAATCAGAATCGTGTGGGTGTGCGATCCCAGGCTCCAGTCAGGATTCTGAAAGTTTTCATCTGCCATACTTCGATCTGCATCTTATTTCTAAAGGATTGCATCATACTGCAACCAGTAGGGTGCTTGTCCCATATTCTTCCCAGTTTAGGGCAAGTCCAAATGCTTAACAGTTTCAAATGATGGACGCTCCTATTATGCTTGGTTAATTCTGTATCATGGTGAGATTTAAAAAAAAAAAAAAAAAAGGCTTTATCCCCTCCTATTGTTCCTTTTCTTTAGTATCTGTCACCCTGGGAGGAGACGGAAATGCAGAAACACATTGGCCACAAGAATATGACTCACAACCGCAGGAGTTGGAACAACTGTGTCCTTGGCCTTACATTCTGGGTTCACTGTGTGAGGCTGGAGAAACGGAAAAGAGATGCCTCATTTCCTCACCAAACACTGCTCAAGACCTGAACATGCTTCTTTCAAACCCTGATCCAGCCAATAAAGCACATCGAATCACCAGAGACATGTCTCGCTTCAGACTCCTGTGCTTACAGAGGCAGCAACGTTCAGAGACAGAAAATCACGAGATGCTGCAGACTGGGCTTGAAGAAAATGGAAGGACTCCTGTCAGCCTCAGGTGAAGTTGTGAACAGGTGCCTTCTCTGTCAGGAGGGAAGCAGTTTACTTTATGTTTCCCCATCAACACCAATACCGTAAGGTGCAATGTCTTCAGCTAAAAGAACCCCTTCATCTGAACCCATTCACAGTGCCAAGAGGACACAGGACTAAGGTGCTTGGGAAATGACGGAAACAAAGGAAGAGCTATGTTTAAGGGGTAAACATGCTTTCTGACCCTTGTAGGTAGCTGTGCACAAGTGTTAATGAGGCCAAAAAAAGGAACTGAAAGCATCACTGAGTTTTGCAAATTGCTTCCTAGTTACTGGCCTAGTTTTGGCAACTCACAGTTTTATTGGGCTACTCCTTTAGTCAAGGTCTGCTCAGTTTCTATTAATTTTATCCTGACAATAAAGGGGAGGCTTTAGCCTCATTTAAAATTGCAACACTGCAGAATCAACTCAAAATGACCTTGCAAATCTAGAGGTTATAAATTTGCCAATGGAAAGGCATGTTGTGCAGTATTAAGAGGAACAGGGAAAATATGTACACTTACACATATTTGACTATTGGTTTATATTTTATAGTACCTTCTCTTAGAAGATCTCAAGTGCTTTACAGTAAATAGAAAAAAAAAAGAAACAGAAAACATATACTTTGAATGTTTGATCCTGCATTCACAAGCCCCACTCCCAGGTGGTTACACCAGTTGACACCGTCTGGAGACCAGGATTGTCATTTCCCTGTGCCCAAAGCAGAGGTAAAATACAAAGAGATCAAAAAGCTCTGTCCATGACATCACTCCCTTAAAATGATACAATGGTCTGGTGCTGGCTTTGTACAGACCCATAAATCTCTTGTCAGCCAGTCTCCACTGCCTTTTGTCCTACTTTAGGTTTTTCTCTGGGATGGTGCCATCAACATCAGTATGAGGAAAGACAGATACTAAGAAAGATCTTTCAAATTTGGTCTGTTCCTTTTGCAAGTAAGTTCTTATTAGCTGATAAATATTCTACCCCAGTCATTCCTGTCATACCTAAGCACCCATTGACACTGTCCTTACTCCCTTCAAGTTTGTGACAGATAAGCAGAAATACTGTAAGATCAAGGTCAAGTTTAGAATCATAAAAGCTCAAAGAAAACTCGCAGCTTTTGCAGGCTGGTCCTCCAAGAGATTCCAGTAAATGACTTAGCCAAGATCACAGCTACAAGAAAGCAGCAATACTGGGGACTGCCCTTCATCCCCTGAGAATTTAACACAAACCCGAAATAAAGTGCTAATACTGACACTATGGCATTTTATTTCAAGACAGTAACTGATCTGACACTGTTTTAATACCTAACAGTAGAGACCTCCTTATTAATCTGATATAAATGACTGACACTCCCTCTGTTATACCTGGCTATGAAAAGGCAAACATAAGCGTCTTGGTTTTTCCAATGGTAACTTAGGAAAGAAAGAAAAGAAGCAAAACGAAGACATTTGATTTTGACAGTATCTATCCTGGCATCTCATGACACTGCTTGCGAGAGCTAATGGAGAGTGATCACAATGCCAAAGAAACAGAGCAGACAGAAAGAGCTGTTAAGGAATCAGAATAAGTTGCAAATGCATCTAGACAAGTGATTAGGAATCTCACCTCCTCTCTACCAGCAGTCAGTGGCTGTATTCCTCCTACTAGACTCAAGATAGGTTAAGTCAGACCTTCCCCGTGTAAGAGGTGCCCAAGCTCCCAGAGAAACCTGGATGCTTATCTGCCAGCAAAGCTGCGTTTTGATTTTACACGCACCAGTTTCGGCTCCGGAAGCCGTTCTCAGATTCCTTCCAAATCCTCGTCAAACTGAAACACCCAAAAAGACAACCTAAAACCTGGCTGTGGCATTTTCATAAGTAACTCTCTGTTTGTCGGTGTGTACATGTAAAAAGCGTAAAAAGGACCGCCCCAAATGGGAAGGTTATTATTAAAGGCTCCAGGAATATAGTTTTTTGATTTTTCTATTTCACAGTTGGTTGATTTCAAGCATTCTAATGGCTGCTTGCTACCCTAGTGCCCATCTGTCTATTTTAATAAATGTTCTTGGTAGCACTTACCTGGCAAACATTCGAACACCCAGCAGCACAACCAAAGTTCACCCTAAATAAGGGGGCTGGAACAGCAAGCTATATGACAATGATGCAATCGTCTTTCTCCCACAACACAGGCACTGGCAGAAGCAGATAGACAGATGGGCAAAACAAGCAGACAAGAAAATGTAATGGGCCTGGTCCCATCACTCCTTCTTCCATTTTTTCCTGTTAAAGTCTGGGTGAGCAAAGGACAGATTCCTGTAACACTTGGGTGCCCTGTGCAGCTACAGAGGGTGGGTGTCAGTCAGCAAAGATTCGTCAGCTGCCTTGGAGATGCTATGAGATAAGTGATGTACTGAAGGCACCAGGTGACAGTGAACTGACCCTCTTTAGGACCCATTCATTATCTTTTATCTCTCTGTGTCTCGCTCTGGATCTAATCAGTGGTGATGGATGACAACTCTTGCTCCATCCTTTGGGCATCCAACTATGCTCCCTCTCATTTGTCACAGGCTCCGCATCCACTCCCCAGCAAACCCTTCATCCCATGTGCAGGTCCTGGGACAGGGAGGGGACCAGTTTCCTGCACACCAGCTTGTTCCAGAGCTGATGAGGATAGGCACAGGGTAGGCATGTCATCACCCTGTGTTAAGAAAGCTGGACACTGCTGTGTTCACACCCCAGTCCTTTGGTTGGTCCCTCTAAAACAGATCTGTTTTCTTTAATTACCTTGCTACTGTGAAACACCAGTTGGGTCAGGATGTGAAGGTAAACCCCCTTGTATTTAACTTGAACTTCAGTGCAAGCAACTGGGCTTTGTGCCCTATTACTGCCCCTTGGCCCCCTTATGCAGGAGGGTGGACCTGGCCCAAGCCCTGTCAAGATTGTCTCAGTGGTGTTCATCTCTATTACAAAGCCATGGGAGTTTCTCCCCATACCTTTCCTTTTTCCACTGTCATTTTTATCAGATGCATGTCAAAACTATAAGAGGTACCGATACCTTTCATCAGAGATGAGGCCCAAGTATAGCACTGAACCAGGCCATTCAGCAAGGACTGTAGGTTCTTTGTGGGCAAGGAAAGGCTACTTTTGGATATAAGTCTTTGACTTCCCTTCCCTTCGAGCGTCAGATAGTGGCAGAATGTGAAGAGCAACTCATGACACAGTCAAAATTCAATACCAGGTAAATCTTTATCATGCTAGGAGAGCTGTCTCCTTTCATGACCAGCTTTCCTGCCCCTTCACTCTCTACCCCAAAAGTTAGCATCCCCACGTCATTGCTCTTAAAGTGGTGGCAGAAGCAGCCCATAAGAACGCTGATATTCTGTTACTGCCTCGAGGACTTGAGCATGTGGTTAAGTTTTGGCATTTCACCTTCATCAATACTAAAATTTAGAAAGAAATGTGTACAATGAAGGCTTATGTCTTAGGCCTTTTTCTTATTAATCCTATTACACTTGTCTTTATGAGCTCTCCAAGTTCTTTTTACTCCCTCCGGGGCTTGGCTGCAAATGAAATTTTGCATCTCAGTGTAAAATAACCAGAACATTTTTCTATAAAATTAAATAAAAATCCTCTGTCCTGACAGTACATGCCCAGAATCCAGTTTCTGGAGTCTACATCTTTCCTAGTCCTTCATTGTCTTCTTAACTTCTCTTAGCTTTTGGAAATGGCTTTCATTCTGTGCTGATCAATATCATTAAGAAAAGTAAGGAGCAAACTTTAAACAATTCAGATGAACAAGAGGCAGAAAATGTGAGACAAAGTTGGGTAAGTCTATCACTTCCAGAAAACCTCCTCTTATTATATATGACTCAATTTTCCAATGCATAAAATGGTAACAGTGATAGTCCTAGCCTGTGATGCGAGTGGGATGGCTCAGTTCATGGATGTTCAAGAGATTCTGCTGTAACTGACAGTAGCTGTTACATTATTACTATGGTTTCACACATTTTAGGTAAGTGTTTTGATTTCTCAGCTTTACTGAATTTTCTTTGCTTTACAAAACTGGACTGGGATCCGTACAGATGCCAGAAATTCCTAGTCAGGTAAACAACTGTGGTGGGGTTTTTTGTTTTGTGGTTTTTTTGTTTGTTTTGTTTTTGTTTGTTTGTTCTTGGTTTTGTTTTGGGTTTCTTTATTTAATTGTTTTTGAGTAACAGGCTTCAAGAATCAAATCCTGTTGCCAGATTTGTGTATACGTTCAATAAGGAAGCCATGCCTGATTTCAAAAAGCACATCATAATGACAAGAAGCAGCAGAATGGAAAATGTATTAGAATTCTTAATGCCACCTAGAGTTAGCAAGGCAGAGTGGAATGACCAGAAATGAAAAATAATGGGTGAAGAAAGTTAATAGCATCCTTTCCCAGAGCTCCAACTGCTTTGAATTTAATCTTCCAGAGAACGGTAAGAATTACGTGGAAAACAATTCCCACCATATTATGGGAAGGGGATGTTTACTGTACCATGTTTGAACAGGTTTGGTGCTCTAACATTATCATTTACCTTTGAACTGTAAAATCTGGATATGTGTTTGCAAATCACCAGTACTACTCAAAATTTAAAGCCATTAATACCTGATATGGCAGGATGACTTGGGCTCCAAGAAGAAAACAAGATCAAGAACAACTTGCAATACCTCCGAGAAACATTAACTTCAACCAGCTGAGCTCCTGTTCAACTCAAAAGCTCCACCAGCAGATTTCCACCTGCACAAATGTTTTTCTGTTCAGCTTCTGCAGCACACCACTCTTTACCATAGAAGTTGACATTTAGATATGAAAAAATCAGGAAGGAAAGGGGATGATTTAAAAATAAAATGCAATTTACACTAATTATGTCATTACATAGGATGCTCTGCAAAAAAACATTAGCAAGTGAGATCATGTCAGCAAAGCTCAAGATGAGCTATATGAAAGACTTGCAAGTTCCTAAGTCAGAAAGCTGTGGCTTCCTGCTGCTTCTCATTTCTTGGCCAATCAATGCTTTATAAAGACTTCTAGGATATAGTGAAAAGTACTTTTGCAGTCCTAATGTCTGCAGCATCTAAACAGGAAACCAGTGGTAACATACTGATACGCACAGCATCCTGGTGCAGAAAAGCACAGGAGCATTCATTCCTGTTCCAATGCAATGGAGCATACGAAGCGAGGCAGTCCTGAGTCACCTGTGGCAAAGCAGTCATACCAAAGACTTCCAAAGCCCAGCATTATGCCACAACCACTGACCATCCTCCATTTCACATCCAGAAAATGGCTGAAAAGGAGACGACCACCAGCTCACAATGCAGGACATGCACAGACACACGTGCTGCTTTATGTCTCCCTGATCAGGATCAAAGACTGTTTGAAAGTCTTCTCCTTTTCCCAGTACTCACCTGGTACTGAACTAGAAGGGTTCATGTCTTGTCTTGAAACCATTAGCAATTAAAAAAGAGCACAGCGAATTCACAAATATTTGGTTATGTTCAGAAAAGCAGTCCTTCAAATAGCATCCTAAGACACGATGTGTTTTAACACATCTCTCAAGCACCTTCAGCTGAGAACACCTCAGTTTACATGACAATACCTTTCACTTTGCTGTTCTGTAGCCTGGAGGGGTCACTATCCCCAGGTGATCCTGGTCAAGTATTTCAGGGGGTTGTACACAGACCACTTCACCATTTAAAACTTGTATGTAATCACTAATTTACCCCCTCACCTGCACACACATTCCTGCCCTATAGCAGGCTTCATTTTAGGCAAAGTGGGCCAAGCTTAAAGCAATCTTGAAGGTAACCACTTCAGTAATCCTTTAGTAAATGTAAAGAAATTTAGGCTTGAATATTTCGGAGGACCGCAAACTGTCTCAGGAATGTGGGATACGGCAAAAAGGTCCTTACAACATATTTTCAGCTTCTTTTTCTCCAATGCCTGTGCTCTAAATCAGATGGCAAGTTGACGGCCGCAGAGATTCTACCATCCAAGAGATGATCAGCTAAGACGCAGAGCTGACACTTGTATTTTACATTTCACAGTGTACAAAATCTCAGAAAATGGGCTTCAGCTGTGCTCTTTTTGCTTTTCTGCTTTGTTTTGTTTTACAAATGTTCATGATGATGTTCACCATCAATCTATCTAAACCACTTCACTGACCACAGGGGCAGGGCAGCTAAGAACTGTGATCATTTGTCAAAGCTTTTATTTTGAAAAAAAAAAGAAAAACAAAACTGACAAAAGTAATTCAACAATTTTTTTGACAAATACATTTTAAAATTGTTAGGCTACCTCAGTTAACCAGATGAATAATGCAAAATGATACAAGGTGAATAATTTATTACAAAATATGGGGGGAAAACACTGTATAAATTATTGAACTAATATTATTTGACAAGTGGTTGCCCTTCCCTGAAGTGCAGCTTTCTCTGTGATGGAACATAGCAGCTGTTTAAAAGCAACAATTGTTTAAGGCAGCAAATGAAGAAGAATAGCAAGTGCTGAAAGAGTACAAGATTAGACAGAATGTAATTACCCAGATTAGAAACTGGTTAAAACTGGGAAATAAGGCAAAGGTCCTCTTATAAAATATATTATGACAGTGACAAGCACAAGTGGTCCAGGATTTTTCTCTTGTTCATTTTTTTGTTTTGTATTGTTTTCATTTGTGTTTTTTTGGTGTTGCTTGGTTGTTGTTGGTTTGGTTTTTTTTAATGTTTATTATTAACCAATGAAGGAAATAGAATAAACAGACTATTTCAGTTGGAAGGAACCTATAATGATCACTCAGCCCAACAGCCTGACCACTTCAGGGCTGACCAAAAGTTAAACAGTGTTGTTAAGGGCATCGCCCAAATGCCCCTTAAACACTTGTAGGCTTGGGGCTTTGACTCTAGGAAGCCTGTTCCAGTGTTGTCCACCTTCTCGGTAAAGAAGTGCTTTCCACTGTCCAGCTTGAATCTCTCCCGGGGCATCTTTGAGCCATCTGCCAGGATGCCAGGGAGAAGGGACGAGTACTTCCCTCTCTACCGACCCTGGCAGAGCATGGAGGTCGTAACACCACGTGGGATCAGAGGCTGAGGAGAGCAGCCAGAGCAGCCAAGCTCCAACCTCTACCAAGCCCAGACCTTCCCGCACCGGGTTGAGCATCATCCTTGGCTCCCGCTTCCCAGGGCCCGGCCTCAGCGCCGAGCGACATCTAGCGGCGGCGGTGGGAGCGCGTTCCCGGAGGGATGGCTGAGACAGCGGGATGGCGTTCCCGGAGGGATGGCTGAAGGAGAGCGACCAGCCGTGAGCCGCCCGCATCGGTCCCGGCAGCCCCTCAGCCCGCCCGCTACCCTCGCTGTTCCATCACTAGTGGGTCAGAGCAGCCGGAAAAAAGCACAAGACGTCGGTACTTGCAAATTTAGTGCCCTGTGAGGCGGCTTGTGCTCCCGCCGGGTGGAGAATAGGGAAGAAGCCTGGATGCTCCCAACCCAACGCTCAGTGCTCAGCCACACACCTGCAAGCTAAGAGTTTGAGTCAGCCACGACAAGGTAGGAAGGAAGGAGAGTCTGTTTCTCCTTAGGCATATTTCCTGAGAATCACAGAATTTTTTATGCTGGAAAGACCTCTAAGACCATCTAGTCCAACCATTAACCTGACACTGCCAAGGCCACCCCTAAAGCAAATGCCCTAGTACCACATCTACTCATCTTTGAGTATCTGTAGGGACACACTTCCCTGGGCAGCCTATTCCAGGGCCTGACAACCCTTTGCACTAAGAAATGTTTCTAATATTCAGTCTAAACCTCCTCTGACACAACTTGAGGCCATTTCCTCTTGTCCTACTGCCTAGTACCTGGGAGAAGAGACACACCCGCAGCTTCCTACAACCTCCTTTCAGATAGTTGTAGGGAGGAATAAGGTTTCCCCTCAGCCTCCTTTTATCCGAACTAAATAAACCCAGCTCCCTCAGCCGCTCCTCATATGACTTGTGTTCCAGACCCTTTACAGCTCTGTTGCCGTTCTCTGGACACACTCCAGCACCTCAACGTCTTGTGATGAAGGGCCCAAAACTGAACACAAAATTTAAGGTACAGCCTCGACCAATTAGCCTTATAGCCAGTAGGATGCCCTTACTCAACACCATGGAATAACACCCTGCGTAGCTAATAGTGCACCTTCAAGAGCTGTTGCTTTAAAGATTCTGCCAGTCCCTTTCAAAGGACAAATTGTAACTGTGGCACCTTGGAAAGATTTGCTTCTAGTGCCTAAGTGCAGGAGCTGAGTTCACCCTAAGTAGTGCAAGAATTATTCGGGGAATTTATGCTCTTGGGTCCTGGCTCCTGGTCACTAGCAGGGAAATGCAGGACTACACAGAAGCAAAATTTACAAATCTCTGTCACCTTATGGGAACGTTGCGATACTCCCAATTTACACACATACTTTGGATGTGTAAATATTTCAGAGCTGCAGTTTAAGGGCACCAGTGATTTGCACAGCACTATATATCACTGCTTCCCAGGGAGCACAGTGCTACTGAGAAGTAGCTCTCAAGTCAGAGGTGGATTTAACTTTAGCACCTCAGTACTACACTACAAGTTTGATTGTTTATGTACATCATGTCAACTGATTTAAAATCTATATTTACACATGCTGAGATGGCTTCTACTCATTAATAAATTACGACACTTGTAAACCACTGAATCTGCAAGTTGGCTTTCTAATTTACTAGTGTCTGAGTATCAGGTTTCCCATCCTTCCTAGGCAAAAGTTGCTGAGGAACAAATCAAAATGCTCCACACGGTCCTGTAGATTGTGGTTGTCCATATACCACTGGCACCCATGCTCCTCATACTACGCCTTCATGCAGACTAAAGTTGTCTCTTCTGTCCCGAGGGTTACTAGCCTTGGATCTTTTGCACTGAACTCAATCATGTAAATGAGTTTAATGACAAAGGTTAGTTTTTCCAAGAGGAAGCTGGAAACCTACAGCAGTATGTTCTTGAGGGCTAAGAACTATGCAGTGAGTTGCCATTGCAGCTGCTTGTGAGGGGCCCTTCTGCCAGCAGCTCTCCAAGCTCATAACTCCCTTCTTCCCCTGAGCACGAATTATGAAATATTAGAGGCTCTGATCTCTGCCTCATTAAATAGAGAATATTCTCACTCTGTCTTGACCTGGGCTAGGGCCAGTTTAAGGAGCAATCTGTCATGAGATCATTAATACAAAGACTTTCTCAGAGGGCAAGGATGTTCATCCAAAATTAAATTCTTAACCTTTTCAGGAAGGACTTTGGAAAGGATATTTTACTTTTCCTAACTGGAGGAATCAGTTATATATTTCTGCACTGCAGGGATGATGGAATCAGAGCCAAGAGGCGAGCACCATGCTGAGACTTTGCCTCCCCAATTCTTTCAGTGATGTCCAGCACTGTGTAAGCAGAAGCCCCAGGGATCAGGAAGTAGAGCAATGGTCAGGGAGCAAACCAAGGTCAGTTAAAAATTGCAATGAATACAATTCAAATAGGCCAAAGGCACAGACCCCAAAACAGCAGCCAGGCGTGGGATAAGAATAAGACACTGGCAATGCCTGAATATAGAGAGATGCTGTAGAAACATGAGCAAGTCTTAGCTATCCTTTCAAGACACAGATTCAATTGTAAGACACAGTACTCACAAGTCACATGAGTGGCACAGGTGGCTCTGGTTCTGCTTGCAGTGGTGCCCATAACCATTCTGAGAGAAGGTCTGTCCTCTAATATAAGAATTTATTGTACTTCATATCTAAGTGGTTCCTTGGCCTTTTTCACTCCCCTCTCTCCACTTTTCTCCTAGAAAGGGTTTTAATGACCAGAGGTACCCTCAGCGCGATTATGAGAGCAAGCTATAAGGATGGAGGCATATATATATATAGAGACAGAAACCTCCAAGACAAATGTTTTCTCCTAATAGTATACAATCTACACAGACTGCTGAAGAAATGGGATGAATAATAGAATCACAGAATTTTCTCATCCTCTGTCACTGTCAAATCCTATTAAACTCACTCCAGGTAAAAGGTACATTATCGACAATGCTAAAACTACATTACACATCGGGGTTACCATAAGCAAATGAAAGAAGATGGGTGTGAGAGAGGATAAAGAGAACTCACAAGTCATCATCTTCCCAGTGAAGCATCAAGAGAATACATATTGGGGGTGAAGTGCTATTCCTGAGGACATATAAAATCTATATCAGGTTAGGACTGAAGCTTAGTATTAACCCTCTTGTTGCTGGGGCTTTTTCTCTATGAATACTGTCTCTGCTGCTTCTTTTGAGGCTAATGTGCTTTTATACCAAAGAAGATACAGACAACTGGATTAGTATGGGATTTAGAGAGCAGACTGTGTACTGGGTGATGTGACAGCGAACAACTAAATTTAATATGGCAGCTTGATCCATTATGTATTTTATTCCAAGAAAAGTCTACATGGGCACATGAAACCTGGACTGGATCTGGCATCACAGTGGACTGGGATCCAGAAGTGTCAGATCTGGGCCACATCATGATCACATTTTAGCAACCACTTTTGCTGCTAACTAAGTACATTTTACATGGCTTAAGCTTATAAATCCACAGAATCCTCATTAAAAATCATCCTGACCCTAAACTTTAAGTAAAGATACATAATATTTAGCACTTTTCTGGAATTTTTACCTGTAAAGCTTAGAGGTCTTTAATCAATTGATATCATTACACTCATTTCCACAGAGACACCAAGCAGGAAGGCTGACACATGCAGGGTTGCCCAGTGAATCAAAAGAGGGCTAGGGACTGTACTTAGAGCTCCCAGCTTCCTCAAAACCCCCTGTGCAACCTTTGCTCAGCTTGCCACTGGAATTGAGACTTTATACGCTCTCACCAAACGGACCTGAAATTTGCACACATAACCAAAATCCTAGTTCTGACAGTCTCAGAGGGGTTTCAAAGTAGTACAGGTCCCACCAAAGACACTGCCTGTTGATTATTGCTCTTCCTCAAGCATTCACTAGATGAAATTAAAGGCATGCACAGCTTTCTACAAGTACTCTGAAATACCTTTCTTCTCTCCTGGATCCTATACAGGTTTTACTTTGTACATATGTACGGAAGAAAACTTAGCATGGTAAATATTTGTCAGCTGATATCCCTGATTACAGCAAGGCCTGGCTCAAACTTGGCACCACAGGACAAACTTGCTCGCTAGAAATTAAGCAGCTTCTGCTGCTCCATCCTCAAGTGTAACTGTAGAGACTAAGAAATGTAAAATCTCTCTCATGTTTCATTAAAGAAATAAGTTTTAAAAATTAGTATGAAGAGGGCATAGTGAATTTGATACTAAGCTGTCCTTTGCATTATCACTGACCTGATCATACCACCTTCTCAAAGCTTTATCAGCTCTGAGAGGGACACAGCACGCAACTATTCCAAGAAGCAATGAGAAGCCTTTACAGAAACAGGTTTTGTAATCATTCGCAATTCATTTAGCATACGGAGCAGCATTCTGGGTGTCATGTCTCCCAGCTGGTGGCCAGACGCTACAGTGGATGTGACCAACTGGCCACAGTCTTTCAGCCTGGCAAACCAGACTTCTGTGTGTGCATGGCCTGTGTGTTTCTGTGGCTGAGGATTACAGCACCACGTCCAAGTTCTAGAAGCAGACGCCAAGCCAGCTGAACCACAGAGGAAATCATCCCCCGGCCAAACTGGGCAGAGGGATGCCAAAGTTTGGAAAAGAGCACCAGCCAGCCAAGAGGATCTTAATATTGAGAGTAGTCAGCTTTCTCTAACGGTCTTACGTCTGAGTGAGACGGGAGGAAGAACAGGTCGCTTTTGCATTCAAAGCCCAGGCCAAGGGTTCCAGGGGATGTGCAGTATTTTCTCTGTAGCTCCTCTAAACTCTGCACACCTACACAGAGCAATACAGCCTGTGTGGCACCAGAGGTCCCAGAGCTGGCTCCACTCAAGTTGGAATCCCTGCTGCATGGGGAGCCATGAGCTCACCTCCCAGAGCAGCATAGCTGGCTTGGTATAGGCCTAGACCCAGAATACTGTGCCTAGGCTCCAGATGAAAAACAACCTTCCTTTAATAGCAGCTAGGAGATTTCTCCACTGCTTTGTCTGAATGCTTCTCAGTGCTACTTTTTCTTCTCTAACAAGAGAGAGGGTCCTGATCTTCTCTCAAATATTGCTTTAAGAGCTTGGAAAGAGCTGGTAAATACCACTTTGCCTAGAATAAGCTGTCCGTGGATGCTTAGGAAGAGGACAGAGAGGTTGTTAACACGTCTGTATAGGAGACATGTGGCTTCAGTGACAAGCACTAAGGCCCATGTAGCCTGGAGGATGGGTTGCACTTAATTGCTTTGCCCGTTTTCAATTGTATGGTTAATTTTTAGCTACTTTCTGCCCTAAGTATGACTTTGCTATCACTCCCATAGCATTATAGCTAAAGACATGATTGCATTTCCAGATAGGCTTGTCACTTAGAAAACACTAATGCCCCACTTTTGCAAGGCAATTATGAAGCGTTACTCTGATTTTATAACATACCAAATGTCTGTGTGGCTACAGACTGATAACATAGAACCAGCAGCAGCATTGATTAAGTGCTGCTGGCAATCTGACTACTGGAATACTACAGGCCACCAGCGGCCATAATACAGGAATAATTAATAATAAAGCTTAATCTTGCCCTCTAATGAACAGAGAAACACCTCTCTCTCACCCTGGCCTATCCTCCTTTCCATGAATCCTAAGAGGAAGCAAACCTGTGATATAGCAGACACATCTTAAGGACCAAGGGTTTGAGGAAAGAATAGCAGGCAAATGGCTGTCATGCAGTGTGGGGATAGCTGTACAGGTACTAACATCCTATGAAGGAAGGTACATCCAGCCTTCACTGGCTGTTAGAAACACGCTTGCTGTGAGTCTTTGATGAAACAGTGAAAATGAGCAATGTTTAATTTCTATTGTATAAAACAACTCTGAAATAAGGCACTTTGTTTCTAAATAGTCTTTGTTTCCATGTACTGGCAGTTCAGGCAATCAGAAATCCTCCTTCTAGCCTCCCAAAACTGTGAAAATGAGTTTTCTAGAGTTCTTAGTTTTGAATCATCAGGTGACAGTTAGGTTGTATTTTCAAGCTTTTCATCACAACATCATAGCAAAAAACATTCTTCAAGCCCTCCTCACTTCTCCCAAAAAAACAACAATGAAAGAGGAAAATTTGTCTTCTTGCTTACGTACCTAAGAAGCAGCTGAGCTTGAAATTAAATATGGAAGGACTAAGAAGGACTAAGGATTGCTGCTAAAATTGTGAGCATCAACAGTGCAAAGTTTCCAAAATCCTCGACCCAACGCTGATGCTGTGGCAATGCTGTATTTGAAATGAAAAATGCTTTATTGTGCTGCACTTGAATTCTCTCATGCTGCTCTCCTCTCCTTGTTAAAGACATTCATGGGGAAACCTTGGGATATTCTTTGTATATGAGGGAACAAAGTGTCCTCTCCCCTGGAGGCAGAATACAGTGTTACTGGAGCTAAAAGGCCCAAAGTGCCATATAATGCTAAAATAACAGGGAGTTTTACCTCTACTTTTCTCTCATAATCCTGAGCTATTTTTCCTCCAGATGAAATGAAAGATATATCCCATCATCTCCACTGCACGCAAATACCATAGCCTGTAAAGCTACATATTAGCAACTTGGGAGATTCTCTCCCACAGGAGCAGATCAAGACAGGCAAACAGTGACTAAAAATTTGGGGGGTTTTTCCCCCAAACCCCTCATTTTATGCCTGAAAAATATGATGCCTGCTAATAACATATGTAGCTGTGGGAGCCACAATGATTACTAAGGCAAATGAATCTCATGCCTCAGGAAGCAGAGTGTTTTCCATAGGGCTCAGGAATTGAGTCCCCTGCCTGCAGCATTACCTTGAGACATGCAGGGCCTACGACCTGCCTCTTTGCAGCAGCTCTCATCCCACCTCTCATCTACCAGTCAGCTCAATCCAAAACCCTTGGCAGGAAGCTGTGCCAATAAATATATTTTCTATTGGCAGGATATTGCTCTCCTCTGAAATATCACATATTTGGCCATTAGGGAAGGCAGAGTGTGATCCTGTATGTCAAATCCTATGTTCCCATGAAAAATGAAGGAGCCACTTTCCTCTCCTCTCCTCTTCTCCCAGCTAACCAGCCAAGGATGCTGTCACGAGTGAAATACAGCATGCAGGGCTTGTTTTGCCCTGGCAACGGCTGTACCCGAAAGTAGCACAGAGGAGTGGATTGGAGAACAGAAAAGGGGCAGGAAATACATGTGCCTACTTGCCCACTGAAACTGCTGAGGATTTTAATTTTAGGCCTCTCATCAGCCCTGACACAAAAATTGTAGCATCAGTTAAGTCGTAATGAGTTAGTGGTGCATGTGACATTTACAGATTGGAGATTAGGAGCAAAAGTGCAGGACTTCACAGTAGCCTTGCTATGCATAGATGCAGTGTTTGGACCCAAGGCTTAAGTTCAGGAGTTTCATCAAGAAACTGAAATGCTCAGGAATTCATAATAGGATAAAAAGCTTTTCTTCTGTACAGTAGGATAGCTTTTACCGACCCCCACTATAGGTGACCAGAAGCATCTAACATGTGCCTGCCTTATTTTGGGCAGGTATTAACTGGCCAAGAGGTAGCTGATTGCAGTATAGATAACAGCCCCAAACCCCCTGCTACTACAATCATTAACTGATTTCCTCAGTGTGAGGATAAATTTAGGACTTCTGCTAAAAGACAGGAAAAAGATGTGTAAAAAAACAGGAAAGATTGGATCAACACACCTGATTCCAGATTTTGATCACTCTGCAGCCTGATTTTCCCTCAGGATCAGTCAAATCCTAGTCATTTTCAACGCATCGGGAAAATAGACTGCAAACATTTTGAAACTAGACCAGATCTCCTGGATTAACCACACATAAACACCATGTAGTGTGCCCTAACATTGGCCTCAGGATAGATGCGGGGTGCCTTATCCGGCCTTGCTTACAAGGGGTTTGCAAAACGAAGCAGGGACCCCTGGACCTCCTTCTCTGGTGGGTTTGACTACCCAGGAAGCCAGGGCTCCTACTGCTGGGAGCAGCACTGCCCTCAGTACCAGGAATGACAGTGGCAAAGAGTGAGCTGTAAGGGTGCTGGGTTCTGCAGTGCAGGGTACTTGTGAATCCACAGGCAGGGAGACAGGTGCAGAAGGGAGAGGATTAGATTAGCTCACATTCAGAAATGATCTGTGTGCTCTGATACTGCAAGAATCTTTCTTTTTTCCTTGGTTCCCCCTCCTTCCTTTGCAAATCCCAGCCTCTTCCCTCCTGCCTGATTTCATCACAACTCCAGACTGCTTGAACAAGCTGCCTGATAAGCCCACAGATGCCAACAGGAAGCAATGATGTTACAATAAGTGTCACAGGGAAAATGTCAACTGTATCATTATAATGAAGGTCATGTCTCCCTCACAGAGAGCTCAGGGCTCTGCACAATTCACGTGTTGTTATTAGGTAGATGTTGACATGTGTAACTTCTACCTTACAAGAGTCACAGCACAGGGAGGAGGTGAGGAAAAGCTGGCTCACAACTACTCTGAGCTTCAGCCTCTATCATAGAAAGTGCAGAAGGAAACAATTAACATATGTTATACAGGGGGAAATTCATAAATACGCCAGTTCCAGCTCGTTGGGACAGACAGGATACGCACAGGATTACCAGGCAAATGCACAGCACACAAGCAGCCTCAGGACCAAGGCAAATCACAGAGTGGTACTAAGAGCAAGTCAGGCACAAAAACAACCAGCCTGTATCCCAAAGTTGATGCTAGTAAATGGCACTTGGATACTTCACGTAAAACAGCCCGCTGCCTCCCTAATGTAGGGAATCTCCTCCTTTTAAACCTAGCAATAAAAATGATAAAAAGGGGACTATAAAAAATAAAAGCTTTGAATTAATACTCTAATGAAGTTTTATTATTTTTCTAAAAAAGATTTTGTTCCATGATGAAAAAATATATACTCTCCTTGGCTCTGACTCTATGAAAGGAAGTGGTTGTAAGAGTGGTGGGGGATGTTTGTGCATGCGTGTGTGTATGAGATGAAGCAAGGCACTGAATGCAGAAGGCAGAGGCCTTTCAGTTCTCCAGAAAGACACAATGTTCTTTCCCCGTCTTCTCTCCATCTCCAAACCTGTCAATATTTTGCTCAATAAGGAATGACATGTTGGCAAGGATTTTCACATGCACACACACACGCATGCGTGCACGCATACCCTGCTAGAGCCGGTAGAAGAATATTAAAATCTGAGAGATTTGACTAATACGTGGCATGACAAAATGCTTTCAGTGATCCACAAGTCTGCCCATCACACATTTGTTGAGGGAGACTTTTAGGGCATTGCTCACAGGTCCCCCAGGACATCAAAACTATCCATGTAAAGACAGAGGAAAGGAGCATGATATAAAAGTGATCATATAAAGAACTGGAGGTGCACAGCTTTTGAGGGGCAAGAACTAAGGTAAGTGTGGTGTAGCAGCACACTTATGAGTGACTGAGCACCATTTTACTCTTTCTCCAGTCCAGAAAGCCAAGGAAGAGGTGAAGAAGTAGATCAGCAGGTTGTAGCTAAATGCTAATTGCACTTCCTTGTGATGCTGTGCTGTAATTTATCTACTCCCTCCCATTCCCACAGTGCTGGTATATCCCCTCCCATCAGTTTGTTCCCTTATGCACTACTGTGAGGCAAAACTGCTGATTGGAGCGAGCGTGGTATTTTTTATGGCAGCCCGTATCCACTCAGTTGCTTGGGGAAAGGCTGGCTCAGGACTGAAAGCACAGGGGAAAACACACCTCCCTGAAGCATCCATTTGTACTTTATTTTAGTAAGAGCAGAAGGATAGTGCCATTTTATTCCTCCATCCATAGGGCCATATTCCTATGCCTCTAACATTAGAATACTCAATGCAGCCAATTAACAAGCAGTGGGTGAACACGGTGGAGATGTTCTGAGAAGCAAGGGTGATTTGGCTTCAATCCTCCACTCCCTTAAACAAAAACTACAGAAAGATGGGAGCAGAGAAGAAAGGTTTTTTACTCTTAGTTCTATTTTTCTGTTCCAGGATGATCCACTATCCCTGCCTTTGCCCAGTGCTTTGGAAACCCAGAGCTGAAACTCAGTGACAGCCTTGAAAAGTCCTTCCCAGGCTGTATCTGAAGCCCAGACCAAGGACAGGTGAAACAAGATCTCCACAGAAAATGCTTACAGACATCAGATGTCACATCCTAGCCCAAAAGGGACTGTACTTCTGGGAGAGAGCTTCAGTGCAAAGCCTGATGAAGAAATCTCCGCAAATGGTGACCTTGGTTTGAAAGTTCAAGATGGCATTGTCTTCCCCACCATTCCACCATCTTGTTATATTTTCATAGTCCAAAAACAGGAAAAAAAAAATCCCTGTCTTGAGATTTTCCTGGTTAAAGCCAGTGAAGCATATTCAAGAGGTAGAGGGAGAGTTGAGGCCTTCCCTTGTTATGGGAAGGAAGGTGAAAAAGAGGAAGAAGTGTTTTGGGTTTGCTGGCAACCACATTTAGCACAATGAATTTCTGAATCCAAGTCAAGGAAGGGATTCACTGGATGAGTGTAGCCAGCCTTCCCCCAGAGAAAGTCACCTGGGGGCCGGGTCCACTGTCATCATAAGCAACCCCCTATAGGTCCTGCTGCTAAAAGAAGGTTAATGCCAGTGGCTCACAGGTTTTTTCACTTGGCTCTTGATCTGCAAAGTAATCTGAAATGGACTGCTTCCTGCATTTCCGCCTGTGCTTATTTGTTCACTTATTTTAATTTGAAGGAGGATTTAGTGATTCCTGGATCGATATCCCTAGTTTGAGCCAAGAACAACTCTGAGCAAAAATGGTCACACGATTCTCTGACTCACAGCACACCTCAGTCCTGACTCCCCTACCAGGGTCTGGCTTCCCTGCTACCCTTCAGCCACTGCCCCCTCCTACACCACAGCCCCCCAGCACCTTGCTCTGCTATTTCCTCTCCCACCTGCCCTCAAGTCTTCCTTGAGTGGAGACTATAAAATACAAGCCAGAAGGTGAAGCTATGGTTTGGGGATGATAAAATTAAGATGAGATCCACCAAATTCATTTTTATTTGCAACCATAAACTAAGCTTCAAATTACAAGACAGAGAAATTAAAAAGGAAAATGAGAAAGAGTTCAAGTGCATCAGTTACAGGTTGTTAATAGAATCAAAGTGTTTTGTACTATTTATATTTTATGAAGCTCTAATGCTGTGTTTGGTACAACAGCATATCACAATAAATGATTTACAAACTCAGTAAGAGATCCAGAAAACTCATCTCAGCTCATCCATTAGAAGGCCAAAGCTCCTGATCTCCGTATGTTACAACACCCTCCCCCCCAAATACATTGATGCACTTTAAAACTGGAAAAAAAAACCCACAAAAAAATACAAAAATCCTTATTAGTCCTGAGTTTTGGTTTTTAAAACTTTCCTACTGGATTTTTCCAATTGTTACAGGATAGTGTCCTGCTAGAAATGAAGCAATTTTTCAAAAAATTATAAAGAACATTTGAGAAGTCCATAAAAGAAATGACAACTTTCTAATGAAAAAGAATTTTTTAACACCACATAATTTGATTTTCATATTTCTGACAGAAGAAATAATTATAAAGAGTAATTAGAAGTATTATTTCCTAAGCTTAGAATTTTTTCTCAGACTTGGAGGTTCCCTTTGGAAGACCTGAGCTAATCCTACTCCCTTCCACACACCCCTGAGCTAGGATTTGCAGGACTGTTTGACAGATCAAACTCACTTTCAGCAGGTGGCACAGAGAAGGCAGGCAGTTTCCTAAACATGCAAAGGTAGCTCTGCTTTGGGTTTTGAGTCATACAAGGCAAGCATAACGCTTCAGATCTATTGGCATGCCTGGTGCATCAAGTGGCATGTGATGGAAGGTAGGGACCAACATCCACTTCAGATTGATGCTTGTGAGTGAGTGAGGCAAGAGGTTTGGGGTGTCTCTGCAATGCCCAGGTGGATGAGGACAGTTAGCACAGGAAAGTGAGACTTCCCCCCCTGCCCAGCCAAAACCATGATAGGAATGAGGCACGGATGCAGCTGATCACATCTCTGGCAAAGCAAGGGGCTGTGTAGGTGGCATGGAAGAGGATGATGCATCATTCTTGGAGGCTCATCGCCTGTGTCCTATTACACTGATCCTTGGCTCCAGCCAAGCTTTGCCTGGATCAGGAAAGCAGCAATATTTTTTATGATAGCTTCTATCTTCTCAGTGTCTGGGAGCCATTAGCCTCTCAGTTTGTCTTAGACCTACTTTAATGTACTCTGAGTCATGGCAAACAATGGGAGCTCTGCTGGTGCAGTGGCATGCTTGAGCAGAGAGGGCCTGCCCTCAGGAGTGAGAGTCAGTCAGTTGTGCTGGAAAAGCATGTTAGAGGATCCTTCTCAGCACCGTGCCCCTCTGCCCTGCCAGAGCATCTCCAGATTCAGGAAAGTCAGTTGTTTCCCAGACCAGCAGCTCTGACTCAGCAGCTGCAGGACCAAGTCAGAAGAGAAATGAATCAGGGTCCTATTTAAGATCAGTAAGAAAGTACCAGTGCTATCTTGGCCACAGAAGTGAACCTCAGAGCACCACCACAGCTGGGCTCACTCCCACCCACAATGGCCTCGGTTCTTTTCAAGTGCAGTTATGGACCGGTTTAGTTGTATCAATTTAGAGCTCTCCACGGACCCTTATTTTAGCATCAGATGGGGCTGGGCTTAGCACCAACTTCAGCGGTGCTGGGAAATAAATGTGCTCCTGTGGGATACACCTCATTTGGGACTGACTCTGCAGACTTCTGTTGTTACCCCACAATACTTCAACCTTGCTCCCAGAAACAGGCTTGCATTCAGCCAAAATAAGAATAGCTACATGGACCGGTTATGGGCTAAAGCAGCACAGTGAAGGCCAAAGAGTATTGAGATCCCAGGGACCAAATGCTTCCTGTCAGAAGGCCTGGAGGAGGCTGTCAGTTCAGACAGGGTCGTCAGAAAACCTCTGTGTCGTGAGGTCTGAAGGGAGGAGTAGAAGCCTGAGACAGATATTGAAGGAAAGCTGAAGAGGCAGCAAGCAAAGCACAAGGGCTGGGATTTGAGGGGAGCGCATTTACTACTGGCTGAGCTTGTTACTGTTTCGGTGCAGTTAGCTCCTGTCTGTCACTCTCAATAAAAGTGTTATTGATTAGCATGTGACTTTATTGTAGGGAGCTGGCCAGGAGCCAAGGTGGAAGGGCTCCAGAGGGAAAAGAGGACGACTGAGCTGGCAGGGAGGGGAGGGCGGGGGGGGGGAGGGGGGAAGGAGGAGGAGGAAAAAGGAAGCTTGGAAACATAAAATCTTGAAAAGAGTAATTAATTCTGATCGTTACAGCAATCTATCCAGATTTTCAAGAATATTATAAATCAGTTGCCTGTACCCTTCCTATTAGCATTCACACTAGGGACGGATCCTGGGGAGAATTGATCAGCTGAGAGTGCCAGTGCCCTGGGGAAGGACTCCAGCTCAGAGAAAGGAGGATTGTTTTGGCTGCTCATTTCAGAACCACTCCTGTGCCCAGGCCCATGGAAAACTAAGGAGGCTAGAGGCATGGCCCTTCAGGAGAGACGCATGGTCCCTTAACCCACCTCCACTGCTGTTCCCTTGAGGGTGTGCCAAGGGAAAGGGCAGATGGCCTGCAAATCTTTTTGAAAGTGAGAAAGTGTTACTACATCTTGCAGCTTAACTGAAAAAGAAAAAAAAAGGAAAAAGAAAGAAACAATCCCTACAGAAAAAAATAGAGGGTAGAAATGGAAGAGCAGAAAAGGCATACTTTCTACATTAAATTAAAAATAAGCTTTATTTAAAAGAAAAAAATCAACATTTGCTCTGAAATGTTTTATTTTAATTGCTTTCTTAGGGAAAAATTTCTTTAAAACCTGCTTCATTAACCACAGAATCCCGTTTTTCATGAACAAATTTAACTTTTTTTTTTTCTGCCTTCAAACTACTTCTTCACTTCTGGATGCTTTGAAAAGTCATCTGGAGCCCTTAGGAAGAACATAAATGTGAAATAGGAATAGTAGTGAAATATTATTCATTGAAATACATGACAAAAGGTAGTCCATCATCAAATAAGTCTTAGTCTACCATTTAGAAAGGGAATTTAAAAAAAAATCTTGATTAGATAACTAATGGATTTCCTATTTATGTATCTTGAAGATATGCTCCCAGTTCCCATCTTAAAGCTGGCCCACCTTTCAGTAAGCAGTGCCCTGCTTTCCCTGGAGGCTTACAGGATAAAGCAGCTGTGGAGCTCCCATGAGAAGTACTGGCAGAGCTTTGTTCAGGGACCTCAACACAGGATAGCAGACAGTGTTGAAGGCTGGAGCCAGGGATACTGACACGGCTATAGAACCAGACTTTTCTATTGCATACTCAGAATTTAAAAGGACGCTTGGTCTCTTCTTCTGCTTTCCAAAGAATAAAAACATGCACGTTCCTGATCTTTATGATACCAGATACCAAAGACCTAATAGGACACAACAGTGCCAAAAAAATGACCACCCATAATGCACAATGCTTCACTTGCCCCTTTTCAAGACTCAGCACTTGAATTTAAAGGTCTGTTGTTGCCACAAACTAATTTTATAGCTATCAATGCCCTGAGCTTCTGTTTCTCTCAATTTTCTCCTCTTTAATGGAAAACTCTTCTTAACACCCTTCTTTCCCAAAACACACAAACTTTTATATATTTGCTGTCCAGCCACTGCTGCAGGGCATCAGTATGACAGCAGCCTGGTTCAGTGCTGACCAGTTTGTGGTGCCAGTTGTCCTGGAGAGCTACAACAATGACAATGTTTAGCTGTGCTCCATACCACGACTATGAATATATAGGCCAGGCAGCTTGGACCCTGCACTCAAGTACTGGGTTCTGTGGCCACACACAAGAGTTTTCAGGCAAAGTTAAAAGAGCATCAACTCTGCCATGGTATCAACACAGTCATTGGAAGCTTTATTATCTCGACCTTCAAGCAACACAATTGCCATGTGGAACCCGGTTATCGCATCTCTCCCTTCTCTCCTCCCCGACCCACCTCCCATCCTACCTTTGCCACCTTCGTCCCTCCACATCATCAGCAATATCCTGGAAGGGACTCCGTTAAACCACAGGCCCAGATGGCTTTGCTCCTTTCTCTGAGTGCATCTGTGGCCACAGTCTGCCAAGGAGGACATTTCCCTGCGGCTCTCCTCACTTGCCTAAATGTAGGTGTTTGGTGTCATTTGGGACGCCTTGGGGTGCACGAGACATCTGCACAGAAATGGCAGATATGACACGGGACTACAGGAAACCTGTGCCCATCTGCACCAGTGGCAGGAAGCCAGGCAGGACACCAGAAAGCTACTAAAGCAAGCAACTCAAGCACCTAACACTGCTTCCAACCAGCAAGATGGGGTTTCGGTGTAGGCTGGTTCTTAGGTTATTGGGAGCAAGGACAAGAGAGTTCTCCTTTCTGCTGACACCTGCTGGACCTTGCCCTTCCCACTAACAGGCTCAGGAGAGGATTTCTACAATATTTTCTGGCATATTTCTGGAATATTTTACCTGGTACGATGCCAGCTAAAAACCTGGCACCGTGCTCCAAAAATAAAAGGCAAGACACAATTGCTATTTAAGTTGGGGAAGAAGTCTACAGATTGTCCACATGGTCTCCTCTTCCCTCTCTTTGCGCTATCTGGGCATAACTAAAAAAGGGTACTGGATAGAAGGGAAGATTTATTTTGTGAGAAGCCCTGAATGATAATATGAATAACTCACTTGAATGCCTTTTTCTGCTCCTTATTTCTTCCATAGTACTTCCCTCTTCTATACCTGCTTTTTATGTTCATCTTTTATTTCTATTTCCCGTTTCCTCCACTGCTGCCAGCTCTTAGCTTCATTTACTAGTTTTGATTGTATGTTATTTACTTAGCTCCCGTTGATTTGTCCCTTCAGGACTTCTCCATTTTAAGCAAAGAGAATGCATATGATTTTAAGTGGACGTAATTTTATAGAAGAAAGGAAACAATCACTGTAGCTTCCTTCTCACTGGAAAAAAAACCCAAAAGATGTTTCAGCACTTGTTCACAGCTGAGCTGATCCCAAAATGGTGACCACAGACAGAGTCAGGGTAGGAGCGACAGGAAGTCACAACATATGCAAAGCAGCATCTTAACTGTTTTAGATCTACTCAATTTTCAATACTTTTTAAAGTGCACATGACTTGACAAACAAAAATTAGTTCTTCAGTGTAAGGTATCCTCCTTGTCCTCCTCTCAGCAGTGCCATGAAGCGTTCTGAGCTGTACTTTGAAAACAAAACACAGTCTCAGGAAAGTAGAAGACCAATAGACTTGCACAGATGTTGCAAGATGCTCAGCTAACCAGAGGTTCTAGAATGTTCCTAACAAAAAAAAAAAAATCACTGAAAGTACTACATTCCAACAGGATTGGAACACCAACACATGAAAAGGGTGCTCTCACCTTAGCTTTATTCCCCCTTCAATATTGGTCTGACTACTCATGCCTCAGCATGCCTCCTCACCTCTGCATAATGACTTCCCGACCAATCTGCCTGCAGCCACCACTGCCTTCACCCTGATGCCTTTCTTGGGAAAACATCCTATAGCCAGACAAAGAGCTGCAAGACAGTCTAAATCCTTCACTGCCCCAGGAGTCAGACAAACTCTTCATCAGAAAAATGGAGCAGGACCCTAGCCATTCCCTCATTTTTTTGTGCTACTTACAAATAACAATATATTTCTCAAAGATTCATCCAATCTTTTATTTACCAGGTAGTCCCCTCTGAATACATTTCAGCTTACGGCATGCATAAAAACAGCTTGTTTCTGTTATCGTTGGGGTTTTCCTGTATAAGCAAAAGGAAATCTACCAAGCATTTAGATTTATGGGGTTTTTAACTATAAAGTTAAAACTTCACAGGAAGTAAAATCCCTACGAACACAGAAGCCATTCCCTGTCCCTCTCTCTCCTTGCTCACTGTCTCTGCAAGGGCCTGAGCTGTTCACGAAGTGGCAAGCTGACTCAGCACCATGGCTGGACTAATCTAAGCCTTGACATCTTTTTAAACCTATCATTTTTATGATGCCACCTGATGTAGTGGGTCATTAATCACATCACATGGTATTTGCACTGCCCCCTTATTGGATGACCAATGCTTTAAACAAAACAGCAAACATCAAGTCATTTCATTATACAGTTGTGGGTGATTTTTCTAATGAGCAAGCATTTTGGCCAGAGATATGTAGTAGCTTTTAGGGCTCATTTTCATAGGCAGTGAACCACTTTTACATACTTATTAACAGCAAAAGGAAGGACATTTCACCTACTTACAGCAAAATGCAATATACAAACATAACTTAGTAGCACCACATATACATTTTTTTTGACCAGTTTCTCCAGATGTGTAGAAACAAGAACTGCAGAGGCACTAAAAATGGAATCAGGTTCAAGGAGCAAGACGTATGTGCTTCTGACAGCACACCTTAATTCTCAGCACTAGGTCATCATAGTCGACCCCTTCGTGCCCACTTGAAATCCTCTCTTTTTAATCCATGCTCTCTTTCCTTTCCTGAGATGGAGAGCTTTATAGGTAGGATATTCAAGAGCACACAGAAGTGGCTTATCTTTGACTTCACTGTGAGCACACATAGGCCAATTGCAAATGTTTTTAAATCTTTCCCAATGTCCATCTTCACCATGTATCCTCTCTTGTAACTTGAGCTTCTTGCCACTCTAAGTCCTTCCCTATTACCTTACAGGTTATTTTTCTACAGAACTTTCTTAGTTGAACTCCACTTATGATTTAATTCACACCAAAAGAAACAGTTTAAAAAAGACAGTCATGAGGCAGCTATCCGGGGTAAAAGGAACAACTTATGTTTCTGAAAGTAAGTGGAAAATGGTTCTTAGATCTCAGGTGATAAGAACCACCGGAAATACCAATGTGTGCTCCATTCACCACAAGACCAGAAGATGCTCCACAGAGGAACAGTGGCTTACTGGCAACAGGAAAAAGACAAGAAAAATTTCTCTTTTTGAGAGTGGGTAAGGAGGATCTGCATGAAAGTGTCCTCTGCCACCTTGTAGATGGAGCATTCAGAGCAGAACCAAAGAAAAGCCTGCAGTGAGCAGGCAGCCGTGCATACACTGGCTGACTGGGTGTCTAGCAAGGTGAAATGATATTGAAGAGGCATTTCCATTGTGAAGACTTTCTGAGAGGTCTGCTGAATCTGATGGGAAGAACATTTTTCAAAGAGACCCAGACAACAAACTGCGCTTCCCACAATAAAAATACCCATTAAGCTTTATTATGGTTATTTTTATTGAAGCTAGTCTAGACATTCAAGTACAATTTTGATTCATCTCCAGATAAATAGAGATCTAGATAAGGATGGAGCCACTGCCACTGTGTAGGGTCAGACTGCATAACGGCCCAGTCATTATCCTATCTCTGACAGTGACCAGAACACAATAAGCATTTGAGCTTCCCTCATTCCCAAATACCTGCTGACTCATACTCTGCCTCACTGTGTTAAACAGTTCCTCAGTAATCTTTTTTTTCATTAGTGTATTTAATATTTTGTATTTTAAAAAAAGGAAATTTGGCTTATTCTTTCGTTGATGAAATGAATCTCACTTGAAAGCTTTTTTTATTTCAGTTCCAATCTGCCTGAGATCTTTCAAGTCTATCTAATCCTAAAATACCAAACAGTTTAAGAATCCTTTTTAAATGGTTTTCAGAAATTGGGAACATTCAGCAGCTTCTCCCAAGGCTAATACAAGCTTGAAGATGTCCTAGGCTTTTAAACAAACACAAATTATGAGTTTTAGGCTTCAAATAAGTGCTGCCAGCTAACTTTGAACCCTTTCAAGTTTGGAAATTATAATCTTTAGCTGCTTTCTTGGCAGAGAAAGAATGTGAAACCATGATCCTGGCCTAGCCTGCAGTATCTTGTCTTGTGCTGAGAGTGTCTTGGTACAATGTGTAGAGCATCTCTGAACCTGACAGATCACTGAGATGGAAGCTTCTGGCTCTAGAAGCAGCTAGAAACTTTTGAGGCTACCTCAGCCTGGCTGTTTCAGGAGGAACTGGACAAGCTCATCTGGGATTGATGCTGAGGATAAGAAATCTATCATGTTTTATTGTTACTGCTGATGTATGACATGCCATCCTTCATTTCTCTGTAATGCAGAGTGCCTGCATGTTGGCTCACATTATACTGTCAGCTCCACTTTTACTCCCTCCTCCCACAACTCCATTTGGCCTGTTCATGCTAAAAATAACATTAAGATTCATGACTATGAAAGAGATGGGCGCCAGAGAGAGGAAAACTTGCTGACTAAAAGACTCATGGCCATACTTACCACCTGCTACTGCAAGCCTGGATAGTCTCTATTCAAGGAACTTCATTCCTGACTCTGGAAAGTAGGGGGAAAAGTCCCAAACTTGAGGAGATTGTCCACTATCAATATTTAAATCTCTTGATCAATGCAAGTCAAGAGAGAGATTGGCACTTTCAGGCATTCCAGGCTCCTATCTTCTCAGTGGCATGATCAAAGGTTGTTGAGAGGGTTTAATGGGTGGCTTAGTCAAGGAAGGACACAGAAGCCCAAAGAAAGGTTTTGCACCTTCATATTAAGGCCCCATGAGGTTTGCACCAGGACTTGGACATTCCCAATGTGCAGGCTCCATCTCTGTTTGAAAGCCTGACTGACAGCTCTTCCTTTCCAGACAATAAGCACATGGTTGCAGGGAAGAAAGGAGGTTTAGCAAGAGTACGTACAAGGAATTTGTTCTGCTAATCAAGTAGCAGATATCTGCTTTCTGAGCTCATAACAAAGCTTGCCCCTTTGTGGTAGTGAGGGGCTCCAGGCCACTGAAGATGTGCCTTCCCCATAAGATTTCTAATGCTGCTCATCTCTAGACATTTAAGAGCCTGGGGTTTTTCTTTTCAGTTACTGTTCATTTCTAAAATCAGAGGTCTTTCCTTTCTTAAAGCGCAGCAATGGTGTCACGATGTCCTAATTTGTATAATTGCTATTTATCCTGAAGTTTCCCCTGCAGTTTCAATTACATGTCTCACTTCAATTAAACTCTTTAGCTCTTGTCCCAGACTGGCATACAGCATGGCTAACAGTCACGGTTATCCTGCTCCATCCCAAAGCTGACTGCATTGTCCTAGTGGGACAGCTGAATAGAGAGACATTTGAAGCCACCTGGTATAAAATGCATCCAAAGAAATGTCAAATGCTGATCATGAGCTACTCTCACTTTCCTTTTGCATCTGGAGGAGCATGACTTGAACCAGGAAAAGCTAAGGGAAAGTCCAAACTTATGGTTTGAACCAAAGAGTTAAGGGAGCACACCAGAAATTAAGCACTCTGCCTGAGTAAAAGAATGGAAGAGGGGAAAAGGTGTGTTGAGGGGTCTGAAGACTCTCTGGAGAGTCTCCAGGGGATCAAACCACACACTTCAAGCACAGCAAGAAGGAGATGGAGGAGAAGGCTGGGTTGGAGTTTGACACACAGGCAGTAGGGTTGTTTCCATAAAGCATCTTGTCGTGTAAACAAGATGTACCTTTGACATCTTCCCCTTCAGGGCACCAAGGCATGAAGCAGGCAATGTATTTCAAGCCAAACAGGTGATTTGTAGGTGCTAAGTGTTCATAAAGACAAGATTAAAGAGCTTTCTGATAGCAGGGCAGTAAATCATTCCCCACCTGCAGAGGTGAGTGCCGGGCACGGATGCTCCTCCGACCCTGATTAAATAAAGGATAGCTCAGCAAGACGGGGCTAAAGTTAGCTGACAGCTCTGGAGTGAGCTGGTGTCTTGCCTGCTGCTGTTGTGGCTGATGCCTAATTTTCTCCCAGAGGAACCTTTGCAAAGACTAGTAATTAAAACTGGTGGAAGGCAATCAGGTTTATGGGAAGGCAGACCCGTCTGCCCTCTTTCCCCCAGCCATGAGCCTCCCCTGACTGACAGCCTGCATAGGACAAGGATGCTCCTGGTCAGGAGCTGGATGAATAAAATTGCAAGGCCTGGTGCTTTCACTCATTCCAGTTAAAGAAAGCTACAAATAAACATCTAACAACTCCATATCCAGCATGCAACAAGCACTGTCAAGTTCAGAATGTCCCAAGCACAGTTTTGAGGGTCAAATACATGCACACAAATATATATGTAGGTATATATATGTGTCTCCAAAACACCCTTATGTTTTCATAGCATCACAAGCTCTCCCCTGGAAATCATCCCTTCCCTTACCCAGTCAGATGTGTGAAAATAGTTTTCTAAATGTTACAGCATGGGAAACAATGGCCCAGAGGAAGAAGGTTTTTCAGTCAAAGGCTCAGAGTTCAATGGCAGAGCAGGTAACAGAACCAGGGCAGCATTAATTCCCAGGTCTCCTTCTTAACCAAGCGCATGTTTAGACTAAAGAAGCAGGTTTTGTTTTAAATTACCTATTTGACTAGCCTAGACAAGATCCAAAAGAACTTAATGGAAGGGAAACTTAATGGGACCTCATTAGATTGTTATAACATTTTTTTCTGCACTGTGCTATTAGCTCTTTAAAATAGATTATTGAAAAGAACACACTTCAGTTTTAAATTACTTGTGACTTCTGCCTTACCTGAGTTATTTCTTTTACTTTTTTATTTATCTAGGGTTTTCAGGCTAGATTGGACAGATATTTTGGGGTTTTTTTTTATTTCTAGATTTAGAGATACTTGTACAAAGCTGCCATAGTTGGGCAATTAAGTGATTCTGCTCAATCCTAAGCTAAAAAAATATTTTTAATTGATGGATCCTGATTTTGGAATACTTTGGTGTAAATCTAAGCAACACAGGATTTTTTTAAAAGCGGTTTTTTAAAGGGTCAATATACTAACAAGATAGGCAGTCCAGGTTTTGGGTTTTTTTCCCCCCTTCCATCCCTTTGTCATTGTAAAGAAGCTAGAAATACTTAAAGATCATCCAAGTCCCAGAGTTAGACTCTCTTGAATTTACAGTAGCAACATTCTCTAACTTTATGCGAACTCAGATTTGCCCCACTATAAAGATGGAAAGCCAGAGTACAAGAGGGATCTGGAGCATTGTATAGTTGTGATTAGGTGCTTTACTTCCAGCCAAGCTCTAAAATTTACCGTGTGGCTTTGTTACAAAAGGTTTGATGCAGAGCTTTGGGCCAACAATGGAAGTGGTTCCTATTTGACCTGAAGAGCAAGTATCTCCTTCACAGGTTCCAAGCATAGCTCAATGTCAATGGAAAATGTAAAATAGAGGTAGGGAAAGCTAAAAGCTGAGAAGTCCCTGGTTGTTTTTCTGAAATATGTCTGCTTATTTTGATGCTAGTCCAACTACTTAACTATCTGCACTGGAAAAAACAAACAAAACACAATAAAGGAAGCTGCTCCTTCACAGTTCATGACATCTTATGTTCAGAATCCTGTGTCCACTTTCCTGAAGCAGATCAAGAGCATACACAGAACCACTAAGTGTATTTTCCTTCCAGCAGCATCCCCTGCTCTTCACAGTATAAGTAAATGAATTTCCCTACGGGAACAGTATTTTCATGTTTTATCAACTTTCCAAGCCTGCACTTTCTGTTCAGTTCAAATACTGCCTCACTTTCCGATGTGGGCAGATGGGTTCAGTCAGAGCAAACCCCTTCACTTCTGTCTCTTCATTGACCCATGTGCTGGTTTTGACTGGGGTAGAGGTAGCCTTCTTAACAGTGGCTAGTATAGGGCTCTGTTCTGGATTTATGCTGAACAGAGTGATGATAATACTGAGATGTTTCCATTATTGCTGAGCAGTGTTTACACAGAGCCAAGGCCTCTTCTGCTTTTCATACTGCCACACTGGTGAGGAGACTGGGGGTACGTGGGAAACTGGGAGGAGACACAGACTGGAGAGGTGATCCCAACTGACCAAAAGGATATCCCATACCATATGACATCACACACATTTATGAAGTGGGGGAAAGAAGGAAGAAGCGGAGCAGATGTTTGGAGTGATGGTGTTTGTCTTCGCAAGTAACTGTTATGAATGATGGGGTCCTGCTTTCTTGGAGATGGCTGAACACCTGCCTGCCCATGGGAAGCTGTGAATTAATTCCTTGTTTTGCTTTGCTTGTGCATGCAGCTGTTGCTTTACCTATTAAATTGTGTTTATCTCAATCCCCAAGCTTTTACCCTTCTAATTTTCTCCCTGATCCTGCAGGTGAGGGAGTGAGTGAGTGTCAGTGTGGTACTTGGTTGCTGGATGGGGTTAAACCATGAAAGTCCAATACCCTGAGACTCTGTTATTACACACTGTGGTGCACTCCAGCATGGCTTTGCATTTAACTAATCCTGGGATTTCTCTGGTTGAACCCACGTATTTACGTGTACAGGCACAAACATACTCTTACATGCAGAGCTCTGGGAAACAGGCCTTGGCTGTGAAGGGAGTTATTGTGCAGAAGAAAATTGCAGAATTCTTTCCATGCCTACCTCACCAAGATGCTATTTCATCCCACCAACCTTTCCATGCTCATCTCCTGCTTGAAACTAAAGACCTGCATTAAATTATGGAACTACATTTCAGTATTAAACCATCAGCTGACTGCTTCCTTGTACCTCAGATGTAGTCCTTAGTAGATAACTACACAATTTGATATCAAGTCAATGTCTGTCACATTCCAGTGCTCCTTGCTCACAGTCAGGATGAGCTGATATGCACCTACACTAGATTCCTGTTCCTCTCTAATCTCAAATTAACTCTTTGTTTCATTCTACCCAAATGTGTAAAAGCATTAGTATATACACATGACCTAGATGTTTGCTCCCCACTGTAACTATTGATAGTTTACCACATCCTGGTGTTTAGGCCTGAAATTTGAAAGAGTCCCTGGGTGGGTTTGAATTAGTATCTTTGGATACATTCACTGGGCCAGAGCTAACTGTTAGCTGTTTATATTCCTCCTCCTGTTTTCATGAGTTAATTTACACATACTAGCAAAAGACAAGGAAAAGCAGGTATAAAACCAGACAACACCAAAGGTACAGAATGAAGGTCCTAACAGTGATATGGATACCCCATCCCTGGAAATGTTCAAGGCCAGGTTGGATTGGGCTTTGAGAAAAATAGTTTACTGGAAGGTTCTCTTGCCACAGCAGGGGGATTGTAACTAAAAGATCCGTAAGATCTCTTCCAACCCAAACCATTCTCTGATTCTGTGGCATACTCAGGCTGTGAGTTGCTCGGGATAAGTCCACCCAAAGGTACCCAAAGCATCTCAGGCATCACTGGGCACCCACACAGGAGCTGTAGCAGCTAAAGGGACCAACCTCTTCAGCAGCTGAAGAAGAATGTGTCCTCAGGGAGTTGCACAGCTATCTTCTGAAAAACAGATTTCCTTCTTAATCTAGAGGAAGGAGAGAGTCCAGGGATAAAAGCACAAGCCCGCAACTGGGAAGGAGCAAGAAGAGAAGGCAGCTGGATTCAGCACCCTTCCCTGCCAAACCCTTAGCTTCCCCATGTTTTGTTAGCACAGCAGGGAGGAGAGCATTCCCCCTTTTATGTGAGGACCAGGCACATGAATGCCTCAGAGACAAACAGTTTTTTCCTTTGCAGAATTAGTAGGGGACCACCTATGCATTTTGGACAGTTCCCTGGAAAGCCGTGATGTGGGCCAGCGCAGCATGCCTGCCCCTCTGCTCCTGCACCTCTCACTGCCACCACCTGTGCCTGCCACCCTCACCAGCTGCCACTGCCAAACGCGGCACTGCCTGTGCCAAGGACAACGATCCTCCGAGCAGAGCTGCCCGAACAGTGCCAGTTCCTCAATCCTGCTCGGCTCCCTGCATCTTTCCCGTTGATTTACGTATCTCCGCAATGTTATTTATCAACTGCTCCATAATTAATCAGATGCAGAGCTTGGCAGCACTAAATGAGCAGCCTGTCTCCAGCGCTCCCACTACCACCAGCCCCCTCCCCTCCCAGCTACCATGCTTTATCACACACCACAACAGTGGAGCCTGCATTCAGTCGCTCCTCATAATAGCAGCCAGGGGGGCTTTTCAAATGATCTCATCTCACCAGGAGAGCAGGTACTCATCCTGCCAGACTGGCAGGAAGAGAGGAATTAGCATCCAGGTAAATGCCAGCTTCCTGCCAGTTATCCCACCAGCCACCTGGCTAAAGAGCTGCAGCCACTCTGAGATTAAATATCTTGCTGTTCCTGGCTTCTTGACCTCTTGCTGCCCCTGCCACTGCCACCCTGGCCTCTAACTTCTCCCATTTCCACCAGATTTCTTTCCTTTTTCTCCCGTTACTTCTTGTCCCAATACTCTCCCTTCACTTTCCTCTTCTTTGCTTTCTAATGTTTTTTTCTCATGTTGCCTATTTTTGCTCATCCACTCTTGCTACTGCTCCCTTTTTCCTCAATTCCCTCCTCACATAAGCCCCAGATCAAGGACATTGTATGCAAATAAAATTGCACAGCGTTTTCATGAGCAAAAACATAAGAGGAACATGAAGTCCAAAAGTCCTTCAGCTCAAATCTATCAGATATAAAGACGATAGATCCTAATCTGATAGTAAAGTTTTAGCTCTGCCTCAGATTAAAAAGAAAGGCTCAGGAGACACGGGTTATGTTCCTAGATATGGTGTTCATGGGACTGACAAGCTCTTAGCAAGACATGCTGCACCTCAATTTACCTGTCATTAAAATACAGAAGACAGATGTTAACTGACCCAAACCCATACAGCGTCCATGCTTGTAAAAGCACTCACACACTCAAGGTTAAAGTGGAAGACTTCAGAGATTGCCTAAAAATTTAAAATCCCTCTCCCTTTTTTCTCAGTATTGAGGCTGGTATTGAACACTCAATTTTCTGATCTAACCTGTGGGAAAAAAAAAGTGGGGACTCTAACACTAGGAAAACGTTAGGAAGACTTCATCACTTTGCAGCTTTATTCCTGTTCTTTTCATGATAACGCTCCCTGTGGAAGACATGCCTTAAAAAAGGCTTGTGCAGGAGCTATGATGCAGCGCAGACAGAGTAAAGTCTTCACAGAGAGCCTGGGCACTGAACAAGGCCCTTCACTGGCAAAAGTACCACCTCTGAGTGAAAAATGAGCCGCACATCTTGGTCTGCCACATCCTCTTTTCCCAAAAACATAGGAAAGGTGGGTGTTTCCCTGGACCTCAGCTGAGCTCCCCAGGCTCCTTAACTCTCCCCACACTAGCAGGCTGCCTAACTAACATATAATGAACAGTGAAATCTTCTGAAATAAACCACCTTTTGTGATCGAGCTCAGCTCTTCAGATAAAAAGGGCTAAGGAAGGGAAGCATAAGCTTTGTCCCAGTGCAAAATAACAACATAAAACTGTCGGTCTCTGCCACACGAGCCTTGCAAGAAAGCTGTAGGGGAAGACACCTGAGTAAGCAATTCTAACGTACCATCACCAGTCAGTACTAGTTCTCTGTCAGCTCACTACACATAAGTAAATCAGAGCTTATGTTAGTGAGGCTTGCAAAGATATTGAGCACAAATAGTAACCAGAGTGGTGATAAGAATTCTGGTGCATTCACTTGTCCATGCTTTTCATGCTAGAAAGCATTGCTTTTATCTAGCCCAAAAAGTAAAGGTAGAAAGCAAGAAATAAGAGAAAAAAGAATGGAAAAATCTAGTGCAAAATTTTATTTATTTATTTAAGAGCAGATGAGGGTATAATGGGGAAAACAAGAAAAGAGATTGGAAGGAGAGGAAAAAGTAATAGGGAAGCCAAGCTGTAGAAAACTGAAGTAGTAGGAAATGAGACAGATATGTAGAAAGCACTGTTCAAAATGCTTTGATTTTAGCTCTACTATGTGGATGCTCAGCACATTTTTTTTCTGCCAATGATGGGATGTTTCTGTTTCTCATGGATTTCTGGCTAACAGTTCCATACTTTCCCTTTGGCTGAAGGCGTGGAGCTCATGTAAAATGCCAGTATTGCACCTCCATGGAGCCTTCTCTCTCTCTCTGTAAGACTTCTGCTCTCTAGGGAGACTCCTGGAAAGAGTGCAAAAACAGCAGTTCAAAAAGCACTTGAGAAATATAGTTGAGCCTAGAAGTCTCAGGTGGAAGGAATATTACCCAAAAAGGGAACTAATTATTTGGTGGATTAAGACCACTGGCTGGGTCTGCAGAGTTAGCAGATGGACAGGAACACAGTGGAGTCCTTTATCAGGATGGATGGCATGATGTCAACATCTGTTTGCTGCAAGCAGGAATATGTTCCAGGTCCACTTGGTCTCAAAAGCGGGAGTGCAACCTCCTACTTGGATACAACTCACGAAAACCAAAACTGCACTGAGGGGTTTTTTCATGTGGTGAGGTCAAAGGGCTGGGACTTGTATTTATAGAGGGGTTTAGATGAACCTCACAGTGTTGTGGAAAGAGAAGTGCTTAGATAGCTATAGAAGTAATTACTAAAGAGATATGACCATATAAAACCTATTTCCACTAGGTTATGAGTTTGAATCCCATGCATTCTGGTGGCAAGCATTACCATTGTCATCTGAGCACTCTGTGGTAGTCTCTGTGTGAAGGAAGTTTTGGGGCTTTTAACTAAATCCCATTGAGCACATTTAAGTCACTATTAGCACTGAGTGTAAGGACAGCTGATCCAGTTCTACCAGACTGGAGTGAAGCCAAAGAAAATTGACACAAATTGGAGATCCACCCTACAAGAACTCACAGGTGGTGGGACAGATCCATCCACACAAAAAAATGAAGGCCAGTCCTTAACTATGAAAAGATCGGGACTAAATAAACTGTCTTAGACACACATGCTCCTTTAGTTGAAGTCTGCCACGTCAACTAGAAAAACACGTTATATTCCACCATAGCTTAGCAACTGGAGCTTCAAGTATTCCCAGAAGGGCCGTCCTGCACTTGACATACGATAAAAACATGGCAGTTTGTGAAGACATGCAACAGATTATCAGTAAAAGAGCCATACATTTTTCAGCAGCAAACACATAGGCTAATGGAGATGCTCCTTCTCATGTACGATGGCCAGAAAAAAAAAAATAACCACTGCAGAAATATAAAACCACAGTGCATTCCTTGGAGCAGAAAGGGTCAGGATCCTTGCAAAATCATATATGAGAACTGCAGCAGTGCTCGGCCAAAAAGGCAGGAGGAAAACAGTGGAAATTTGCTTCCTGTCCCCTTCCTCACACAAGGACACTGTTTCTGATAGCAGCCAATACAGGGAGCCACCAACTCTGCCTTGATGCTACACAAGGATCACTGCCACACTGAGTAGAGATGAATGCAAATCAGCTGTAAAGGAACCAACTCAGCTATTGGAAGCAGTCTAAACCAGCAGCACGGTGCTTAGGCTGGGACAGTTGACCCTGCTGAGTCACAGCGCAAGAAAACCATAATATGCCCACAAGGATTTAAACTCCATTGATCTTCAACGTAATGAATAAGGAGCATTAATTTTGCAGAGGAAAAGGGCACGGAGAGGGGAGAAAGGCACACACATCTCACAGAGGGTCCGAGGCAGACCTTCCCAGGCAGCTGCCTGTGTCCTGTTTCCAGCACTCCTACCACGTTGTTGTCCTGATCCTTGCAGCACATCTCCTGTCCTTACAACCCTGCAACAGGCATTTCCTCAGTGGGCCCAGACACATCACAACTTTTTAGTAGCCAGAAGGACAAGGCAGAGAAGGACGGTCTGAAAATGACAAACAGAATTATCCTGGTGTTATGCAGGGCAGCAGTCAGAGCCAGCACTGCTATTTACAAGAGATGCGTCTTGCAAAAGGCAAACATCTCTCCATGGCCCACGGGGGCTCCGCTCTAACTAACATGTCATGTGACACTGAAGGCAGATAATTAATCTCCCATCACACCACCTGTCTACACCACCCTTTTCCCGGATCCAGTATCTTCCTCCCTGTCTCTCTGTTTACAGACACTATTTACAGATAGGGGGAGTGAGGTTTTTCGCTGCCACCTATTGGCATTTGCCCTGCAGGAAGAACATGAGGACATGGCAATACTATGCCCAAAAACATCACCACTTCACCACTGCAGACCCTTTGATGGTCAGTGTATAAACACACAGCATGCAAATGTGGATGGATCTATAAACTAGTTATAAGCAAAACTGCATTAGCAACAGTACCATACACAGTCAGTCCCCTTGCTAACAATTTTCGTTGATGGCGGTTTGTTTTTTGGTTTGTTGGTTTGGCGTGTGTTTGTTTTGTGGTTTGGTTTGTTGGGTTTTGGTTGTTTGTTTTTTTTTCTTTTCCACTTGTAAGACAGAAGACCAGCACTGCAGCCTTCCATATGGATATAACAACTCATCTGGAGCCCTCTAAAGGAGCTTTGATATCACGTGGCACCATGTGTTTTGGACATACCCAGCAGGTACTGATAATATGTGGAGAGCTCTCCCTCAGTACTGGACACCAGTCTTATAGGGCACTGTGGGAACATCCACAGTGAACTAATTTGAGATATCTGGCACAGTTCTGTATTAAGGTCAACTTTACTTAGCTTTAGCCATCCAAGCAAAAGGTCTGTTTTCCTGCTGTGTTCTGTAACACATGCATGCACAACGCAGAAAGCATTTGAAGTTTTCAGCTAAATCTACCTCCTGCATTGAAGCTCAAAAGGTCAGACTTGAGGTGGGGTTTGACACCAGCACTGGAATAGAGAAGAGGCAGGAGGAGCATTGCTGGTCAAAAGCTGGGGGCACTGACAGAGCTGTGTCAGGGGAGCTCTGAACTGAAATACCAAGAAGACTGCAAGGCAGATGGGGGGGAGTGCTGGCAAACCTGTCCAGGTGGGCAAAGCTTGTTTGTACATGCTTTCCACAGAACATGCCTGGATGCAGTCCCCGATACAAGTCCCTGCTCTAATAAAAATCAGAACTCTGCTCTGATAAAGCAGCTGAAGAGAAAGCCCTCCCCTGTTCTTTAAAGCTGACCTTTCCCTTTCCCCAGCATAGTTAGATCCCTTACAAGATTTGGTACATTCAAGAAGAATTTTTAAAAAAAACATTTTTACAAACATGTTCTGCATGACCGCTTTCACTAATCCTGCCGACAGGGGCGATCAATGCCTTTAAAGGAGATTTGTGGAAACCACAAAGAGTCAAATGCTGCCACTATGGAGATAAATGCCCCTTCAGTTCCTCAGCTGCTGCTCACCACAACACACCTCCTCAGGGGAAGGTTTTGCTCCAGACCCTTATTATTAAGGTGAGGCAGAAGTTCAGGACTGACTCACAAAGAAGCACTTCCCACCTGGCTTTATTTCTCAATAGAAAGAACTGTTCTTAAAGCACTGCTACAGCACCCTCTTACACTATACTGGATTATTAATTCAACATCGATCCAGGGGAAACACACACACCACTTCCTACAGCACCCTGCTTTTGAAGGTAACCCATTCTCTTTATCGACCAGGCTGAAGGTTACTTAAATTAGCAAGAATAAATAAAACCTCAACTCCACTGAAGAGCTAAAGGGATCTGAAAAAAATGTTCCTTTTTTTTGTTGTTGTTTTGTTTTTCACCCAAGATCAGGATTTCAGTACATTGTGCCTGATTAGCTCTTTACATGTGAAACATTTTTACCCATCTCTTCTGGTGAATCAATGCAGGCAAGCAAGTAATCTGGGCAGAGGCTCCTGCACTGAAACCAGATAACAAATCAAGCTATTCAAGATTAAATGCATTACCCTGCTTCCCACTATTTTAAAGGCCAGAGTTGTATAAACTAGTGCCAGATGTTTTAATTAGCAGAAAGCAACAGCATATTCCCGCACAGCATGTTCCAGAAGGGATACTGAAGCGACAAAGTAAAAAATCTCAACATGGAACGAATGCATGTTTCATTATACATCTTTGACTGCTTCCCCTCCACTCTGCCCACAAGCCTGCCTTTCCTAGGACTCGTTCCAAAATATTACTTCAAGTAGATTTTGTTTTTTTCTTTACTGTTTCCTGGAAACCTTTGTAAATATATTCCACTGGCGTTTCTCAACTTCCCCTACTCAATCAATCTTTGTCCCAACCCAAACCTATTTCACTTCATTTGAAGAAACTAACTCTGCCTTCTGATCTAACAGAGACTCCATTAAGGATGCAGCCACAGCACATTTTGCAGTCTGTTTGAAGCCACAGACACAGCAAGGCAAAAATTAATACTTCACCTAAAACATTCATAAAATAGACATGGACCACACATAATCCACAGGGGGATGACACAATATGTTTGTACTGGCAGCTCCGTCACTCTTCAGCTGGTGAGGATCTCAATATAAAATTTTACAGAAGACCTGTGTGCACAGGTAAGTATATAACACAACAAGGATTTCAGGGGACATCAGGGGCTGGTTTTTATCAAGATGATACTACTAAGACATGACTTAGGCATTATATGTTGGAGAACAGAAAGAGTGACCATTACTTCACAAAAGACCATATCTCTTTTCTTCTAATGTTTCCTATTTTGCCCTCAGCATAAGCTGCCACACGCCTGTCTCTGCAAAATTAGGGATAGGCACTGAAATCCCCCCCAATGGCCACTGGACAGGTACAGTGTGCTTCTTCCAGCCCTTTGTGGTGCCATGCTTGGGGATAACATTTACACTGTCCACACTTAGCACAACAGGGAAATAACGTCTGAAGATTTTACTGAAAGTTATAAAGTTCTGTGGGGGGAATGACTACCCCCAAAACAAGAGCTGTCTTCGATACCAAGTTTGTATTAGTTTTTCCACCATCTGCAGGGTTTTGACTATATTGTTCTCTTCCTTATAGAAGCCTTCAGAATTAGGCAGGCAGTTTTGAAAAGATTGGGCTGAAAAAAAGGGAAAGATACAGCAAAGTAATACCACCATACGTGTACCTGTACTGGAAGAAAAACACATCCAGGAATTCATTCTCTTCTCTACAGTGATGAGAGTAGTAAGAAAGCGAAAGCCATCACAACTAAAACATTTACCACTTCCTAACACTCCAGTATAAAGTGGAAAATCAAGAAGGACAAAGAAAACACAGAAGTTCTGGTTAATTGAAACCCCTTTGGCTTCTGAAATAAGTTTAAGGTAAAATCCAATGGTCCATTCTTGCTTTATGTTCTTGGAAAATCCAGTTTTGCACTGTTGCATCCTTCCAGAAATTCAGTGAGCTGGGACAATTTGCATGCTTGTTGCTCTCCTGCCTTTCCTGCTCTTGCCCCTTGTTTGTTCCTCCCTCGATCTGCTTCACTGGCTTATTTTTGATTTCTCCTGTCCTTTGGAGTTATCAGGAATAAGACACAAGATTGATTCTCCAGGTCAAACTGTTCTTCATCAATTATAGTAAACAAACCAGGAACGTGTTTTCAAGTCAGTCAGTCTCCTTTCCCACTCACACACGCACACACAAATGCCCTTCTACTTCCAAGGAAAACAGGAGCTGAAATAGGTCAATTTGTTATTTTGTCTTTAAAGAAAACCATAGTCACATTTCTCCAACTTAATAACTCCTACAGATGGCGGCATTTCTTGATGAGAAATAATACCAGGTATTGATACAAACAGATAGGATTAGAGATACAAAAATCTAAATCCATTTCTGGCAACTGGCATTTATTTACTTCAGATTTTGGTTCACTTCAGGAAGAAGGATTAGGGGCACATGGAAAGAATAGCAAATTGAGCTGATGAGAACTTTTTAATCAGAAAGCCAAGGCGCAGAGATTGGCTTCCAAAATGTCTATGAGGAAATAGCTGAAAAAAGGGGTGGAGCAGAATGAGAGAGAGAGAGAGAGAGAGAGAGAACATGAAAATAAGAAAGGCTTTAACCCCTAACCTTCTTTCACCTTTCTTACCTTAGCTGCTGACAGCATAGCCTTTTACCTCAGCAACTCCCCATAGCTACAGTTATCTCTGTGTGGAAGTTTTCCTCCAGTAGTCCCCATCTTGTTCAGCAGAGGGGTCTATACTCTACCCCTTTGGTGCATGAGCTGCAGATGGGTGGCACCAGGCTGTGACAGTGGCTGGGTGGCACAGTGCTGTTATCATGCAGTCAGCAGCACCAACAGCTTGTTTTTGCCCAGGGTCAGTGTAGGCACAGGGTGCTCCTCACTCACAACCCCTCAGGTAATCATGGCCCCAGGAGAGCCAAAGGTGGGCCCATCCCATCCCTCCCCTCTGTCAAGAGACACGTCTGTCTCCAGGGGAAGGGGTCTCCAGTCACCCTTTCAAAAGATCAACAGGGACTTGCAATTATGGCAAGCTGTTCCAGCCCCGATTCTTTCACTACTGCAGCACAATACCATTATATTCTCTTTCTGTCCCAACAGCTTGTAGAGGAAATGCCATTACAAGCATCTTTTTCTGGGTTAAGCTAGCTTTTATCTTTTCCCTGACCACAAGGAAAAACCAACACCCACTTTTGTTTACGACAAGACCATCTGCACAGTCCTGAGAAAGTTGGTGCCATCACAGGTGAAACATCACAATATCCAACACATCTGAGCTCATGATAGAGCTGAATCCTTAGATCTTCAGCCTTAAGAAGGTTGATAAAGGTAATAAGTACTTGTTTTAAAATGTGACTCACATGCAGGATCTAGACGCCTTTCTGATAAGGCAATAAGAAGGCAGAACCTCTTCACAGCCAAATTCCCTTCTGGAATAATGAAGGCCAACAGGAAACCAAGATCAAAAGCATGCTGAGTAGTGATAAGATACTAAACCACTTTGAAAAACACATCCCCTTAGACCATCCAGAGCTGTGGGAAATGGACAATCCAAGAAACAAGCATAAAATCCCAGCCTTCTCCACTATCACCACCAGTCAGGTGCTGACAATTGACATGGGCTTCCCATTGCAAACTGTCTATGATCATCATCACAACCCAAATGTTCCTCCTCAGCACTCAAGCTCTGCCTCTTCAGTCTTCTTTAGGAATTCTTTGTATTTTGACCACTAGCACTGAAGACTAGACTTTTGCTACAGGCTGCCAATGCAAATGGCTCTCCAACTGGCATATGTACTTTCCATGATAATCAAGCATGTGAATTTGAGGGATCCTTAACACGTGATAGTGATGCTCAAATAAGTTTGGCTGTCCTTACAAACATTAAACTAGTGTGCTATTAAATACATGCCAAAAGTGAAAGAGACGTTTGATGCTCCATATTCTCTCTGAATGGAGAAACCTCCTATAAAACCACAGAGAAGTCTGCAAGAGTAAAACCCTAAAAACTCAACTAGTCCTGACTCCAGACTTTTCCAGGGTTTTATGTCTTTTTTTTTTTCCTTTCTTCCTTTCATTTAATAATAAAAAAAATTAATAAGTGGAATGTTCTGTAGTAACTTTGAAAGAAGTAATTTAATAAAAAAAATTCAGAGTGCCTCAAGTTAATTTAATTCAATCCTAGGCTCATGCTGCTGCCAAATTGCACATTTCAAAACTGCATAGCCAAAGAACTTTAGGTGCCCTCTGAGAATGCCTGAAGTAAAAGAAAAGGCAGGAAAAAAAAGACCCATGAAAGCAAATTAAGGCAAATACCTTGTTGGGGGCTGGAGGTAAAAGAGAAGGAAGAAAAGGAAGAGGAAGTTTCAATTAATGTGTGCTCTAAGAACAATAGTTGGGGAGAAGTGTCACCTGGCATTTATTTAATTATTTATTACACTTTGAAGGAAAGAGAGTGTAGGTCAGGCCAGTCAAGAAGAGGGAAGCTCATCAGTAAAGAATAGGTATCTTACAAAATAAAAGTACAGCATAGCAATAGAGTTCTGAGGGTCAGGGTTTCAAGGAAGAGAAATCAGAGCATTCTGGACTAAATTCTTCCCTGAGATGTATTCAGCTAGGGTCTGCAGACTTTATTGGAAGCACTGCAGACACCCATCCTGGGACATGATCTAGTCTGGAAATGGTGAACACGCATTATAGGTCTGATCCACTCCCACTGAAGCAAAACCCCAGTGAAAGCAGGACTGGTTACATTATGTTGTTAGCTGGCATCTGAGATAGCTAAGAAGCTACAGTGGACAGATAGTAGGCAAGGAAACATCTTAGAAATGTTCAGATATAATTCAGTGCTGTAATGTTCTAATGTTCTATGCTAGAAAGAGTTTGGAAGTTAAGAGGTAGGATGCTAATTTAGTCTCATAATATGTTGCTCTGGAAAAACAATGCATGACACATGACCAAGCCAAGATGTTTTCACCATTCCTGTCTATCCATAGAAGTCCCTGGATCACGTTGCTGCCATATTGTCCTTCCTGTTAGTTTGCTAAAACCTATACACAGAAACCTGCCATATGAGATACAACCTGTAAGTTGTGAATAGTGTTGTTAGCATGTAACTTCCTCCATCTCGCAATTGCCACAGCTAAGCAGACCTACCTATTATCACCTCTGTCCTCTCTAGCTCCTGGGCCCCTCTTGATGTCATCCATCTGTTTACAGCAGTAAGGGGTTGGGTGTTAAACCCTTCAGAGCAGAGAGTGTTGATTGTTTTAAGTGTGTGCCAATGTTCCTCCACAGTCTCAAAGCTTCTGAAAAGGATTATGGCATGACTGCCAGTAATACCAGAGGACTGGATTTGATGACCCAAAGAGGTCCTTTGGAGCCCTACACTCCTAATCACTAGTGCATTGTTTCCACTATTACTATTGGTTCTGATCTTATTGTTTACTTCTTTGAGCAGGTGAAGGTAAATTCTACTGGCTTTCTTAGGGTTCCAGGTTACAGCAGCTCTGATCGAAAAAGTATTACATCCTAAATAAGCAATACAGTTTTGTCCAAAGGCCTTAGACTGTCTGCTACAATTTCTTCTTAAGGAGGATACAGTTTAAGCTGGATGTCATTGGAAAGTCAGTACTTTCAACAAGATTTTTGATAAAGCCACATAATTAACAAATGACCTTGATGTTATCATACCAACTGGGCACATTTTCCATTGTAACAAATACCTCAGCTAGTATCAGAAGATGTTCCTGAACTCCTTTTAAATACGTGTAAAAATACGTGAACAAAGAGAAACAGAATATTTATTTTTAAAATATATTTATATACACAACTCCTTTTATATAAATATATATTTAAATGTCTGATATACATATATATAAAAGTATGTAAAATCAGTGCTTCCCAGCTCATACTGTTTTGCTTTTATTTTTTTTTTTAATCTGCTGGCTCCATATTTTGGGTCTTTCACAGTTTACTTCTCCCATATCCTATCTGCTTCATTAGAAAACTATGATTATGGCCCAAGTTCCTCAAACGCATAAGTCTTTGATAGGAAACATTTTCCAGCTACAACAACAATAAAAAATGGTGCAAACTTGGTCCCTTCTTCACCCCATTTTATGCAGTCTTTGCATCCCCTACACTCCACATATCGATGACTTAATTTTAACTTAGAACTGGCTGTTTCTGAACTATATCATACTTAATTTCCATAGACAACCAGTATTACAGCAACCAACTGAGTTCCAGTAAAACAGATATATAAAATACACACTACTATTTACTGGATTTTCTAATATTTACTGTGGTATCTGAAAGGGCTTTACCTGCATCTCTGAAGTTATCCCCCCGTTTGGCATCTAGGGAACAGAAGTCCATATCCTCTAAGATAATTAGATACTTAATGATCTACGTGTCTATTTACTTTTTGAGGATCTCAGCTGCAGAGAATATTAAGTGACTTACCCAAATGTCAGACAAAAAGGTTGTGGCAGTGTCTTTAAAAAAAACCAAAAAAACAAAACCACAAACAAAAAAAAACCCCAAACCTCAACAGAACCAGGAACCAATCTCCTAAATCCATATACTTTGTCTTAACTACTATCCTTGTGAATTACACTGTTATATAATGTAATTAGAAGAAAATAGCAAGTTCTATTCTAGGAACTTCTAATCAGCGACAAGCACTGCACTCCTAACGATCTCATTAGAAAAGAAATGCATAATTGCATGGTAGCACTATCTAGCAAACTACACCTCCAGCCAAAGGGGCAGCCCTTTCTCATGTAGATAGCACAACTTTGAGTGAGACCATTTCTACTATAGGTAACACCAGGAACACTCACAAGTGATAAAGCATCACGTCTCTTCTAAACATGAGGTAAGGGCTTGAATAAAATGAAAGAAGCAAAGGGAAAAAAAAGGTATTATTTGTTCAGAATAAATACTAAGATGGTGCTTTGCTGCTGTCCTTGAGTGCAGGAGTTTTATAAGCTAAGCCTACTTCCAATAGGAGAAGGCCTAGAAACCTTGCTAGCATGTGGATTTTGATCTGATCTTTGCAAATACATTCATATTCAGTAATAATTTTGTACATTTTATTTATACCTACCTATTCTTAACTTGCACATTTCAAAGCAAGCACCTCACTGCAACACCGTAAGTTAAGGAGTCCAACCTTTCTGTCCTAACTTTCCAGGTTTAGTACAGCTCAGTCCACCCACCACATTCTTGATGCTACAGTGAACATTATGACCCAACCATATCAGAAGATGAAAGGGCCAGAGCAGACAGGTAGCCCAAACTACCAGTCAGAGGGGACATCTGGCATCAGCAACAGCAGCCATTATGGACCACGGCTGAGCTGTAGAGTCCAACTTAGATTTGAAGACCTCAAAAAAGTGAGAACAACGTGGTATGGGTTTTGTATTTGAAGTAATCACTGGATGTAACGTGGCACTTTCCTTGGAAGTTCCTGCTTCATCAAGTCCTCTTCAGCAAAGAGGGAGCTCCAGTGGTAGGGATCACAGCTACTGCAATGGGGTAAAGTCCTGCCAGATCTCTATGCAGTAATGATTAGTAACTTGTGGCACATGGGGAGTCAGTTTAAGGTTCTCAAAACCCACGTAGTAGCTGCTGAATGATATTTGCAGCTCTTTCACAGCTTCCTCTGCTAACATCAGCAAACTCCTACTTGACTGTGCCACTCCGTAAAATGGGAATTTTACAGCTCCACAGGGAAGATGTGAAAGAGTAAAGCACCAAAGCGAGGAGTTAGGCGTCTAAAAGCTTTATTGATCCAGGTCTGAGTATACTGTATTATTGGACTCTATGTTAGGTCACATCTGGGAGCCCAAGAAAAGCAGCTGTAAGAGGCAGCAACAGGATTGAACTCTAACGTAAGGAAAGAATATAAGGAAAATCATGAACTGAAATGCTTTAACCTATGAAGGCAAGGACAAGAAGTGGTTAAGAGGGGATTTTGCTTAAGCACAGAGAAGAAAATCTTCAGAGATACAAATCACGACTGCTGATGATTCTGTTTTCCTCCTGACACAGATAATGGGATAAGTGGGCATGCATGGAAATCATAGAAAGGAGAATTTCTGAGGAGATGAAAGCCTTTCACAAAGCCAGCTCCATTATACCATTTTCGCCTGTGCCTCCTGCTGGGAAAGGCTGGGAGTACAGCTACACTCTGCTCCTGCACAGCCTGCCAGAGCTATGCCTAAGCCCTGATCTGCCCACTCAGCAAGCAACTGGGCCTGGAGCAGCTCCAAGATGTTCCCCAGCTGCCTCTTCTACCTCATTTCTTAACACACTCTTCACAGGGAAAGGCAGGACCTGGAGTAACTGGGAGGCCTCACCCTGTTTATCCTGTCTGGGATGTGCAGGCACAAAAGTAGCAGTGTGCAGAAGGACACGGGTGCCCTGGCCCTGTCTTTACTAGCTAAAGGAAGGTGCTGAGGCTGGAACAGCCTCTGGAGAGTCTCCTGCACACTATTCCTCATGCAGGAGAAGGCACAGAGTGAATAAAGCAGCATCCTCCTCCACTGGGCAAGCCAGCATCAAAGCTCATTCACTGATGTGTGAAACCTAAATCTCTGTGAGGCTCTGCTTTTTTTTTTTTTTTAATTCTCCCCGCCCCCAGTCACTCTCCCTCTTTTTTGGACGTTGCCATGGAAACTGCATCTGGTTTCCATTCTCTGTCTTTCCGTCATGTCCCTGCTCAGAGTCAGAGGCAGCATCGAAGAGACATTGATCATTGATGCAACGAACCAGCCCTGCGGGAACCGAGATGGCCTGTAACCCCAGGGCTCCCAATCACTGCCTTCCTCACAGAGAAGGTCCAATTTTACTATTCTTTGGGCAAGTTTAATTAAAAATTGAGTGGGATCAGGTGCCCCATCACCTGCCCCATCCCCTCCTGAGGCAGCTAGAGCAGAGATGCTCTTTTTTGGGCCTTGCATTAGACCACATACACTGCCAATCCTAGGGCTGTAGGATACACAAGTATCCTCATAGCCAATACACCTACAGCCCACTCATTCATGCCATACTGCTGCTGACTGAATTCTCATCACTTCTCCTGCCAGAAGAAAGTGCAAGTGGAGTAAGTACCAAAACCAGAAACAGCTATGCCAATACAAAAAGTCAGGAGAGCAACATTTCCATTAGGAAGGGAAGATTTCAGATGGCAAGCAACAAGAAGAACAAAAGGCCAAAAAAGTGGAAGGCGCATCAGTAAAGATAAAGCAATCTCAAAGGAAGGAAGAAAGAATGAAAAAATGTTGAAACAGGACCAAGAGAAAGACTGGCCTGTTTTTTTTTAATTTCGGCTTGCTGCTAGCTGAATCCCTTTTCCTCCAGCCTCCTCTCACCACCTCCCCGAAGGGTATCATTGCCTCCTAACACACTGATGTGCCAAGGAGCCCTCTGACAGCTCTCTATTAATTAACTTCATGCCGATACAAATTTTATTTAAAGTTAAAAAAATCCAATTCACATTGATCCACCTTCATTGCTCCATCTGGCTGCCAATCAATGGCTGCTTGGCTTTACCTGATGAGGGAATAGATCTCTCAGCTGCACGCACAACAGAGAGCTTGGGAAGTGGGAAATAAAAGTGCTGTCCTTGGGCCTTTCCCATGCAATAAACCCGTTCTGGAGGGAGCTATGTCAGCATCCTTTCTCCTTCCCCGATTTTTCTGCATCCTCCAGTTTCTCTGCAGACCTCCCACTCCTAACAGTATGAGATGTTCTCGATACCAGCTGTGCTGGGTCCCATTGTCCCAGCCCAGGAAGGGGCTTTTCTCAAATTCTAGATGAGGCTAAAAGCTCATACAATGCCAGGGCCCAGTGGAGACAAAAGAGGGATGAATTGCCCCCCTGTGTCCAGACTTCTGACAAGATTTGCTGCATTTCTCAATGGCCATTGTCATTTTACTCTCAGAGGGAAAAGCTTTGTCTCTTTCCCTTCCCTCTGCCCCAAGAATCGATACGGCTTCTACAGAGAACAGCCTTTCCCAAACAGCGCTTTTTCCCTCAGGCCTTGTCTGCAGTAAGAAAATTTGTAAGCATTTTTTTTCCTGCTCTGCAAGTAGCAAAATAAGATGCTGGAGAGGAAACAACACACACATCATTGCCTAAGGATTAGAGAGGGGCTGCTGGTCACACATTTTCTACACAGTAGCTTTTCAAGTTACTGGTTGTTGTCAGTCAGTACAAGTGGTTTAGGTAGCATATGCCAACACAGACCTCAAGCTGGCCTTTCTCCTAATGTGTGAACTTAGTTGACTCATCTGTGACCCAGAAAGGAGCTGAAGATTACCTTGCATCTCTATAGTGCGAGAAAGGTAATTTTACAAGCAGTTAGTGTACTCTTTCTAAATCCCTCCTTGAAAAATAATCATATTCCTCCACTACAGGCAACGCTTTCAGTTTGCCAGTATGGCACTGAGGGGGCTTGCTGTTTTGGTACTGAGATTCTAAAATCTCACAGGTCAGGAGCTCCAGTGTTAGCAAACATGAGCAGAACTGAACCAGAGACTATTTTAGCAAAAATATCCAGCTTTAGCCATCATGTGGAAGATGTAGAGAGAAGATAGTAGGTTAGCCCTGGGTAGAGCCCTTGAAGTCATCATTAAAATTCCACCACTGAACTTCCTGGTGATATGTCTGTCTCTTACAGAGTCATACCATTTCTGCCAATCAAGAAACTCTTCTCATACTAAGCAGGGCATCCAACCTGCAGGCTTAATGCCTTTCATGCTCAAGTCTTTGAATACACCCACACATATTTCACTGTCTTAAAAGACACCAATATACTGGCTTGCATATAACAGCTTCTATTTGTGGGTGAGCAGCACAAGGAAAGATAAATCCTTCACCCCAGACAAAACAACACGATATGACCTAGGGAACTATGTCAGGCTGCTTCTGTAATTTAAGTGATGCTTATACGCTGGGCACACACTGGTGGGTGTACCTACAAACCTCATACAAGCTGCAACAAAGGAGGCTGGATACCCCTGAAATAGCAGCCTCAAGTGCTTGCTGCTTACTGTAACTGCATGGCTTGTACAGCTTCACCATGAATACCTGCAATTCCTAAGCCTGAATAAATACAAGACAGGCTTGAACCACAGAGACAGCAAATGAACAGGCAGGAGAAACGGACAACTGTTAAACTTATGTCCTTGGTTCCTGGGAAAAAAACGTTACCAACTTGATTTTCTTGCCAGCTAACAAATGCTTTGCACTAATTTTGGTAACACAGAATCATTTCATTGCAAATAAGGTAACTCAGAATTTTGTGGCCTATTTCCTGATGGTAGATAGCAGAATCCTTATCAGCTAACCTGCTTTGACACCTGCTTTTCTATGAAATAGAAGAGGAAGCCACTGGAAGTTTACTTCAGAAATGAGTCATGAGTTCAGGATGGGCTTAGTGGTAAACCTCGTGTTTAATTATTCTCCAGCAGGCTTGTGTTTGGGGCAGGGCAGGATATGGGAGCAGCTCCAGAAAATATTTTGGAGGAAGAAGGAGCTTTGTAACAGGAGTTGCTGAAAAACTAGTGGGTTCTCAGAAAAATAGCTGTGCCCACATCCAGGCCAAGAGGGCATCACTTTGTCTCTCTTTCTTTGGTAGCACATGCATTACATTTATTTTGAGGTTTTATCCAGGCGTAGCTCACCTCTGATCACAGGCTTCCTCCATTTGTGAAAGTACTTTTAATATCTACAATCATTGGGATCTCCAATTACATCTGGTGGTCATCTCACTCCAAAGGCACCAGGACTGATACCTGAAGATAAGAGGATCCACAGAGCTCAGCCCTACAGTGATACACCTTATATCCTTCTGAAAGGCCCTTCTAGTTTAGCATTTTCACTGCCAGAGTGCAGATTAAACCACAGCAAAATTAAGGAATTCTTTTAAGATAAAACAAAAAGACCCATGGAAGAGCAGGAAGCTCAGACTCCAGCTCCCAAGTCCCAGACTAGTTTTTCATCCTGCTTATTGCATGGTCTGAGTCTGGCTCCTACATATCAGCTGAGATGCCAGCAAGGGAGCTGTGAGTGTTAGTAAGTGCTACAGAAATGAGTCAACACATTACCCACAACTCTTCTCACACCTATATTCCAGGCCTCTTGCTGACCCCTCTTCCTTTCTTATTTGCTCTTTGCCCACTTTCCCAGGATCTCTTTTTAGTTTTCTCTCATCTTGCAAGGACGGAGATACACACCATCTATACAGAACTAGAAAAGAAATATCCACAGGCTGCTGAACTTGCTCACTGGAAGCAAAAAGCCACAGCAAAGGAAACAGCTCTGGCTCTCACAAACCTGCCTTCAGACAACAAATCAAAGGCATTTAAGTTGGCATTAAACCACCTTGGGTTTTTGGAGCTTGCTGGAAAAAAAAATAAAAGCTGAAAGAGAAAAGGGGGGGGGGGAAAGGAATGAGGTAAGCAGAAAAAAAAAATCCCATACCACACAAGTAAACTAAAGAAGTTAGAGGGACAACACAGCTATGCCTTTGATATTTGCTTTGATAAACATCACTCCCCATCTGGACTCTGAGGGACTCCCACTCACTCCCCTCACCCTCCGCTTTGATCCCCTCCTGTCTCCTTCCCCCATTCCCTCAGACACATACAGCATTGTGCATGCCTGCCTGCCTTTAGCACTCTTTCAAACACATCCTTTCCTCTTTTTCCTCCATCAGTCCTCATCCGTTAACTCCATCCTGGTCTCAGGCTCTTTTTCTTTCACAGGCCTTGATGGAAAGGAGCAGGTCTGAAATTAGCTGTTATTCAATTCCAAATTGCTGACCCTTGGGGGCAGGGACTGCTGTATGTGCTTACAGTATCCCAATCACCACTTAATGCCTTTTGATGTTGCTACAGGAAACACATCTAAAGCCAGAAGGGGTCATTTGGGCTAATACAACTTCCAGGATAACATGGACTGGAAAGCAACTCACTCAGCAGTTTCAGCACTTCGTGGAGAAAGTTATCTGCATTACATCATCTCAGAAAGGTATCTAGTTCTGACTAAGAGACTCCAGCTGAAGGACTGTCTACCATAAATCCAGCCAGACCAGCTGGTATCGTCCTTTTTAACTTCTGCCTCATCTCTAGCATGAATGTGTCCGCCTTCATCTTCTGATCAGTATGTACCATTATGCTTATGCCTAAAATCATCATACTGTCGGGACTTGTCAAAACCTTTCTCTTTAGGAAAAATTTCACAAGTTCACTTTTTTTTATTGCCTGGAAAGAAACGTGCTCAGTTGAGAGGCTTTCCTGTGAAATAAAAATACTGGGAAAAAACCATTTTGTTTAGAAAGCATGAGAACCTTTTTCTTCAATGAAGCTGAAGTCCCTTACTTCGATAAGGACAAAGAGCTTTTGCTTTTCCCTCTCAAACTTTTTGTTTGAAATGCAAAAAATTCAGACTGGACATATGGAAAAACCTCTGTACTGCGGAGGCTGTAGCAGGTTCCAAAGGAGCTGTAGAACCTGCAACCTTGTCAAGACTCAGCTAGATGAAGCCGTAGCGATCTGACCTGAACACGAGCCGCAGTTGTATTTGAAGAAGAGGCCAAACCTTGTAACCTTCAATAGTCCCTTCCAGGCAGCATGGCTCTAGTTCTGCAAAATGCAAGTCAAGCCAAAGTACTCCATCCTACCTGAAACTACGCATTTCAAACCTTCTTCACGAACAGCTGTAGTATAAGGAGTTCCAAGGGAAAACTTGGACAATGTTTCAGCAGGAGTTATAAATATACTCTTGAATTCAACCCTCGAGGTTTCTTTAGCATGGGAAAAGCACATTTAGCTCTCTTCACTTTTGCTTCAGCCCATTCCTATTTCTGTAGAAACGTAGAGTATTTTACTGAGTACAACGGTGCACACCATCCTTTTTTCTTGTGAGAGTGGAAGAAGAGCTCATTTACAGCAGAATATCATATTAAAGCACTTCAGAACAGTCCTTATACAGCACCCAATTCCCAAGCTGCAGTGCTTTTTTCCAGAAACTCTTCGCGGGGGGGCGGGGGGAAGGAAAAAAAAAAAAAAAAAAATCAACATTTTCTTCCACAGAATTTCAGCTGAAAATTCTTTTGAGATAGTCTTTTCTATCAAAAAGCTGTCAGTTTTCCCACTGAAGTCTGGAACAGATTCAAAGTGACACTTTTTTCTTCTGTTTTGCTTTAAAGTGTCATATTCCCTTTTTTTTTTTTTGGAATTAAATAAAAGCATACATGACAAAGTGACATTTCCACTGGAGCTACCAGTTTGTTTCTCCCCGTATTTTTTTTTTAAGCTGAGAAACAAAAATGGAATTATTTCAGTCAAAACACTGATTTTTGAACTGTTCGTTTCAAATTTCCCCTTGGAAAACCCATTTTTTCCCCAGCAGAACTGATGCTGTTCTCCTTCCCAGAAAAGTTTATTTTCAACATATCTATCCTTTCTTTTTCCCTACAGCAATGCTTCCTGCACATAAGAAGTTCAACCTATATGAATTCATTTCCCTGCCTTGGCAGTTAGTTGGGCAGACAGGGGCTGTAGGACAGGCACTGGGCAAAGCCCTCATCAGTTTGCATCAAGGAACTGAAGAGAGGCTTCAATCTCACTCCAGCTGACCAAGTTGGGACCTGCTGCCTCAGAGCACACTTGACTTGTGCCTTGGTCTACATCCAAACAGAAGGGAGACTCCAAAAGTTACTGGAGTGTCAGTAACTACGTAGAAGTTGGGCAGCAACCCTCTGTTTGCGGCTGAGAACAAAACTTTTTTCTTCCAGAGTTGGTAATCAAACACAGGTGGCTTTGACAGTACTTACAGCTCTCTAGAAAACCATACTTCCATAGATAAATGAAATGCTTAGGGCATAGTGAGAGACTCCACTGACTGTGTCCTTATCCTCCCTGCCTCAAACCCGAGGACCTGGTTACCAAAAACAGTGCCACAATCCAGTGCCCTAATGACATTTTGCATGTGAGAGGTAAAAGTCCTTTTGGGTCAAGAGTGAAAATCCACACCCCAACTTAATACATTTTACTTTGGTGCCAGGCCTACAGCAATAATGTGTCTCCACCCACGTTTTCTCCCCAGGACTTAGGAAAATGCATAACTTCCAAACTTCTTAGGAAAGTTTACTGTGCTGCACAATCCTTCTTTATATTAAATCCACACAGGGATGATAATGTGGCTAGAAATATTTGCCAGCAAGGGATTGAGTGGGCGTAAAACGGGTTTGCTGAATTATTGCTAGACTATTTAATTTTGATTTTAGATACATATGCTTCTCCCTGTGTCTACACATTGCTCACTTTGTCTCTCCAGGTTTGGCACCATACCTAGAACAGCCTTGGTCAAGCACAGCTTTTATTTTTATTTTTTTTCTTCTATTCAGTGTACCCCACTGTCTGGGTTCATCAAGTGCTGTCTCTTGGAGGACATTTCCAAAACCCACGCCATGATTGCACATCCACCACCCAACAGCACTCTTTCCATCTCCACTGAGAAAAACTGATTAGTCAGTCCTTCACTTCCTTTCCCTGGAAGGCATGTGAAGGCAGCACATAGCAAATCAAGCACTAATACTCTGTTAGAAGAACTTCACCAAGGATGTGCCTTGCATAACAACTTAGCTAAAAGACTGCACACATAACACGTAAAACATTAGAAAATGCCCACTGGGGTATCCCTGGGAATTCAAGGTTGTCTAACCATCCCAAAGGGTTGGCAGCTTTCCTCATTGTTATTTACATTGCACCTTTATTTTTACATTTTAAAACATGCAGAGCTTTCAGCATTAAAAGTGGAGCCTATGATGCTGAACTCAAACCTGCAACAGGGAGAATCTAGTAAATGTTACTGTGGGGGTGTTGCTGCTGCTGGATCCATTGCAGATCCACACATTAGAGGCATTTGCTTCTTTAACCTAGTGCCTATTCATCCAGATAGCCAGATTAGCAAAAGGAGAGGTTAGAGCACTTCCTGGCCACCTGGTTTACTGCAGTGCCTAATCCTCTCCCTCTGGTTGAGCATTGACCTCTTTCTACAGCTTCTTTCTTTCCCATCTGTCAGCATGATCTTCCAACCAGCAACACAGAACCAAGCTGCAATGAGAGACAGTTTCATTAAGTGTTAGAGAAAGCTGTGCGTGAAAACTAATTCAGAGTCCAGACCCTCATGCCTAAAGGAAGCATAGTTCAGAGGGTGGAGGAGAAACAAGACAGAAGTCAGAAGACACCAGGTACAAGATAAGCACATTCTGTATTTGTGCTCTTTCTTCAAAGCAAAAGGAGAACGTATCTCTTGATGAAAACCCCAAACCCTCAACTGCCAGCTAAGACAGGAAGAAGTTCTAGATCACCTTGAACAGACAGTGGGTTAAATAAAGAGTTGTAGTGATACCTTGGGAAAACAACTTCTCTCAGCAAGCACAGTATGTGCTTTTAAAGGTGTATGCACTACCAGGCAGAGCTGAAACATTTTTAGACAGGTTTTAAGTTCAGCTCTGCTGCAGTGACACAGACTGTGACCACTTTCCTATGCACCAGGAAGCAAGCCACGTGAAGGACTCTCCTCATCTGGTCCTCCTCCTGCCTCCCTCCCTCATGCTTCAGAGCTATCTCCCAATCCTTCTGCACAACAAGCACACCCTCACTTCAAGTGGGGTCAAGAAACATAGCATTTCAAGAAAGGTCTCTGTCTAGATGTGAATAGAATGTGTACCAGAGCCATAAAGGAAAGCACTCCCTGGTTCAGGGCTAAGTGGTGCTTTCACATAGAATCCGTGTTCTCCACAGCAATTGGGGTGGGTCACTAATAATCCATGGGTCTTCACAGTTATGTACCTGAACACAGACATTCACCTTGCTGTAAAACAATACATAGATCATTGCACCTCCATGCTGTTTATACAACACTGATAAACTCCACTGCCCCAGATCATAACCAGGCAAACTGCTTTTACTCATGTTTATACTCAACAGTTCCCCAGTACTGGGGAATCTGAGTAAGTCAGACCCCAGGTATGTGTGCAGTAATCTGACCAAAGAGAGGCACCATAGTTGCATTACACTGCTAAGAACCAAAGAAGCCCAGATGAGGCAAAAGTCCTCAGCACAAGGTCAGAACGTGGCCTTCCTGAGTGACCTCCCCACCTACAAGGGGCCAAAAGCTGTCTAAGCAGGATGACCATCATGTTTTTCCTATGGTGGACTGCAATTTTCCTCATATGTCCTTGGCAAAACAAATACATAGTAATGCAATCTTTTAGTACAAACTTATATTTAGAGGTTTGACTAAACTAAACTGAACTGGTTTGGCAGGGTACACCAGTGAAGCAGGGATATCAGCCTTCAAAGATAACTTTGCTGGGGTTTCACAAGATGCAGCAGAGAGAAGGGAATGCAATGGGTGACACTGAATTAGTCTGGCTGTGCTACACCAGTACATATTAGTAAAAGCAGGGAGCCTGATCACAATGATGAGCCAGATGGATGAAGATAATCACAGTGCCAAGTCATGGCAGAAGAGAGCGGAGAAAGCAAATGTCACCCAGACCCCTCCCAAGCCAAAGGCCACCCACAAGAGGAAAAGGAAAGCAAATCACAAAATGGTGGAAAGCTGTGCTTTGGAAATCTGGGGAAGGGCACACAATTTCAAGACCTTTTGCCATGTATCTAATGAACTGAGATTAGCTACTGATCTATTGGGCTAGCAGAGAGGGAGAAGGATAGGGACTCCAACACAGTAACTTGGACTGAAGCCAGTAGAAGCAAGGAAATGGACAGATTGCTGCATGGGACAAACTGCAACACCCAGGAATGGAATACCTTCCTATTTAAGCGGCACTTGACAGAAAAGTTATAGTGTTATAACTTTTATAATGCTTATACATGTTGCCTTATACTACTCAGGTCACTGAAAGCACAGTTAACACTGGTTTAGCTCTACCCTGCCCTGGTTTTCTTACCTGCTTTGTTTGGGATGCCATTTCTATTACTTCATCTCATAAATAACTATTTAGTTCAGTTGAAATCAAACAAACACCACAGATAACATAATTGCAAAGTTGGATGTGAAGGTAGGGTCTGCACAGGCATGCCAGCTCCTCAACCCTTGCAGACACCAGATGAATCTGTCATGTCTTGCATGCTCAGCATACGATTTGTATAATCGCTCCTTTCTCTCTGCTCTCGGGCCTCTGTCTTTGGTACTTCCCAGCTTCTCTTGTTCTGCAACTGCTATCCAAAATGCAGTTGGCTAAGGAGGCCTGTGAGCTGTTGCAAGATACTGAAAGATAACATAGAAGCCGTGAGGCTGCACAACATTCAGGGTGGTGCTGCCAAGGAGAGCCTGATACACCACATAAGCCCCACCTAACTGGTTGTTCATTTTCACTGGATCTTGTTCCCCACACCCCCACCTGTCCCGGTTATGGGGACAGGGGTCAGTTGCCGACCAGCGGAGGGTCCTTTTCCTGAGTTGTAGCTCCACGTGTAAGATCCCAGAGAAACAGGACAACAGGCACGTGCAGGGTGA
>JAWMRA010000001.1:23381912-23699465 GCA_035584735.1 Pseudotriccus pelzelni
GTTGAATTAGAATATGACCCTTCTTTCCCATAGCCTGTATCAGTAGTCCTGTTGCTGCTGAAAGCAACTTAGCCTCTAGTGCAAAGACAGTGATATGAGGCTGTAAATTACCTATATAATTGTTATTTGCTTGCTATTTACTTTCATTAAAAAATCCCACACCATATTGCTGAAATAAAACTGGGGGAGAGGGGAAGTTTGGAACAAACAGTCCATTATTGAAGGAGGATAAGACAGTTTCCTTATTTTAAAAAGGAAAAAAAATCAGCGAAAACCGCTCAGCAATATCCATGTGCTGGTTTCAGCTAGGAGAGATAATTTTTCACAGTAGATGGTATGGGGCTTTGTTTTGGATTTGTGCCGAAGATAAGGTTGATAACATGGAATTCTTTTTGTTATTGCTGAGCAGCATTTGCACAGCATGAAAGTCTGCTTCTTGTACTGCCCCACCAGAGAGGAGACTGGGGGTACACAAGAAGTTGGGAGGAGACACAGCCAGGACAGCTGACCCCAACTGAACACAGGGATGTTTCAAATCATATGACACCATGGTCAGTATATAAAGCTGGTGGAAAAAGAAGGAAGGTGGGGACCAGGGCACCATTACACACAATGGAGCCCTGCTTTCTTTGGGAAGGCTGAAAACCTGCCTGCCCATGGGAAGGGGGGAGTGAATTCCTTGACTTTCTTTGCTTATGGGTATGGCTTTTGTTCCTCCTATCAAACTGTTTTTGTCACCCTGTGCATACGCTTTCTCACTTTTTTGTGTGCAACTAATACATATAGTCGGTGTTGGGCTGCTGGATATCCAAATGTATTTACTGTACCTAGGCAGAGATGACTTTGTCCTGCCAAAGTACAGGCTTAAGTTTACCAGATTTGGACATACATATTCACGAACAGGGCTTTATTTTACAGCAAAATGTATTTACATGCTACTTTTTAATCAGCTTTTGGTCTGTGCTTTGACTATTTGCTAAAGTAAACTGCCGGACAAAAAGAAAAATGCTAATGATGTAGCTGAACCTTCCTCTTGGAATTCTGGATTATTTCTGACTCTCTTAAGAATAAGAAATCTGAAGTTCAGAACCCCATGTTTCTCACTGATGTGAATTGGTTTCACAGCCCATCTAAGTAATCTGTGCCACTGTTTTCAAATAAAACATTTTCAGAAGGCCTCTAAATAATGAAAGCCATTTGGATTGACATTAGCTTCTAGACTGTAATCAGCTGTGCCTTCTTTATTTCAAAAGGCTATTATTTTGCTACTTTTTATTTATGCCAAGCATGCAATGGTGTTTATTTAATTGTTTATTGATTAAAGCCCAATGAGCAAAATCAAAATATTGTATTAGTTGCCTTTTGTATTTACATTACTCAAAATAATTTTAAACATTCTTTAATTTCTACATTCTTTAATGTCTAAGTATTTTTTTTTCCTGATAAACATTGTAGTAGCAGTGTTGAGGTGTTCTTCACACTGTTATAGCATCGTGCTGTGCTGCTCATTGCATAATGATGACCCTCTTATTTACAACAAAACCAAAAGCCTTGGGGCAGCATGTTAGGAAAAATTTAACTTTCCCATAACAAGAAGGTTTTGCCAAATCCTATGGATTTCACTTACTGCTAGTAGAACTCCGGAAATTTATTCCGGTTCAATTTTTATGTGTCACTTTCACTTTCACCAGAGAGATACGCAACCTCAAGGTAAGGTTAGAAAACAGTCATAAGGCAACCATTTCTAGGATATACAATGAAACTAAAGGCCTCATACAAGAAGTTAGAAATAATGTGAATTCCACTCTTTAAGGCAGGCAAGAAAGGCAGGCACCTCTGGAGGACCTTGATCTTCAGTGGTACTCCTTCTGCACTTATAATGAAATAAATGTGTTAAAAATCTTTCTGAAAACTGTAATTTAGGATGACAGAATTTAAATGCACCCAAAGAAAGTCAGTACATACTAATTTTATAAAAGAATGCCATTAACAAGAACAGTATAACTTGACATTTTCAAGAAATTTATTTAGATGAGCATTATATTCTATTTTCTTGTTCTTTTATTTCACAAATAGAAGGTATTGTCCTTGTATATGAACTTTGTAACTACATTATTACTGTAAGGGTTCATAGCAAAATTTCATCAGGTTATTCTCTCTTCCCTTTTCCTCGTCTACCAAACCCAATTATCTTTTCCACTCCAGGCTTTGACTGACAGCACCTCCCAACAGCTGTTAACACTAATTAATTCCACAGATCTTCCTGCACCAATTTCACTTCAGCATTTCTCTACTGTAGTAAATGTAAATGAGGGAGGCAATCTGGAAGTTGCAAAATTGTTTATACAGTGTTTCAGATGCAAGAAGTGTCTTATTCTAATAAATAAATTTGTACATATTTTAGCAATCTATCCAATCACAACTTAATCTCTTGTCTGAATTGACTACATGTCAAATGAGTTCACAGTATTTCTAAACTCTTTTTACTATTACAAAATCATACAATATTAAGGGGTTTGAAGAAGCCTTAAATATCATTTGGTCCTGACCTCCCTGCCCTGGACAGGGATACATCCCATTAGACCAAGTTGCTCAAGTCTTGATCCAACCTGGACTTGAACACTGCCAGAGTTGGGGCATTCACAACTTCCCTGGGCAACCTCTTCCAGTATCTAACCACTCTCACAGTCAAGAATATATTCCTAATATCATACCTAAATTTCCCCTTTTTCAATTGTACCCATTACTCCCTGTTCTATCACTGCAGTTCCTGATGAGGAGTCCCTCTCCAGCTTCCCTGTAGACCTCCTTCAGACACTGGAAGGTTGCTATGAGGTCTCCATGCAACCTTCTCTTCTCCAGGCCGAACAGCCCCAACTTTCTCAACCTGTCTTTTAGGGATGATGATCTAGTCTTCTTCACTTCATGGCCCTTCTCTGGACTGGTTCTCTTGCTTCTCTGGACAGTGTCCTTCTTATGTTAGGGAACCCAGAGCTGGGCGCAGGAACGCTGGTAGGGGGGTCTCACAAGTGCAGAGTAGAGAGGAAAAATCACTCTTTTGACCTGCTGGCCAAGCTCTTTTTGATGAAGCTCAGAACATGGTTTGCTTCCTGAGCTGTGAGTACACACTGCCAGCTTGTTATTCATGAACCACCTTGACTACTTTTGCATCAGGTAGCAAATAAAACAGAAAGATCTCAGACTTTGACTCTCACAAGATGATGTTTCAGTACTGTAGGCTTGTTTTAGGCACTTTTCATGTATGCTAGAGAGAAGACATATTTCCCTTGGAGTTATAGTACTCTGATGACCTACGGTTTGTTCATCAAAAAGGTATTATAATTGACTGGGTTTCAAACTCTTTTATGCAGGCAGATACACTTACATCCAGAGTGATTTCTATTTTCAAAACCCATACACTCTAATTTTTAGTAACCCAAGATTACTTTTTTCCTATGTAGAGAAGACAGAGTAACAGAGAAATAACAGCACAAAAGTATAACCATTCTGACTAGCAACTCTTTGACAAAACTGCTTCCAGAGATGTTACAGAAGGTCTCTATAGTGGGTGTGTAACCAATTGAAGGAAATAACTGTGTTCATATGGCAAACAGAGCAACTGTACAGTTACTGAGGTGCTGCCTGTGTCAGTCACCCTGCTAGAGGTTAACTCCCTATAATAAACAACAGGGATAATAAACATTATCAACCTTCTACTCAAACACAACCATCTTTCTTCTCTGCACTATGTCAGCTCAAGGTGAAAACCCTTAATACTCATCTCCTTTTAACCATTCCTTAGTGTTTTTGTTTCTGTAGTTTTGTTCTCACTATTGCATCTGACCTGAGCTGTTGAAACCCAGTCTTGTCCTCAGAGGGCGGAGCAACAAATCACTGAGCATTAATCTTGAAACTGGATTCCTAAAGCAAATGGGAATAGGTAGTCAACCATGGCCTTATCACCAAAAAACCAAAAAAGTCTCAACTCATGCAGCTTTAAAGAAATACTAAATAATTGCAATGATATACATCTTATCAATAAAATATCAATTTAAACAAGCCCAACTCAATTTTTCATTCTCCTCTAACACTGAAGAGAGTGCAGGAATAGTGGCATAAACTATTCACAAATTTACATCCTGTACCTTTATTTCTGAGCTCTGTTTCCTAAAATAATTCTTTCATTTTTGATGTAGGAAACTGTAATAAAACACAAACAAACAACGAAGACTAACCTAGAAACCTAATACACATGAAATCACTAAAGGATAAGGCGAACAGACATTCAAGGAAAAGAAGATACATTTCCTTAATGTTGTGTACAACCACCAAAGTCTAAGAGCAATAAGAGAAATATAATTCCCACTGCAAGGTTGTAACACTTCAAAGAGACCAGCTTCCCCTTTCACAGGTGTGAAAGCTTTCAGAATTCTGTGAATCCCTGCAAAATTTAATTTTCAGTCATGAAAAATTATTTTAAAGCTTTTGAAACTACAAAGACAAATTTGCAGATGTAGCCACAATGTAATACAATTTTTATAAAGTAACAAAACCATAAAATCTGCAAATTAAAATGTTTGTTTCAAAAACTCATTATTTTTAAGAAAGGCTCAGGTTTTCTAGAGAGTCCCTGATTGAATCAGACAGTCAATACTGACTTTGTGTTGTAGGGAAAATCCAGGTGTAAAAAGTTTCAAAGTCCAAATTGATATTTTAATTTAAACACATCTAGATACATGCATCATAAATAGATAAGTAGATAGGTAGATAGGCAGATAGATAGATAGATAGGCAGGTAGGAAGGTAGGTAGATAGATAGATAGATAGATAGATAGATAGATAGATAGATAGATAGACAGACAGACAGATAGATAGATAGGTAGGTAGGTAGATAGACACATACACCCACACAGAAAGAGGCCTGAAGTGGACACAAAGTTGTTTCACTGTAGGAACTTTAATACTCTGCTAAAAGAAAGTGTATGAATTTCAGCAAAGTCTGCAAAGGTAGTCCAAGTCATTTATTCTCTGGTAACCTATTGTCTTTCATTTATCTGGAGAGCTGCATGAGCCATTTTTCAGCATCTACTGCTGAATATCAACTGCTAATGAAGTAGTATCTTTATTCCATTAACAGTAGCTCAGGAAATCTCCTGAAGTGATTATACTTCTCTGTATGTTTCTTAACATTTCTTCTTAATACATTTGATGAGAAAAATCATTTAAGTCTGAAACCGCAGCTTGGGAAGACGGCATTAAGAAGACACACGAAGATGTACAGTAAAGGAGGCAGAAGACAAATCTTTCTTTGGCATTATAGAAGTTCAGTGCTTATAGCAAGAGGACTCTGTTCATATACACTACAGTAAGGCATATACAGTGCCTAAATTTGCCTGTAAGTCTGGAAAAATATACTAGTCAGATCAAAATTATAGCCTGCTAAACAAGAATCCCTTCAATGCTTTGATTATGCTATTTATTAGCTACTCTAAAAATAACACACTTGGACATGACTTCTGTTCTCAGTATTCGTTTTAACTGGTGTGCTCCTGTTATCTTGAAGAACTCACTCCCGATTTACCAACACAATCAGGCTTACACTATCAAGGATATTACATGAGGCATGCACTAGTTGATACAACTCTTTCTCTCTTGTGCTACTTCAGCCGTGGCTAACAGCTGAACTCCCACCCAGCTGCTGGCTCCCTCACAGCCCCTCCTCAGCACTGCAGCCATGGGGAGAAAAGAGGCTGAATGAGCTAGGTCAAGGCAAAGGCAGGGAGACTGCTTAACAATACCTCTAGTGGGCAAAACAGACCTGGGAAACATTAATGTCATTTAATGCTGATTAAAACAATCTGCACATCGAGCATCAAACACAAAAATTAAAACACCATCTTTCCTCCTGTCCCTACAAGCAGCAATGTGGACGTCTGTTCTGCCAGGGAGCTCCTCCACTACCCTAGCTGTTCCCTGTGTTGTTTCCCACTCTGCCTTTGTTTCATCCTCCTCTCCCTGTCTAGTATTTTTGTCTTTTCTCAAATACGCTTTCACAAGAGCCTGCACCAGCTTCACTGAGGGGCTCAGCTGTGTCCTGTGGCAGATCTGTTGCAGAGCTTGCTGGAACCTGCTGGAACCAGCTGCGTCTGGCACTGGTCCTTTCTTGCCACCCCACTGCCAAAACCTCACCAGCAAAAATCAAAACACTTCTATATTTAAACTGTAATTTAATTTCTAACATAACAACACTAACCTGAATCACAATAATCTAAAATTTAGAAAATTGTGGGAAATGGTGAAACAGTTTTATTTTATCAGCATTTCTGCCATCGTGTGTGACATGGTTTTCATTTTGGGCAGGTGGCCACAAGAAATCTTAGCATTTGGGCCATCTTTCAAACAACATGAATTTAGAAGCACATGGCTGACAGTCACACCCTGATACTGTAGATTTTCATGCAGTTTAACCAAGAGCTATATTTTGCAGCTCTGTAATTTGAACTATGTGAAATAAATATTCTGGTATGCAAGCCATCACATCTATGCACGGTGTCTCCAACTTGCATTTTCATAACGTATGAATTCTGCACACATTAATATTGTATTTTTCCTTTGTCTTATTAATAAATAGTATTTCACTTAGAAATGTTTTTAGGAAGCTTTAACTGAAGGTTCCTTCAAGCTAATTCAAAGGCTGTATATAATGAGAGATGGAAAAAGAAAAAATCCTGAAAAAGAAATTCTGCAAATATATGATGACATTTCTTTTTTATTGAGTTGCATTCAGAAAGACAAAAAAAGTAGCCATTACATGGTGCATTTTAAATTATCTAAAAACTATCTAAAAATATTTTTAATGAGGAACACTGGCTGGATTATCACCATTTAAAAAATAAGTAAGTAATCTAGCAATCCAGTATACAATATTCAGTTATGACTCACCAATATGATTAAAAGTAATGTGAAAATGAAAGCTATAAAAACTCATTGTCAGCCTAGAAGCTATTTTTATAAACTTTCTGGCGATAAAGATTTAAAATCTGGTATGAAAGAGATACAGCAATAAGAATTGAAACGTTGGCTTAGCATTGGAATCTACAAAACATGTACACATGAGTTTTCCTTGAAAAAAATGAGTAATCCTTTTCCTGTCCAGCTCAGATATATATGTCTATACTCAGACGAATGAGTAAGGGCCAAACCACCTGAGGCATTTTTGTTGAAAAAGGCTCTACTTACAAAAATTATGGCAATAGATACAGTAAGAAAAAAATGGGAAAAAAATCAATTTCTCTCCACGTAACTCCTGAAACAGAGTTTTTGCAAAGCACTTGAAACGAAACGGCTAACTACCACAAACCAGACGAAGCTGCAAACAAACCCGGTGAGCTGGGCATGGGGCACACCTAGTCTATTGTTACCTTGGCTGGCAGCCACGGTAGCACTGTGTCTGGCAGCAGTAGTGTCTTATCATATGGCCACCATGCTCACCTGTCCTGTCTGAGGGCGGGATCAAGAAGTGCTCAATATCTGTATGGTGTGTTTTCTTCTTTAACATACATACTTACTTTCCACCTTTCATGCTGAAAAACAACTATCATACTATATCCCTTGTAAGAATGGCTTTAGGCAGGGAAGAAAAGTGACTGGAAGTCTGCCTACATTTTTTTGGTCCACCATTCCTTGTTTACTTTGCCACAATTGGATCTGATAAAAGGCACTATTTCCTCCTGAGGATCCCTGGCAAGTACATTACACAGTCTCTTCTATGCAGAGAGACCTCTTACTAGCACAAAGTGTTAGAAAAAGTGGCAATTTATGTTTCTTTTAAGTTCAAATGGATCCTACTTTTCTTAGGTCCTTGTTTCTACTTTATCTATAGACTTCTATCCTTTCAAGAGAATGGTCAGGTCTAACATGATTTTGTGACAGGGGATTTTAGCTATACATACATAATATAAGGGAAACCTATAAGTAAACACTTTTTTGTAGTCCTTATACTGACATTCACACAGTGCATATGAAATAAACAGAGAGGCAGAATAAAATGGAAATGAGTGAATGTTGCAGCCCAGGGAAGTGTTATGGTTCTGCCAGTAACAGTCCTCAAATATGTTTTGCAAGGCTTTGGCCCTAAGATTTGTAAGGCTTCATCAGCCTGAACATGCCTGCAGATTCATTTTCACTTTGTTTAGATGTAACAGAAACTTTTTTTCTGACAGGTGGCTATCACTAACTTGGGTGACTTTTGCTTACCTTTTGGATTGTTACAGCTGCAATTTTTACACCAAGTCATAGCAAGAGGTTACTTTGTGCAGAATGAGGTATTTATGATTCTAATGCAATGGTATACATAGAGAAATGAAGGCTTGGTGTAACAGTAGAGGTTTTAAGAAATGGAGACTGCAAATGAGCACACACATGGGACCGTCAAAAAAGGGGCTCAGCCTGGCACTGCAGACCCCCGCAGTGCTTTGATGCTCAGTTAAAGAGACGGGCAACAAAGTGAAGAAGGAAATAGCATCTGGCATACACAAAAGGCATAGCATATAATAAAATCATATATAACACAAACTTGCAGATTGGTAAAGAAACCGCGAAGTGTAAAAGTGTGCAGCATACATAAAAACTAGCCTAGCTGGATCCTAGAGGGATGAAGAACATGGACACTGCACTTCTCAGACTTGTGGTTATGAAAACTCGCTATACAGTCTGTACTGTCAGACTGAAGCCGCCATCCCGAAGATGCCAGAGGAGCTCTGAAAATATGAGCAAAACACCAGAAAAAGTGGGAAATAACAGGAAGTGGTTTTATAACAGATTTAACTGTATGATTGTATTTAAGACTTTTTTGGCATAAGTCTTGTGGTTTCTTTGCCATTCTGTCCTGTAACAGCCAGTTTGGGTCTAACCCTATTTGTTTAATTATACTTATGATTTAAATTTACTCATAGTAAATTACTGTATTTACATATAATATACTTTTCCCATACAAGAGCCTGACTTTTTCTTGAAATGACAGACATCCATAGATAAAGCAGAAAGGACCTAGGAGAACACTGACAGAGTATGTTCTGAATACATTTGAACAGAATACATTTTCAAATCTAAAACAGTAATACTTAACAATTCTTTGTAGCCTTTGGTGAGAAAAAGCAAGTTCAGCAAAAGAATATATACAGTGGCCCATACATGCTTCTGGATTGCCTGAGAGCCAAAGGTCACAGTAAGACATTAATAAATGTTCATATGTTTTATTAACCTTAACAGGCTTTTTTCGATTAAAAATGAAGAAACACTATTAATAATACAGAAACATAAAAGAGGCATTTTCCATGCCTTTCGTGTTCTCCACTCTTTTTTTTTCACTTCTAAGTAAAGTTAATAACATCTATAGATATGATATAATGCTTCTTTAATGCAGACTCTAAACAAATCTCATTACGATGTACTCCCTAAGGAGAAACATAGAATCGTTGAATATCCTAAGCGGGAGTGGACCCATAAGGATCATCAAAGTCCAACTTATGGCCCTGCACAAGGCAGCCCCAAAAGTCACACCATGTGCCTGAGAGCATTGTTCAAATGCTTCCTGTACTCTCTCGGGCTTGGTGCTATGACCACTTCCCTGGGAAGCCTGTTCCAGAGTCCAACCACCTTCTGGTGAAGAACTTTTCCCCGATATCCAACCTAACCCTCCCCTGACAGAGCTTCATGCCTTTTCCAACAGTTGGAAAGATCAGTGCCTGCCCCTCCACTTGGCCTCATGAGGAAGTTGTAGACTGCTATGAGGTCTCCCCTCAGTCTCCTCTTCTCCAGGCTCAACAAGCCAACTGAACTCAACCACTCCTGTATCCTCTTCAGATACAAGAAGACTTGTGTCCAAACATGAGAATTATATTTCTTCACTTGGGCAGAAAGAAAGTACAATTCAGAAATGCAACAACCACCGTTATTTTCCAAATCAAGTTGCATAGCAAATAAAACCAACTCAGCAGGAACTCAAAACAAGAAAGGAGCTCCTCACAGGCTGCTTCTGCAGTCTGTAAAAACATACTTCACAGTGAACAAACTTACTCTGTTTCTGAACATGCTGTCTTAGCCCAGATGTAACTTGACACCTATGGTGTAACTCTCACAAAGTAGAGAACATCAAAGAATTCACTGTGCAAAGCTATCTCCAACTTAAAGCACGTTTTACTACTATAGTCAGATTTGTTCTCTATTAGGACAGGATTTAATTTTAAAAATATTGTAAGTATACTAGATAACAACTTCACCTCTGACCAGCAGAGCTGCTCCCAGGATAATATACATAATGGAAGAAAGAAGATGTCCAAGATAGGAGAAAAGTGACAGCAGGGAACTATTTTTATATGCTTATAGTACACAGCTTTTTAAGAGAAACTTTTTTCATTAGCATGAACAGTATGTATATGAAGATACCTATAGCCAAGAAACACTATTCAGTATTCTGTTTTACATGAGCAAAAGCTCTCAGATGGTTTTTAAATTTAGATTTTATTTACATTTCATACCATGACCCACATGGCTGCGCATCTCTCAGGAGCATATATGATATTTCTACGTGTAGAAGTCTTGTCTAAGCAACTCCATCCCTCTTCTTCCATTCAGGATTACAAGCTACTTGATTATGCTTGTCCTTTTTCATAAGTAAGTAATGCCACAGAAATGTTCTCTGATCTCCTTTCTTCCTCCTGTTTCTACATGGCAGCTTTTTACCCCAAAATTTCTAGGTAAGTCTACAGAAATGCTCTAATTTCTCTGTGACCATTAAATATGTATTTTAATGATAATTCTTACTCTAAAAGAATCACACTGCCAAAGACTACTCAGAATAATGCATGTGTACATTAGACTGTACCTACAGGTACCATGGAACAGTTGTGTTAAATAGCACTAGACAACAATGGGGTTTATTCCTATCAACAAAATTTCTAATTTGTTATGTGATAAAGCAGATGTCATAATTTTTAACTAGACTGACTTTCTGCAGTGTTGAGATACTGTTGTGAATAAGACCATATATAAACCTATCTTGAATATTTCAAACTTTTTCTTTGTAGCTCTTTTGTCCTTTTTAGAGTAACAATGACAAGTTTAGCTGTAAAAGATACTATGCTTAGCAACATTGGACTGTCAGCATACGATTAAAAACAGAGGATTACACTCTCTCTAGTACTTCCATAAAAGGCTTTCACTTATAAGTCTAGTAATATATAAGATTTAGGCTTCCTGAACAGTTCAAATATTTTTTGAAATACATTAAATGGGAAAAACTCTCCAAACTTTTAGTTCTGCTCTACTGAGTACTCATGTCAAGACTATTATTAAATCAGGGCTAAAAAAATTATATATAGTGCAAAACGACATCAGTCTGTTTGTTGATAACTGCATCACTGACTTCAGTGTTACTAGTTTCTAAACTAGTAACTAGACTCTCTAATTTCTTTTTGCTTGGTTGACAGAAAACCTCCAAAATTACAGTACTCACCACTTTCATTAACAATAATGATACTTTTACTAATAGCAGTGATCTCTCATGCCTATTTTATAACTGCATTCACAAAGCTGCAGAACCTCCTTCTTTGCTACAAATACATGAATATTTCTAATGAAAAAAGCATTATGGAACATAAAGCGAAGACATAACTGACAAATTATGCATAACTCTATCTTGGATTATACAGAGGAAGAATCACTGACAGAGTTTGCTGGATTGCAGCAAGGAGGACTTCTCAAATTTTAGCTAGCAATAAAATTATCTAACAAAGTCTTCAAACTCCAAATTTTATTTAACGAGAGTGTTTTTCAGTAGTCCCACTGATTCTGGCATAACTTACAATCCTCCCAGTCACGTACTTACCTGCATAAGTTAATTTTGTATGTATTTTAAATTGCTCATATCCTTATTGAAACCCTCCTTATCTGGATAGCTACAAAGGGTTGCTAATAATGGAAAGAGCACAGTGCAGCAAGAAAAAAATGATACAGCACATATCTGGACCACCATATTTCAAAGAACAAAAATAAACAGATGAAGGCTAGAAATACCTTCATCGAATAATTACAGAACTGTTTTCATTAGCATTTCTGCTTCTCAAATGCATTCTGATAATCCTAAAGATGTTGTGTTCAAGCTACTTAGCATTTATGTTTTAAACTTTTAGTTTTTGTCTTAATTCACGAAATCCAACAGTATGCTGTTTATGAACACATCCCTGTGAGCCTATCTGCCAAACTCTGAAACCTTTACTTTAGAAAACACAATGACATCCGGAATAGGACACATAAAGTCAAAGCTAATTCTGGATTATTTTCTTTTCAAGCTTTACATTTAAATGGTAAACTTTACAGTATGAATAACTCTAAAATTTAACCACTATACTTAAGTATAATTAGATGGCTACCATTGTGAAAGTACTTCACATTTCCTTTAGACTGGTTAAAGTCAATCATATATTTTAGAAAACAATATTACGCTTGGGAGCTGAGGAGAGGTATGTAAAATTTATTCACTATATGGCAAGTACTATGCTATAAGACGTGCAAAACACCAAGACATACCACTAAGACAATAGCTGTTAACAGACTTGCGAAAAGACTCACAGTGACTTTACTCATCTTTCTCCTCATCTAGGTCCCCCTGGCTTTTTCATACAATCCCAAGACAACTCATTAAGTTCAGAATTAAAATGAAAGTTGGGAAGGATTGCTTTCTCAACAGACTAGTCAAAAACGTATCATGGCAAAGGCTGAAATAAAATGTCAGGCATCATCAGCTGCATCCTCAGTGCATATGCCATCAGTTGCTTTCCTCAGTTGTGTAGTCATGCTCAAAAAGAGCTCTTCATGTTGTTCCTATTGCCCCACATGACAGCTGCTATCCATACAGTAAGAAAGCAGAACTTGTTAGTGGTTTTGGTATCTGAAACATTTACTGACACGTTTCCAGGCTTCTAGAAACAACTTCTTTTTTTTTTCTGTATGTGTAAGATGGAGGCTTTCATGCCACTATATCTTAAAATTAATCACAAAGCCAGTAAAGAAGACTTTTGATTTTTTGATGTTTGCTTTATTCTGTCATCTGTACCTCAAAGCTTCATGTTGGGAAGATTCATGAATAATATAAAAGTGGTTGTTTGCAAAGCAGTCAAAAATATTTAATTTGTAAACTGCTGACAGTTTTTGCAACTATTGTTGCAAAACAGCTGTTACTGAGCAACAAAGAAAATCCTGTAAGGGCAAAAAGCTCCAATAATTACACCTTATCTTAAAATCGTACTATATTTGTAATGGCAAAAGTAAAAATATATAGTCAATAATTCTCCTTTGTTGCTGGTTTTGTTGTTTTTGGTTGGTTGGTTGATTGGTGAAGGTACTTCACTTTCATTCCTCAATACTGGCATCTTTCTGGCAAGAAGAAATACAGACACTAGCACTTAGCATAGCAGTGATGTATATGAAAGAGCCAGAATAGGTTTATCTGACCTGGAAACAGAACTCAATGACTCAGATGACAATGTAGCAATGATATAATGATTATCATTATGAAAGACTGAGATGCTTTTTCTTTCTTTCTGTAAACTATGGGAATAACTTTATTTTTAGGAAAAGAATGGAACATCACCAATTCACTTGGTATTAGAAGTCTTGAAAGGTTAAGAAGTCTGACAACTCAAATTCATTGCAGTATCAAATCATCCAGATCTTATTTCTATAACATATATTTGATGTATGTATACACTGGATATCTATAACTTACTGCCATCAAGCCAAGAATACACTTCCTATAGTTCCATGGCACTACACAATGCCCTAACAGAAGTAACACCACACATCACATGTAAGGATGATGTATTAAGAGTCCTTGTTCAATGTATGAGGCTGGTTAAGTTTTTTCTTACAGCAATAATTTGTATTCCTTAGAAATTCTTTAGAAATAACCTTAGGTAATAAATTTTATTTTTTAATAGTTATTAATTTTTATAAATATGTGTTTATTACATACGTATTTTTTTTGTAATCAACCACATACACATTCCAGAAAATTCATGATACTAGAAAACCTGATCACAGATATGTTCTATACCAAATTTAATCAGACCTCTGCACTGCTATGGTTTTTTTATATTCTTTTCACTTAAGATATTTGTATTAATTTTTACCGATATTTTGTATTTTGCATTTACTATATTTTGTCCTCACATCTTTTGCATCTTGATTCTTTCTTTCTCTCAATTTAGACTAATTCATTCCTCCTCTTCAAGGTGTTATTGTCTCTCAAGATACTGACTTTGCCCAAGAATTTCACAAAGAGGCTAAAAATCTAGGCAACACGTGAACTGATGAATTTGTAACCTCAGCAAACTGCATTATACTTAATGGACTTCTCCTCCTACTTGTGATCAAATAAAGCAGAAAGTCAGTCAATATATAATGAAAGAAACTCGTTTCACATAGTACTTTAACGAAATCATCTTCACCATGTAAATAAAACCATTTTTGTTGCTTGCAATGGCCATTTTTCCTATTGCAAATTAAAGCATAATTTATTAATATTTTACGAACTCTACATTCCACACTAAGAAAAACATATTATCAGCAAACACGATGTTTATTGCCAGAAACTACCCTTGGAAATTCCACATTTCTTCCACTTCTAATTTCATCTGCAGAAATTATCAATTCTTAACTGCTCTCTGAATGTTTGCTTGTTTCTCCTAAAAAAAATTCAAAATGCGAAGCCTGCCATCTCTTAGCCTCTAAAAAGAAAAATCTAAAACTTTCTTTGTTTCACTGACAACCCTCATGGCTAACTGGTCTATGTGGCTCTACTTCAGTCTCATCATTATCTCAAAATCTTTTAATCATGTTCTGCTGTTGCCATGTATACTTTTTTCTTCTTTCTCCATATGCTTCAGAGCAGGTTCTCCGTCCTTTATGAGAGACAGGAACAGCCATCTCAGAAGTCTTTACAGATACACACTATATAAAACATTTAAAAGTAATTACACAGAACAGGTATATTAAAATATACAGACAGTAGAATAAATTCTTGTTTTATGCTGGCTTCCAACCGTCAGCTAGGAAGGGTCAGAAATACAAAATTAAACAGTAGCGACTATGTACAAAATATTAGCATAATTTTAGGACTCAAAGGCCTAACACTTTAATTTAGCATATTCCACAGAATCAGTGTCAGGCAACTGATGTTGCATTATAAAGATATTAAAGGTAATTTTAAAGATCAGCATCACTGAAACTGCTACAGTTCGACCTACATCTTCTTGCCCCAGACGGTATAATGTAGTTCAGTTTTGGGCTAGCAGATTATAATTTTAACTACAATTTTAGCTCATTTTTTCTCAGTTTCAATACATACAGAAGTTTAGTGGAATCACAATAGAAAGACGGGGATTAGGTAATCCAGGTCATTTTGGCACCTCTCCTTTGAAATGTCACAGAATTATGCTTTTGGTCCATAGCAGTTATAATAAAATTTGTCTTCAAATACTGTAAAAGAGATTCTCTCACTTTGCAGATGTAGAAACTTTATGAGGGGGGAAAAAAAAAAAAAGGCAGATTCCTTCATGAACTTTTGTTTTCTTGGCACAAACACGTGCAAAGTGATGGTCAAATGAACAAACAGGTAACAATACCCACCTCAAAAATCCTCTGTGTTTACCTAATATTTTTCTTACTGAAGTCAGAGCACAGACGACAGCTAGCAAAACTGAAATTCGACAAAATGCAGCAGGCAAGGAGGGGCCCATTACCTGCTAGAAAACAAAAAACTAATGTGTTTTATTTTTTGTTAAGTGACAGCAGTGTTTGTCTAAGAGAAGATGGGAATGGGAGAAAAGGGACAAAAAATAGTGAAATAAAGTCTTTGCTAATACTCTGAAGGTATCCAATGCATCTTTAGAAAAGGAGGATTCAGTGTCACAAGAAAGTTTTCATCACAACAGAAGAGCAACCACTTTACCAGAAGAAACACTTATTCTCCAGAAAAAAAAAAAGCCAAGTTTGGATGACTTCCAAGAGCCTTGAAAACCTTGGCAGCTAAGCATTTGGCATCTAAGGTCTTGGCAATGGTTAATCAGCCCTTGAAGTTACGGCATACTGCCATTTCCCAGCTCTTGGACAAGATGAACAGTTTGGACTGTGTTGTGGGAACACCAAGATCGTAAAATTTATTTAGGCAGGAAGGATGTTTTCTGGACTTACATACAGCTTTCCAAGTGCTTATTTCATTTGAGAATAGTTATTACAGGGTCCAGGTATAGTAATAAAAAATCAAAACCTATAACACAGTTTTTAAAATGGTGGTAACAGTGGAATTGGACAGATGGAACAAAGACAAAGCTGGCAGAAATCTGAGCAGACTTCTTTATGCTTATTTTAAATAATACTGAGAACACATACCAAGAAAAGATTGGGCAAGGACACAAAAACAGAGCTAAAGACTGGCAGAGACTCATAGTAATACAGTTAAATAATAAATGCATGTTGCTAGTCATATAATGTCATCTTTTTTAATAAATCAGAAGATGGGCTGGAAAAAAGGGTTTCTGTGTGTCTGTCATTTCTGTATCTAAAAACTGTGTTTATGCTTTTCTTCATTCTTAAGTATATGATGTCTTTTTGGAAGCAAAGTATTGTAATTCCATTGTGGAAGACAAGGAAAACGTCCTTGTCTGAGTCTGAGTGGTCTTTGTATTGTCCAAGGCCTACGAGATAGCATGATATATGTTTTTGTTTAAAATTATAAATTTGAAGGTGACTTTTGCTGTAGTTATTTTCTATATGGCTGTTGATATAAATCTGTTATTCTACTTTTCATACAGAAACTGACTAAATGAAGAGAGTACTTACAATTATAAAGAAACAGCTGAAAAGTGAAAACCATTTTTTTCTCTGTTATTCTGAATGTTTAACAAGTTAGATACATTCAGACAGGGTTTGGAAATCATTATAAAGTAGACAGATTTCAGAACTTTATAAAATACTGAACTTCAGCCAGCAACTCTTCTGTCTTGCCTGGTACACTAGTGCCTTCTCATGAATTTTTCTGCCCCGGTTATGGGGACAGGGTCAGTTCCAGACCAACGGAGGGTCCTTTTCCTGAGTTGTAGCTCCACGTGTAAGATCCCAGAGAAACAGGACAACAGGCACGTGCAGGGTGAAGGACAAGGCTGATCTGGCTTTATTGGTACAACATGGTGGGTTTATAAGGCAGAAGAGGGGAAGTCTGGGACAAGGGGACACCTGGACCTAGGATTGGCCAGGTAACCCGACCCACAGGGGAGGAGGAGGTGGTCTTGACACAGGGACCCAAGGGATTGGTCGGGGGCAGCAATTTCCCAGGTAGCCAGTCTGCAGGGGCTGCCAGCATCTCTCCAGAGAGATATGTCCTTGTCTCCAACACCCACCCCCTTGCATTTGGGACAAAACTCTGGTGTTGGGAAGGATCTATACACATAATTTTGCAAGACAGCCAAGCTGACAAGGTATCTAAAGCTGAATTTTGGGTGCAGAGAGAGATCCAGGGCTCATACAAATCTGTTCCTCACCCTGAGCGAGGTAGAAGACTCAAATTTAATGAACACAAAAAAAGCCAGTTCCTTATGAAGCTGCTGGACTTGCAAGAGAACAGAACTGAAGGACCTCAAACTGTGGTTCAGTGTCATTTGACCAGGTCCATATATCTAGCTTGGACTCAGGGTACAGAAAGCATAGATAGCACGTGACAGGCCTTTATCCTCACTCCTTTTTGTGTAAGTGCACAACAGGAAGAGCAGGATGGAAAGTTGGGCTGATCATTAGAAAGCACTTTTAATCAGACCTTCATGAAGATCACAAAGTCATCAGCTCACGGTGACGGATTGCCAGGGACTCCATGATGAATGCATTTGCAAATATTGCCGCAGAATAATTTCCTTCCGTCGCCAGAGCACTCCAAACAAATTAGATTCCCTCTAATCACATCTCCTGTCTGTGGATGAGGAAAGATGGGCCCGTCAGCATAAAATGCATTTAGGGGGCGGGCAGCGGAGGGGAAAGTGTGGGAGGTAAGGGGCTAGATGCAGCAATGCAGCAGGCAGGCAGATGAGGTGCTGGAAAGTTGCCCAGCTTTGAGGAAAGTCTTTGAGCAGGATTGTGGATACATGGTAATCCCAAGCATGTTAACAGCTTTCCCTCTGCTTGCACACACACAACATGAGTGCTAGAGGATGAAGGCAGAGAACCCACAATTCACCTGGAATTTTACAATGGTGAAGAATAAGAGGAAGGAGTGTAATGCCAGCATCATTTATCCCAGATGGTGCGGCCCTAACTGAAGTTACAAGAAGGCGTTTCTGTGATGAGGCAAAGCTTATACTGCCTTCTATGGTGTCTTCCCTATGCCCTACCCCTAGCTGGGGTACTTGAATTAGTGAACCAGAAGAAACAGCTTCACAAATAATCCAGTCCAGGTGACTCACAAGATGTGGTACTAGGATGGAGAAGCAGTTCGGAATTGTTAATTAGTACCACATGGACATTATGCCACGCTGGAGGCATTCAACAAAGCTGCTAGCCCTTTTAATTCATACTAAGTCTAAGCATATTAGTTTAAGGCTCTTTAAAACCAGGGACACAACAGGCCTTAAGTTTGAAGTTAAACAAAGGGTGAACAGCACTGTGGTTTTTAAAATGGAAAAAACTGTACCAAGAAGAATGGTTAAGTAAGATGTCTGAAGGCTACTCTTCTTCTCTACGCCATAATTAGAATAAGTGCTGGAAGCTGGCTAGAAAAACTATTGCAGAGTAGCATGCTCATACCAATATCACGTCTATCATCTTCAATTTTCCTGAATGCATGAATTAACCCAACCATAGCTTCCTCCTCCCTTGCCTGAAAAATCAGGTGTCACAGCTTAGTGACTGACCTGGCAAGTCACAGGTTATAAGCTTCTGTTCCAGGACTAGACAAATGCAATTTATGGAAGCAAGTTGGTAATACAGCAAACTGAGCATTTATTTATGCAGTTATTCTCTCTTGAGAATCCCTATACCCATTTTTGCTAGAAATTTGGAGGAGCCTGATATTCTGAGAAAGCAGATTTTTGCCTTTCACACATGGCATGAGAGAGTGCAACATGGTGGAGAAGACAAGGAACACAGGCACATTCTCTGAATACAAAGCAGTAGGAACAGGCTGAGGGAGTTCAGTGCAATGCAAAGTCTTAGCAAAGTATGTAAGGAAGATCGTGAGACACATTGTGCTTGCAGGCCTGTGCTTTATCTGCTGAAGGACTTCGAGTGTGCTTTATTCATTTTCCTGCTCAGAGGAGCTAGGGTAACTTTTGGCTTCCCACTCCCTAGTTGGTACCAACTTGCTGTTCACAGTCCCCACTTCTGGCAGCTCAGAAACTCTGCCAACAGCTCACTACTGAAGAAAAAAAAAGTAAGCCCAATCCATGCCCCTTTTAATTAGCTTTGAGATCTGGCACCGAGCAAACTGACACAAGAGACAAAGTAAAGAAAAAGTCTTGTTTCCAATACGGCAGGGAGCGAGCTGTGGAATGGGGAGCAGGGGGAGCAGAGGAAGGAGAGAGGAGGTGCCGTGCGAGCAATTGGCCTTGTTTGCTCTCCTGGAAGCCTCTGTATGCTTTTCCTCCAACGTGCACTGGGTTTTTATAGGGGGCAAACCCTTATAGGCTGCTGGGCTCAGAACAAGGCTTGGGGCAAGAAGCAGGCATACTGCTGCCAGTTTCCCCTCCTCCTTCTCCTCCTCTCTTGCTCCCTTTCACACCCTCGCACAGCAGGACCCTCTTATCAGGTATGATAAGCGGCACTCCTGCACACAGCTGGCAGGCTTCCAGCTCACGTTCCAGGAGCCCGGCCGGGCGCTGCCTCTGTGTGAGCACACTTTAATAAAACCCTGATTTTTATCTGAACATTTTATTAATCCAAGCTCAGCCATTTGCCAAAAAAGCCAACGCATTGAATATGCCAATGTGTGTTCTCTCCAGCTTCTAATGCCAAAGTACCCCTGCCCACAGAGTCTCCTCTGCTTCACACGGGGATGCATTTTCTATGCAGTGTTTTTCCTACTTTATTGCTTGCCCTTCCACTATGCCAAGGAGATGGCAGGGGCCCCTCTTCAACTGATTTGCCCTCCCTTCTTTTGCAGAGATTGCATACAGAAAGGGATTTTACTTTTTCATTATCACATTCCTACTGACAAGATTACAATTTTCCCCATATGCAAAACTCATGAAAAGATACTGAACAGTGGCAAGCTATTCCTAAAAAATATTAAATGAAAATCATCTCCTTTCTTATCCTTCCACTGCTGCCCTGCTGTCATTCACGACCTCTTATGGTACTTCCAACTCTATCATCTCACAGGATGGCTGAAACACAAACATCACTGGGTGCTAGAAGATAGCAACAGATGACACAAACACTGTTTGCCAGCTGCAGTGTGGCAAAAAGCAAAGGAACAGGAAAGAAAGAGATTTATGTGGAAATAGGCTTAAAATATGAGATAGGTGTTCTAAAAGTCTCCATAAGTCAATACACAGTTTTTGCATGCCCTGCCTGATTGACATGATCTTCTGCAATAGGACAGCCTGCTGCTCTGCAGCTCTTCCTATTCCTACCGTGCCAGTTTGAGTATGGGACCCAAGGGCTTTCAGCTCATTGCTGTTGGGCCATGTTCTTACCTAATGGAGTAGTTGCCCCGCTATCCTTAAGACTGATGACATTCAGTGCAAAATCCTTTTCATGAGCTGTATTAAAGCATTAAGCATCTTGTAGGACTATGATACTGGTAAACAGTCTTGACTGTCTCCAAACTGGCAACTGTATTTTTGCTTTTTGTCCCTGGAAGAAGTCACATGTTTTCTCATTCCACCTTTCTACAGTCTCTCTAGAGGTTCTTTGTTTGTCCACTGCTCTTTTATATGCTTAATACATTTCTTCCACAAGATTCAGATCAGACTCTCCCACTCTGTATTCCAAACCCTGCTCATCTCCTGGTGCAAGCACAGTTTGTCTTCCATCCCACTTAAGCCAGGCTAAATCCTAACCTACTCCTTTACAAGCTCAGAACTTCCTGTCATTCCTTTGAGGAAAGTCCATTGTGTTTTCAAGCTTATTGTCGCAAACCTTCTGACTCTTCGGGATTCTTCTTCAATCCTGTTAATGGCCCTCTTTTCAGTGCTGTCTGATCTGACATAACAAATAAAAACCATAAGAAAGAGGAGGTGTTGGCCAACTGGGAATGCATCTTACTAGGTGAGATGACATGAAAACACAAGACAGCTTGATGTTACTTACCAGGCCAACCAACAAACGGATTTGACAAGCAGCTCAAATGGTAATTGCTAAGTGGTAGAATGGTAAACAAGGACTTTTGAAAGCTAGAGCAAGCACATACACCTAGCTCTTTCTTCTCTGACTATTCATTTGGACAGTCATATTTTGGAGGGAGGCACATACATTTAGTGTTGTCAGTCTATTAAAACCAAAATGAAAGAGCAAGGGAAGATGGAGTTCTGCCTGGCAACTCAGGAGACACGTACGAGGCTGAGGTTCAGCTATTAGCTCTGCTGGAGACATCACATGTGATATCAGTCAAATAACTATGCCTTAGCTCATTCTTTGTATAGCTAGAATGCCATAGTCCAGCTCTGACTTCAAGAGTGATCATAACATAACATATAGCAAATAATGACTGAAATTTAGATTTGGTGTTCCTCTAAAGGCTGGAAACAACAAGGGGTTAGGAAAAACTGCTGTGGGGATAACAGAGAGGTGAAATAATGAGCTTAACAGTGCCATGGGAATAAGATATCTCTAAATCCTATTCCTGTTAGGGTTTACACAAAGTCTGTATGCTCCCTGTCTCCCCGTTTCCTCAGGCAAGAGACAGGCTGGTTGCTTATGCTAGCCAAATGTTACAGTCAATTCCTTCAGCCTTAATCTTTGGGTCTGTCTGCTTTTGCATTAGTCAACTAAAAAAAAAAAACAAAACAAAACAAAAAACACCAGTGAACCAAACAGCCCTCTACCCCCCACCAAATAACAATCAAATTACACCCTGCACAGAGCTACTGAAAGTTTCAAAGCAGCCTGCAGTTTGCCAGCTATAGGCTTAGGAACATAATGCTAAGTTAAGGGCTGGAGCTCAGGCTAGGTTCATTAAGATTTATAGTCTGCATTGTCTAAAGGCAAGAGCTGTTTGGCCCTAGGCTCTGGACAGCAAAGATTTCTGTACCACGCCGAATGATTTAACTTAGGTCCTAGAAAAAGTGTGGACACAGTAGTACAGCATTGCTGATCAAGCTACTGTGCTCTGCTTCTCCAGGCAGCTGAGTAATCTGACAGGACATCTCCCCACATAGTTATTCTGCTCCCAAAATAGCAGAGGTGGCCTTGCACAACACTAAGGTGCATGCAAAGCGATACTAGCCTGCCCTTTGTGGGCTTACAACCATACTGGTGGTAGGTCTTTACATGAGTGGTTGTTTAAACATAGCCAAACACAGGTCATTCACTTAAAAAAAACCAAGACAACATGGCTGCAATTGTCAATTAACAGCTCCCTCAAAACTCATTTTCTTCATAGCTTGATCTGTGCAGAGGATTAGTTTACTCTTCAACTAGGTGTATGATCTCAAAGTGGAGGTGTGAGCCTCTTTCACACACCTAAAATCTCCTTTCGATGTGTCAGACACAGGCAGTTGGACTAGATGAGACTTGGATTCAAATATTTCTGCACTTCTGACATTAAAGGCTGTGTGATACAGAACAGTGAAGAAACCAGGAGAGTCCCCTCCAGTCGAAGTTTAGCATTAAGAAGGTCAAAGCCTGAATGAGTATAGCCTTGGGAATAAGGCTGCTAATTTTGCCCTGTGAGCATAGTTTTAAAAGGACAAGGGAAGGAACAAAGCAAACTACGACTTTTTTTTTTTGTAATATTTAAATAAGTAGGATCCCAAGCCCAGTAATTGGACGCAGAAATCTCTGAACTGAGGCAATAGTAGGGAAAGAGGAAAAAAAAAGCAGCAATGGATGATAGTTCCTTATGATCTTGAAATCCTAGTACAACTAGAAGCTTGTTATCATTTTTGGAAATGCAATAATTGATCACCTGCTCACAAGATTGTTTCTGGTAAAGACTATTACACATGCCCGGGCAAAAGTTAACACTGTTGACCTGTCAGCATGGGGCAAGGACTTTGGGAAACCTGCGGGAGCAATTGGACAACTACCCCGCCTCTGCCGTGCTGGTGTGCTGAGTGCAAACCTAGAGTGACCCAAAGTAGGACATCATCTTGCTTCATAAGAAAATTATTAAATACTGCAGTCCCTCCCTAGAGAAGCAGGCTATTATTTCAAGGACCTTTCTGCAAGGCAAGTGTGATCAGAGGAGATAGGATAGCACACAGCAGGAATCCAAGGCACTTGCCAGCCCCATCTGACACGGTGAGGGGTGCTTGCATATGTCCCAGCTACACACAGATGACAGTGGCTGTTCAAAACTTCTCTCTTCACAGGCTCATGCAATATTTGTACAGAGCAATATTATCCTAAATGTTTTCTAATTATTCCTCTGGATTAATGGAAACCTGTTGTATTATTGACGGCTCTTTTGCAATATTTATATAACATGAATTGGATTAAGGAGGAATAAATAAATACGTAGAAGATGCCTAACATGTAAATAATAAATATTCAGCCATCTATTTTTTTGCAAGATGGTTTAAATATACAGCGTTTTCAATAAATCTTTAATAGCTCTGCAAATATTTATTTATTTGCTTTGAAGCATAAGGGAATTGCAAGAAAGCTCTGCAGGCTCCAGAAAGGGCAGGCAGATGGAACACATGCCCTACCATCGAGCCTTCAACCATCTTCTGGCAAGAAAAGAAAACATATCCTGAGTTGCTCCACACCTGGGAGTAAAGAAAGCAGAGGGAGGGGACCTTCAGGAATTGAATGGGGAAACACCACAACTGTTTCACAACCAGCCATGCACAGCAAGCATCACTACTGCAACAACACCACACCTCTGCCCGGCCAATCATCACCACATTTTGGAAAACTCGTAATTACATTGCACCATCAAAGAGAAGCTCTCAACCTCTAGAGGGCCCTCTACCCTCTTCCCCAGCTACCCTAAGAGCAAGGGAACTGCTGTGAATGTATTTGCTGGAGATCCCAAGCCTGCAATGAGAAAAGACAAGAAGAGAGTTTGATTGTGAACACCTCCCAGTTTTCATAAGTAGTCTAACTTTTCCACAGCTTAATATAATGTCAAAAAAACTGTCTCTTAAGACTCTACCTATAACATTAAACATCAAAGACCTATCATAAAGAGCAGATCTGCTTTTCCCAAATAGGAAAGCTGGACTCTGCTGTTAAGGAACCCTCAATATCCAACATATCAAAAGATCTAGACATAAGTTGCTGTGTTCAACCTCTAGGAACACACAAGGTCATACAGGGATTTTAAAACTCAAACACCAGTACATTAAAGAGTTCTACTTTACTAGAGGCACCATAATGGTTTGTCTGTGATGACCCAGGGAGACATCATGGCAAGTTATAAAAGAGTGACTCTTCTGAAATACGTTTGCATAGCTTCAAATGCCTGCTAAGACAATGGCTTTTTGTAATCGCTTGATATTACAGTAAGAAAAGCTTTAAAATTAAATGTCCAAAACACAGCTAACCATTTAGTTTTAATGGGACAGGATGGTCATTGCATGTTAAATAAATACTGATTGTAAAAAGCAAGTCAAGTTGCTGAGTTCTAATAGCTGTGCAGTAAATAACTGTTTATGCGTCATTATGTGGATTTGGAAGCATCAGCAAATATGCTTTTAATAATCAATTGATACTTAACATATAATATCTGTGTGACTAAATCAAAGGAGATGGATTCAGCTACAGTAATTACTGCATATTGTTGCAATGCCATTGGATTAGGGAAACATATTTAGTGAGGTGAAAAAAAATCAGAGGCAGATACATATCTCCTTGCTTGTCTTCTTACTGCAGTACCTTGGGCTGTCATCTCATTGATTTCCCAAGAGAAGCAATGTTCACCCTAGTCAATACTTGGATGGGATACCACTGAGGGAAACCTAAAGTGCTGAGGGAAGTGGTGCTGGTAACACAACTGAGATTGCTCTTTCATTTTCCAGAAGGAAGGCGTGATGCTGCGAGTCCTCTAAAGTGCAGCACCCCAGAGAGGATATTGCACTCTCCTCTCCTGCAGATAGCAATCCACAGTTCATTCCGCCAGTGGTAGAGCCATGGGTTGTCCCATCCATGCTGACTGCACATTGGGTAATCAAGTTCTAGCTCTCAAAACTACTGAAGTTCGTAGGTGCAGCATTGCTCTCCATTTCATGTCAAAAATAAACATCCCTCTGGGACAGGCTGCAGCAAGGAAAACCATAAAAGCCTTCCGTCTACCTGCTGAGTATTCTTTTCTCACTTCAGAAGTCCTCAGAGCAAATTCTCTACCAGTCTACTTCCTTACACCATTAATGGGGCAGGACAGTTGGCAAAAAGGACGACAATTTGCTTTACAGACACTGCAGCTACTCTGATCACAGTCCAGTTCTTGATACAGCAGAATGCAGGCTGGCTTAAAGCACCTGGGCTTCCCTACCTCTGGCTGTACCTGGCATGGCATAGCATGAGCTGAAGATGGAACTCGGATCTTATTCAAAACTTTCGACATTGGGAACACAAGCATGCTCCTGTTTATGGATAGCTGGAATAAAACTACCCTTAGGCCACGTATTTAAAGCCAAGGAAAGGGAAATTTGGCATAGGCTCTAAGTTCTTAAACAAACAGCACATGCTTATTACCAAATGCACAGTGTACGAAAATGTAGCCTGTACTAGAGAAAGCTGAGGAAAATCCTCAATTTTGTACATTGCTGTAGGCTACCAAAAGCAAATGGGACTGTGGCACTTAAGCAAACACTAGGGGCTGGCTCCTTTACTTTATATTTGCAAAAGCAGAGAGAACCAAGAGTTCCATTCAGCCCGGGTCCCAAATTTACCACATGCTTTTATCCTCCCTCACACCAAACCCTCTGCAGAACAGGAAGGCATCTAGAACCAGAGACATGAATGCTGGCAGGCACTTAATTCCACTGACACCAGTAACAGTCTAGAGGCCTGAAAAAATGAGTCACAAATCTGTTTTTGATTCTCAAATCCATTTACCAGTGGTCCAAGTAGTATATTAATATAGGTGAACCTCAGAAGGTTCAGGAAAACATCTTAAAACTTTCATGAAGTTGCAGAAACAAGTCTTTAATTACCTGCATGGTAGTGAGCCTAGAAGGCTAGGATTGTCTCAGTTTTGTCAAAACTGTTGCATCTGGTCATTTTGAAAACAACATTGCAGAAAGACCAAAAATAAGAGTCTCCCAAAGCCTCTCCTCGCTCTCATCCTCTGTCTCCCAACAACATGCCTGCAATGAAAGCTAGCAACATAGACAATGAAACTGAACCAATGAAGGACACCACCTGTTACACTGCCTCTGCTACAAAAAAAACCAACCACCCCCCCCCCAAAAAACCCACAAAAAGAGACTGATGTCTTTGAAAAAGGAGTAAAAAACACTATATCCACTAATTAATATAATAGAGCACCAGTAACAATACTAGTTTGGTTTGCTACAGCACCTGGGATCCTGAGATCTCAAACCACTTTATAAAAAAGCTAGTTAAGCATCACCCTGCACACTTTGGGGAAAAAAGAAAAAAAAAGCAACACAAGCAGCATTCAATACTATCATCCACATGTAATATTTGAGCCTCAACTCCCTTGCCTTAACAAGACCTTGCTTGCTTGACTATTTATTGGCATAGTGAAATAATTGCAACCCTAAAGTTTCAGAAGCCTAGGTGGATTTTGAAAGGACTGTTCTCCTCCTCCTTGCTCCCAACCTTTCCACCCCAATACACATTAATGTACCTTTGGATAGAGGCATTACAAGACTTTCTTCACTTTTCTCTGAGTTATGAGGTCAAAAATGCAACAAATAACACAGGCCCTTGTGGATCAGTAGCCCAACATGGTAAACAGTGTCTGAGTGAGGCTTTTGCTGCTATATCAGCATCACTAACACTTCTTCCGAGTAGAGAAGAAATTCGCTACTCTGTTGTCCAGACACATAGTTGAATTCATGCAACTGCAGAATTAACAAGGTCACTCTCCTCCTGTTTTCATGAAAAGTGCAAGAAGTGAATGTCTGAGATTTCAGTTTAACTGAAATTAGTCAAGATGTTCAGTAATTACAGGAGATTGAAAGATAGCCAGACACTATGCTAACAGAAGCTATGTTTTTGTAATAAACCAGTCTAAGAAAAGATGAACAGAAAAAACTGAAAGTCATGTTAGCTGAAAGAATTGCCTGAAAAAAAAAGCAATGAAATGCAGAACAACTTTATCTGAATAGTCCTTGATAAATCGATGGAGCTACTCAGCAAACAGGGACTGCAGCATCAGGCCTGGCAAAGGGCTTCCTCTGTTCGCCTTCTGTTGAGATGTGAAACCACCTCTATATTGACTCCAAGGCCATCACCAGAAATAAGATCAAGCCAGTACAAAAGGGGACGTTGGGAAAAAAGCTTGCCACAGTTGCAGCGTCAGGGAATAATCCAGCTGCAGGCTCCATCCCACACGATCCATTGATAGCAAAGGGAGGAGGTAAACCTCCCTCTTCCAGAGAGCCAGTCCCAGCTATCCCATTCCTCATCCACAGCCAAAGCTCGGCCAATCTTGCCAGCTGCACAGCCCTGCAGCCACAAATCAGAGCTCACAGAGAAGCGGCTGGGAAGCAGATTGGTTTAGTTTATTGTTTTGCAACTTGTTATTTATGAAAATGCTAAGAGAGCCTGGATACCGATCAAGTTTTGCTGCTCAATATTTATTAGAGTCTCACCTGCCTCACTGGAACGGGAACTGCAGGCGCTTTGATTAATGTATTGGAAAAAAAGAAGTGTATAGTTTCCCTGTCGCCTTGGTAAGCGCCTCCCTGTATCTTGTGCCGAGAAGCTGTTTTACAGCGTCGCAGTCCTCAGTGAATCTCTGCTGATTGCTTGCTGCCTCCCTACAGCAGCATGCTGCTCGCAGGTGTGGGGTGGCGCTGTGTTTTATTCTGGAGCTGAACCTGGAGGAGCACTGCGGTGCTATGTCAAGCAGAAATAGGCCCTCTCTGAACAGCAATAAAAGCACCAGCTTAAAATATCACCCCAATGGTGGCTGCAGGTTGGGGAATAAACTATGCTCAGAGGGCACCCACCAGTGCCAAAGAGGGATTTCTAGATGTGGCCTGACCACTTTTCAAAGGCAACAGCAATGTTGCCTTTGAAGGCAGAGTAGTTTTTGCAGAAGCCTGTAGACCCAAGCAGCTTCAGCAACTACACTCTGTAGAGCATGAATGTTATAGAATCACTGAGACTGAAAAGGACCTCTAAGATCATCAAGTCCAACCATTAACCTAATGCAGATCCATCATTAAACCATGTCCCTAAGTGCCACACCTACACAGCTTTTAAACATGTCCAGGAATGGCCCTGTTCCTCTGCCTTCCTTCATCTGCCACCTCTGTGAAATTAAGAATAGGCCCACCTTTGCATGAGCATGCTGATTTTGATGTAACAGAGTTTGCATTTAGTTCCAGTCTGAGGCTGCAGGATGCTTACATTTTGCCACTGGCTAGCCAAGAGGCACTGCTGAAGCTCAGACCCATGGAACATCCAAGCAGCAGACCCTACACAGTTGTTTTCATAGCAAGAAACCTTCCTATCCCAGCAGTGACCTGTTCCCAGAGGTCAGGCATTTTGAGGTACAGCACAAATACTACAATCAATAGGTGGCATCCCACGGCTCTCAGCCATGAAGCAATTCTGGCATATGGTGCACTGAGTCAAGACCACTCCTGCATGATACACAAGAGACACTGATTCAGTCTGTACTTAATTTATACTAAAAAAAAACACAAAGTTTTTCATCGGTTGTAGAAGCAAAAGAGGAGAGCAAAGTTTATTTCCTCCAGGAGAGGGCAGTCCCATACATACACACACACATAAGTCATTGCACATGCTGGAAATGAATCAGACCTTTATAATGGAAAAAAAACCCCACATTATCCAAACATCCTCACCCAGTCTGTCTTCTCTTGACCGGTATGCTACTGTGCCCTGCAGATGCTGGAGTCTGTGCAGTTATTTAATCCTGAATGTTTTAATCTTTTATCTTTACATTTCGATTAATAACTTTCTGCTCCAGTGGAAGTGAGTGAGTACTAGCGTGTGCTAGCACCAGGCATGGAGGGGGCCTGATGCTGTGAGGGTCTCACACACACACTGTGGAACACCATGGGCTTTGCCTTCAGATCCTCACCTGACATTTGCCTGGAAAACTCTAACCCTTCACTCCTGCCCTGGAAACCTTCCATATAAAATACATCTGTGCCCACATAACTGGAGCTGCAGACTCCCCACACCAGCTCTGCTTCTAGCCTTCATTTCTTGCCCTGTATCCCCCCCAGCTGAGGGTTCCCCAGCTCTGTCATCCTCTTTTAGCCTCCACTTTCGTGTTTCCACATTTGCCAAGACAACTTAGACCCATCCTGCAATCTGTCTCTTTGATTTCATCAAGGGAAGTTCATCAGCAAGGCTCAGTACAAGACACCTCTCTGCATCTGATGTAGCATCATTCAACTCTCCTCACTCCTGGGCTACTGGAGATCATGCTCCTGCGCCATCGGCTGAAGCCTGTGATGGCCTGTCCTCACCCCTTCCTGGGAACGCAGAAGAGTACATGTGATCCTAAAGGACTTCAAGAGGATTTGGCTGGACTTCAATTAATTGCTACTGCAAATTAGGTCTAAACCCATTTGTCCCAACTGCATGATAGATGAGGCTGTACATTACGGCTGCTTCTAAAGTCTACATTTTTATCAAAAGATTGGCAGTCCCTGTGGACACCACTGAGATAAAAAGGGCCTTCTGCTTCCCAAGCCTCTTCTCCCTGCTCACGCCTTCTCCCTGTTTTTTGTATTCAGCTTAGGGCCTCCAGGAGTGTCTGGAGGAATTCATTTCCTTCACAGCACACCCCTCCTTCTCCCGAACGAAAACTAGAGCTGGTTTTTCCAAGTTGGATTCACAGGAGAAATATGAAAGCTAAAGGCACACGGTATAAATAAACATGCAATGGGAACAGAAGAGGCAAAACACAGAAGCCCAATGCAGACGAGAGAAACAATGCAGCATAACAAATAGTGAGCTGCGCTTCGCCTGTGGCATTTTCCAGCTACATCAATAATTATATAATACAACAGTCACCGATTTCTCAGGCGTGGATCGATACAGACTGCGGTGCCACCCCACTCCGTGGCGGGTTGTGGACTGAGGGGCTCTTCGCAGGCCCACACTTTGCCCATTCCAGGGATCGATGGCTGCATTTTGCAGGCAGCATCAAGGGCTAGGGAAGCAGTAAGTGTGTTCTCCAGTCTAAGGTCACAGGGGTCTGCCCATGGCACTTGATGCTGCCAGCATTGGCAGGAAATGGCTTGCCTTTTTTTCTTTTCCTCTCCCAACTGCCTGCAGAAGATGCAGCCTAGGTACTGCTTTGCATAGGTGCTGTTTGTTGGCAAGAGGTTGAAAGAGGATTAATTCCATGAGTGTCTCACATGCTGTGAACTTCTTTGGCAGGAAGCAATTCAGTTGTCAAGTATAAATGTATGAATGCACCCACTTATCGGGCCTTCCAGCAAAGCAATTAGGGGACATGGTATCACTAGAGACATCCATATTCTTCACAACAAAATATAATTCCCTAAATACTTTATTTTTATCACCCCTGACGCAGTAAGTTGTAAAACAGAAGAATTCTGTGGACAGAGCATAATGAGCATCTGCTTTGCAGAGTAGAGTTCTATCAACCCACCCCCAAATTCCCATTTTGAAGTCCACAGCCACTAAACATTGTCCTGGTGGGGGGAAAAAAAAAAGGGAAATCAAATGAAGGAAACATTGAGAACAACTAGAACATCAACAACTCTTTTCTTTTGTTAGCAGGCATCAAATTCCTATGAAAAGCAAGTCTGAAATATAGATTTTAAAGCATTAATGCTTATTTAAATGCTAACCTGAGAGAAGTAGCAAAAGCAATGTCTGACCCATGCAACTTCCCACAAATGGCAATTATCTCTAAAACCTTTCCATGACAAATCTGATTAAATTGAAAGAGACGTTTGGGAACACGAACTGGTTGGTCATATTCAGGAATATGGACCTTTCAGGCTAGAACTGACCAGTGAGGGGGAGAGAGAGAGGAAGGAAAACAAACCAAAAAACCCAACATCCAGAAGATGTGGATGGTACATTCCTGCTCTGTGAAATTGAACAGTAAAGTAATTGGCTTGCAGTGTGTGTTATTATTTTATTGTGTTGCAGGCTGTCTCTGGTCACACTTTGCCTTGTGTTTGTTAGACAAGCATTCTGATACCACAATGTAAAATGTCAAGTATTATAATTGGACCCTAGTTCTACAAGGCCTTCCTTTAGACAGAACTCACATGTCATTGGAAATTTCAACTGATTTCCCTGCTGGAAGGCTGGATTAAAGGTCTTTCTACTGCAAAAATTGAAAAACTCATAACACTAGCACACTCATCTTGCCAATCAAAGAGTAATAAAAAATAGAAATGTCTCTGAAAGATCATCCTAAACAGCAAGAAATCCCTAAATTAATTAAAAAGAAAACCACCTTGTATCCAGAAGCCTATAAAACTTGTGGCACATTTCACTACCACTATAACCACACAGATAAATGCTTGAGAACCATCATGGATAAGCTATAGGATAGAATCCCTGGTGTAGAGAAGGGTACTATTCTTAGAACTCTAACTAGAACCAGAAACAGAGGTTCACTTATCCCTCTTTGGGAGGATGCACAAATCTGTAACTAGGTATCTTGGTTGAATTAAGTGTTATACATATATCTAGTAAGGGCCAGTTGCTACATAAAAAAATCCATAATTCGCAAAGACAAAGAGGCACAGGAAGATAAGAATGGGTGATCTTGTAATTGAGACGATATGGCTATAAAAATTTTTCCCTATGCATAATGCATTGCCTTTGCTGCAGTTGGTGCTCCCAGGTGAGTTCTGTTCATGTGAGTGGATCAGAGAACATATGCTTCCAGTTTGTATAAGGGCAAGAAAAAACATGAAGGACTGATCTCAGATTGATCTCCCCCCCAATTAACAGTTACTGAAAAAGGTATAATAGGCATAAATAGCCATTTACAGAGATCACATAATATATAAAGAATCTAGTATTTGTGGAACAAGTGTTTGGATGTTATCATCCCATTACTGATAAACAGTAGAGGTAAGGAAGAAGCAAAGCAACCTGCCCCAAGCTTCAAGGAAGCCTGTGGTAGATGCGTACAATGGAACTGAACCTTTTGACTCGAGCCAAATACCCTTCCTCTCCGGCAGACAGAGAGGAGAGTAATGGAATGGGTTAAAAGTGGGGAATTACTGCAGCCCAGCTGATCAGCAGTAGCATGTTAAGCCATAACAACCAGACTTTCAAATCTGTACCTGTACACTGGACTGGCTACTGTTTTTCCATTTTCTATCACTATCCATTCCACGCAGTTCGGAGCTGCTAGATTGAAACCAAAATAACCCGCTTGGGCCCAAGGCATACATATGAATATTTACAGAAGTTTTACTAGTGAAAATGTGTGGGTAGAAAGAACTCAAATATTTGTTGGCTAGAGAAACAAGCAGATTAACACAACCTGTACTGGCACAATGTTCTGGGTTTGCTGTTTGCCTCTCTCTGCCGTCTAATCAAGTCCCTTTGGAAGACTTATTTCTGTGAGGGCTCTCTCTCCACTGCATGCTGATGACCGATAATGCAGTCAGCATATTGTAAATGGGAGCTGCTTTCCACTTCAAAGGGACAAACCCTAATTTGCCATAGCCCTGGGTCAGACGCAAGTTAAATGAGCTGGAGCAGGACACAGCCACACCCTCCATCCCTGGGCTATGCAAGCTGCAGGAATACACACGAAATCAATTACTTTGGGCCCTCTTCTGAATGCCACAGGAGAAAATTACATCTGAGCTCTGGCCTCAGCCAATCAATCCTACAGTAGCCTGATTTTTCGAGGAATGACACTGGAGGCAAGGCTTGTGTGACCTACAGAGAGAAAGGTCTCCTTTCAGTGGGCTCTCTAGGTCTCCCTTTCCGTTCCCTCTCAGTCTTGCTACTGCCCCTGTCCGAGAAGATAATTGAGTCACACTCTCGCTACAAGAGCTATCCAATTGCAAGAAGTCATTGAAGCTCAAATGCCAAATAGCTAATTTTATTTGCAACAATCACTTATGATCAACCTACAGAAAACTCTTCTTCATTCATTCATATAGTAGCCACATCCTAGGATTTATCTGCTTCCAGAAATTACAGATCAAGAAAAAGGCAGTCAAAGTGAGTTGCAGTATCCAAGACTGCTTCATATGCAATAGAAGCCAAGAATTAAAATAACCAGGACCCCACTTGTTCCCTTCAAGAACTTGTCAGGCCTTGCAAACTCACAAGTCTCTTGAGGATCCCATCCTGTGTGGGAGAACACACAGGATGTGTGAAAGAGATGGGAAATTACCCTGGAGAACCAAAAAAAAAAAAATCAGATCCCCGAAGAAAAAGCCCTGTAGAAACATACATAATTATTACCTCAATTCATGCCTTTAACAAGTACCAAAAACACCAGGATGAGGCTTTTCTTCTTAGTAATGGAAGACAACACTCAGACCTTTGCAAATTTTAAGTTCTGTTGGTTTACTTGAACTGTAATTACGGACTTATGAACCCAAAACAGATTACCAGGAAAGCACTAAGAGTCATAACCATGTTAAATCTGCCACTATAGCTTTGCTGCTCTGTCTGTCCGTACTTGTCACAAGGATGCTGCAAGCAAGCAAGATTCCTAGCAATGAGCTCTCCTGAAGTTAGGACGCAACTGACAAAAATGTTTTTCTTGATTGTTTTGTAGAATTGTTCAGATCAGGACTCAAGCCAAGGAACCAAAAGTCAGCAATGCCACCATCTCATCATTGCTTTCTCCTTTGCCTTGAGTTCCTCTCTTTCACCCCAGTGGTCTCTGCAAGTTAGCTCTCACTGAATGCTGAACGTCCCATGCATTTCACAGACTGATGACTCATTTTCAGAAATTGCTTAGATGCATCAGATCTCAAATCCCATTGACAGCTGATGGGCTCTGCCCTTCTGAGTGACCAAAGCCCAGATTTCTAAAGGCTATTTAGATGCCTTAATAGTAGCTTAAAAACCTAGTGCACAAAAAGCCAAGTTTAAAGCAATATAAATATACACAAGTGAAGCTAAATGGATACAGAATAAAATGATCTCATTATATTTCTATCTATGTATACCTAAATCATACCAGAAGATGAAGTCTTAAACCCTTCACTTGCCAGAATGCCTTCAGCCCTGCCTAAATAGAGCACCTCTTCTAAAGACAATTTCAGTATTAAATAATATGAGACAATCTGCATAACAGTATGTAGAAAAACAGAGTTTGAAAGCTTGGGACTATAGCACAGAAAACAAAAGACTACATGGTTGGTAATTTCCATGGGTATGTCAGACTGCAGCAAATTATATCCTATAAGCTCTGTGCAACATAGTATTTGCATTAGCTTGTCCTCCTCCTCACAAGTCAGGGTGCCCGTGCCTCAGACATCTATCTAACAATAAGAACTTGCTGTGCGTGCCAGACGGGGATACAGATTAATTAATGTAGGATCACAGTGGATGTTTGCAGGATTCTTATAGCTGGAAAACAAACAGTGAAATTTGGCCTGACGTTTATCAGGATATAAAATGGTTCTTATTAAAAAGGCAGTGTATGTCACAGGATCTCACACCAACATCTGATTTAAACCAAGTCAATCACCTTCTCTGTACTATACAGAGCATACAAGAGGATGTCACTTGCCACAAGGTGGTGCCTTTTTAATAATGACCTCCATGACAACAAATAAAACCACAAAAGCAGCACACCAACAATCAGAACAACGTTAACCTTAAAGCTTTATAAGAGCTGAGTCTATGCCTGAACATACTAGACACATACCAGACACATACCAAATGGCATGAGAAAATTTCTGAAACAGTTTACCATAGGCATTAACTGATGATGCCCGAGAGCAAAATAACAGAGCATTATTGATGCAGAGCATTATTTTTCCTCCTCAGTTTTCTAAACACTAAATCCAAATCACATGACAAGGCAGCCAGTGAGACCATCAAGAGAATGAACACTTGGAAGACAGGAGATGCCAGAAATACAAATCTGCTGAGAGAGGGGTGAACTACAGCCTCCTCACCTGTGATTTCTGAAAATTAGTAGTTCAAACCCATAGATCTAAAACCCACACAAAGGCTGTTCTGCTGAAGCTGCAGCACAATTCTTTTTGTACTTGCAGTTTGGTGGGTCTTCTATTCTAGGTGACATCCCTCCAGCTGACAGTGGCACCTGAACAATGCCTGGATCTTTTAAGCTGAGGTTCTATTCTTGTGCTCTGAAAATGCATCTGTTAGTGTTCAAGAAAACATTGGATTTCCCGTGAAAGTAAAGAAATGAAAATACATGCTCTCATTAGCCTCTGACTTACTGTTCATGATGTGTATAAAAATTGGGTCTGCTATTTCTAATAAACAGAAGAGAGCCCATGCAGATTTAAGTACTTAGACAAGTGTAGTGTGTTGCATTAAGGAAATGTAGGACTATCTTACAAGAAATAAAAAGGAAATTCTTCCATGAATTTGCTGAATACAGCTCTTCTCCATTAATGCAATTCTGACTGTCAATACCAATGGTCTTCCTAACTCCTGGCCAGGATTAGCCAGTCACCAAATTGGGAGCTCACCGCAGCTTTATCCGGAAAGGTAGAGTTGAAAGAAATGCAGGTCAATTCACAGAAAAGGTTTCTTTTCTTCATCATGCAAGAGTGGGCTGAAAAGAACAGAATCCATTTATCAACAGTACATTAAAACTCCAGGGCTCCAAAGGTTTATTTCATTTCAAATCATGGCCTGCCTGCTCATTTTAATGTAACTTTGTGAAAAGCTCTCTGCATTTCAGAGGGATCTCAGGGCTTGTCTTTCCTCCTCCCTATGCTCCAACTGCTCTTCTCACATTCTCTCAGTTCAGCCACACTGCACAGGGATGAGAGTCCCAAACTCACTGTCTGCCTCTGTGACCAAGTGAGCAGCTAAGACTGTAAGTCAGAAGAGAAGATCTTCAGCAGTGAAAACATCTGTTCTCAGTAAGGCTTCCAAAAACATGTCCAACAGCTCATATATCAGATGAGGTGCCCTATCTGACTTAATTATATTGGGTAGAGTAAAAGGTTCCTTTCACAACAGTAAGACCAAGGTTTCCTCTTGGGCAGAGAGGATCCAAAGAGGAGACTGTTGACAAACAAATTCCCACCCTCGTACACTGAGTATCTGCAAACTGACACACAGCATCCAGGCATCGGTGCCGGCCACAGAAGATCTCTGGCTGGATTCTACAACCCATGATGAGTTTCTGTGGGGAAATTACTTATCCTTTCTGTACTCCATTTCACTATCAGGAAGCATTATCAGGATTTAAAAAAAAAAATAAATTAAAAAATGTACACTTTCCCTAGCCTTCTGCACTAATTACCCAGGGGACTCAGATTAAGAGAAGGGGGGAAGAAAAAAAGGAAGTATGAAAGGATGAAATTCTCACTGAGTTTCAGAGTGTTAAAATGGATACTTGAGGCAACTCTCACATTTGCTCAGCACAACATTTAGGAATGCCAAGAGAACCTTTGCCCTCTTCCTAGGGAAATAACATGCTGAACTTTTACTATGGATAATGGGAGAATTAAGGTTCACACTTTCAGCCAGCATTAAAATGGCTTTAATTCGATTTGGTTGAATTCACTTTAAAAATGGCCTTCATTTGATTTCATTTAATTTTCCTTTAATTCCAAACAAGTGTGCATGCACATTTCACCTCAATACGTTTTACATAATCCACTTGAAACCCACCTTGTTACTTAATTCAGATCAACTTTCCCATGTGCTCCTGCCTAGACAAGCCCTTAAAGGCAACTTTATCTTTCCTCAAGGAACAGCTGCATTTGATTATTGACACCTAATTCTAGAGAGAGCTGCTCTGAAAGGGACAACATAGTTGCACACAATTTATATGTCTGTCACAGAGACAATGCTCTGTATACAACTACAATAGCAATTAATATACTGGGGGTTGTTGTTCCATTAGTCACTAATTACACAGTAGACCAGTAATACAGAAGCCTTGTTCCTGGCGAAGAAGCAATTGCTCTAGAATTACTGAATTGATAATTCAGAGGCTGCCTTTTGTTTCCCAAGGGATACCCTGCACCTTTGCCATCAGTTCACTGAAAACACCACAGATGGCACAGATTCATAGGCAGTGGCTGTATACTGCACGCTACTTTTAAGAACTTCTAAATTATGGCATTTGCGTGAGATGAGTCAAGGTGAGTTCAGTGACTGAACAGAATTGCTCGCAGTCTTTGTCACAGAATGTAAGAAGAATAGTTTGTCAATGAAGATTTTTGCTTCCTCTTACAAAATACATGAGAAACATAGCAACCTCCCTCACGCATTGTCTCATCGGGCTATTGCCGACACAAGAAAATGCCAACTCTGGTTGCGCAGGGCTGTGAAGGACCTTTGTTTTACCCGGACATCTTGCAAAAGTTAAAGAAGGTAAGAGGTGAAGTGAGAATGGTGCATAACAAAGCTTTCAAAAGGATGTTGCAATATACTCGAATGCTTTTGGTAAGCCACAGATGTGGCCCTGGCCAGCCAGGGAAGGGGCATAAATGGGCTCAGCTCTACCCCTTTTCTTATGATTTTCTCCCCAAATTCTTTTTCTCCATTGCTCTCTGCATGTCCTTATTGCGACAGTGCATCACGATCTCTGCTAACCTGTTATCCAGCCAATACACAGCTCCAACACTACTGCAGTTTAGAAATGTTTGAGGAGAGCCATAGAGGAATGGTCTGGCCATAATCTTTAATGTTCAAAGAGCAAAATGAGAGGCAACCATCCTTCTTGCTATTCTCCATCATGTAGTAAAGTAGAACAGAAGCGTAGTTGTTTTACCCTTCCCCCTACCAAATAAAGGACTCAGAGATTGAGGAATCTCTGAAAAACGTCAATTTACATAAATGGCAATTTTCAGTCAGCTTCTCTAATTAGCATTTGATAGAAACTTCTTGCCTTTCACCAATAACAGACCTCTCCAGGAATCTGTGAAAAGACCAAACTTCCTCTTGATATGGGAAAAGGGATAGAGACAGTGTTAAAGACAGTATTACATGGGGTTTTTTTAATGAAAGCCTATATCTCCAGAAATTGTTCACTGGAAGTCCATGAACCATTTTGATCTCATTATCTGGAATCCTAACTTTCAAAGTTAAAACCTAGTCAACTCATCTTGATTCAGTTGTGTTGATCTTGAGACAACAATTCCAGGAGAATAAAATGTCTCTTCTTCCCTCTCCTTTACTTTATTGTTGCTACAAATAGAGGTGGGAAAGAAATTTTTATGCTTTCATCAATATTTATGCGGTTAAAATCGCGTACACCATATGTTGTTTTTTTGGGTTTTTTTACACATAAAAGTCAAGAAAATATCATAAGTTGACATCAACTTCATTACAGAAATGCTAAGTCATCCCCTCAAACTGACTAATTCTTCACTGTCTGTGATGAGTACCAAGGAACAAAGATTAGCCTCATAATGAAAATCCAATCACATCCTTACCTACTCACAGGCTACCACTCTGCTCCACATGGTACAAGTCAGGATAATTGACAAGATAGTGTGAATGATCCAGTAGGTTTGACATGTGGAAGTTTTCATGGCAAAGACCTTATCTCAGTTTAACTCAATGTATATCCATGAAGCTAAAGAAACATCAAAAAAAAGAGAGCCCAGATCATCTGAACTTCCCTTCTAGGAAGAAAACACTTTTATACCAAACAATAGTAAAAGAACAGATAGAAGATTGGAATCCATCACACAGAAGGCATCTTTTATGCATGGGGGAAGATGGCTCTGGAACTTCCTTTGTCTTCATTTTCATTGCATAGACAGGTAAGCTAAGACACAAACTGATTAATGGACTAACTTAAAGAAAGCCTGTGGCAAAAGCAGGAATTAAGCTCAGTTCCCCCTCCTCCCCCTGAGGATCAGTCCAGTATATTAACAACCCCATATCTTTCTCTTCTGAAATAGTGCAGCTTTCCTTTGTAATTAAACAGCATGGATTTGAAGGGGCTGATTTCAACTGTCATTGTACTGAAAGAGCTTGCACTGGTCAAGTGGGGAGAAACTGCCTTGCCAACCTAAAAAGGCTTTTCCTTTACTTAATTCCAGGCTTCTAAGCTTTCAGAAATAGAAAATATTGCATAAGCAACAGTACTGAAGAATTTTGAATGCATATGGAAAGAGCTTTTTATATTCTCCCATTTTAATAGCTGGTGCTTTTACTGTAGATAGTATACGGTTACAAAATAATGTGCATTGGTTTAATGTCTGGTATGATAATATCCAAGGTGAAAATATTGAAAATTCAATTAAAATATAGTTTAGGATATTGGCTTATTTTAATTTCCAGCCTCCTTTACCCTCCATCCACCTCCTACACATCCAGGATTGAAGCTAGAAGTTACATGCTGAATCTTTTCTCCTGTAACTCATAATCAGTACAAAGTTCTTTGTACTTCTTCAACATCTGACTATCTCAAATCTCCTCTTAGAATTCTCCAAAATCCCTAAGCTCCTTTAACAAAAGAGGACACTGAAATGCTGAGACAGGAGGAGTTCCCATCAAGGACACAGCTAGATGGGGACCCCTAAGTCTTATCTCTTAACAGGAAGCATAGGGTCTCTCACACTTGCACAAGCTTTTTTAAGCTACGGTCACCTCCTTGAGGGGGTTTAGAGAGGGAACAGAAGTTACTTCACCACAGCAAAGCAACTCCCTCCTCTGCAGTTCTCAGTTACCTTTAAAAAAAGGTAACTTTAGCCATAGTTTATGCTTTTCTTGCTTGTTTGATCAATGCAGTTTTTTCACCGTCACTGTGCTGCATGACATGGTACAGAGAAGAAAATAGAAGTCCTATTGAAACATGATCAGAGAAACAGCAAAAAATTTCAAGAGGCAAGCAATGAAGCAGAATCCTAGAAAAGCTCCAACTGCTGTCCAGAGTTTCTGCTGATCCTTTCTAAAATATATGGAGAGCACACAATAGGGTTAGTCACTTTGGTTGCCCTCTTAACTGAAGAGAGGTGTCAAGCATCACTGCACATAACAAAACAAAAGTGTGCAATGCCAGGACAAGCACTGCTAGAACAGAATAGAGATCCTTGTTCTGTTTTCTCCCTCTAACAATGCTCAGGAACTCCTGGTCTTGGAAGCTAAACAACAATGGGTTTATGTCAGATTTGAGAAAACATATACCTGAAGTGTTTATGCAGCCTGTCTAAATCTTACGCTGACTGCAGTAATGGCAGGTGTTATCCTTGCCATGTGAAATATTATCACTAACCCACTTGCTTCTGAAACTCCTAAATTTTATTATAATAAAGTTGTATATCTAAAATGTTATACCTATAGTACCCTTTTATTTCAATGAGACCACATAGTTCCCATAATAAGAGGAAAGTGGCATACCAGGTTCCAAGGTATTTCATAATCAAATCTGCTTTATATGCAGTTTACACAGATGTGAAGGTTAAACACCATGGTCCTCAGTCTCAAGTAAGCTGAGAAGGGGGGCTCTTTGTGGCATCAAGAGTCACTGCCCTTTTTATGACTTTCATGAGCCTCATACAACTAACAAAAGCTGATCGTGTACTTGATCTATATACATGGAAAAACAAAATAGACTGAGTCTCATAATTAAGCAATAAAAGACTAAACAAAAAAGTGCAGTAGTCCTTCCCTGAGGACATAGTTCCATCTCTCAGCACTGCCTACAGAGGCACCACTAGTCCCTGCACTTGGGTCAACATGGGTTATAGTGCATTCAGATACCCACCCATCTAGAAACAGATGAGCTGTGTCTACCTTTCTGGTTCTCATAAGCCCCCCTGCACACCACCACCAGCACTGACCTTTGCCAATAACTGCCTTCATGTGGCTTGCTGGTGAAGTAAAAAAGACCTAAGATAACTGTATCAGTCAGATTTGGTGACTCCCAGTGCTCAGACCCAACTAGAATGGAGGTCTTGGCAAGGGTGTGCATGCAGTGCCCACATGGCAGCTGAAGGAAAGATGCACACCTGTACCATAGGGAGGTGAAGGAAACGAATGCAAACTTTCTTCTCCAGTGATGTAGCAGTGTTGCCCTCCTGCATCACATCCTTTGCCTGGCTGTAGTGTACTGGGAGACCAGTTGGCAGCAAATAAAAAAAGCAGCATATTAAAACAGGATAATAACAGGAAAAACCCGCCCCGCATTGCTGTATTTTGAGGGTGTTGCCATGTTTGCTAGCTCCTGAGACATGCTCTTTCCAGAAGGGATAACTGTGTGTGCCCTGCTTCCCACACTTTGCTGTGGATTTAAATATACAGGCATTGCTAGTAGGTGAGTGCCATTTGAATTGACAAACTGGGATTTCTGCTGCGCGCTTCACACTTAATGCAGCCCTGCCTGGGCTTTGAAGGCAACGGCTTGTTGCCTTGGGGTCTGAAACTAACAAAGCCAAGCAGAACAAGCCCAGGGCTCCCATTGGATTGCTCGATCAAAGACAATATTAAACAGCACTGTTTTCATAACTACTATTCTGGGGCTCTTGGAATGCAAGACAAAGGAGATGAAGTTAATTTCTGTTATCATAGCCTGGTGCAGCTGCAAGGGCCCTGGGAGAAGCCATCTTCTCTTGACGGCTTTTGCAGCCTGTGTCTTTGCAGGAGCTCCCATTAAGCACACAGTCCTTCAAAAGCTTATCAGACACTCTTGTTCCCCTCCTCCCCACAACATAGTCAAATGCGCCCCTGTGCGTTCTTTGACACCTTCCACACATCTCGTTACAGACACCAGGGAGCCTCCCTCTCCATGATCACTTTCCTGCACCTCACAGCTCTCTGCTTCACCTTTTGTGTCACCAGCACTGCCCCTCGCAGTGCCCAAGGAGACCCAAACTAGCGAAGTACTGCGCTTGGCACAGGAGTGCTGTGCAAGGGGACCAGATAGGGAACAAGTTATCCGGGTTCTGCTTTGCCACCAGCACAGCTCACAACCTGAGTGAAATATCTTAACCTTTGGTTTGTAGATGGTCGGTTGGGATTAACAGGGCCCAGGCTATTTTTTTTTTTCAGTGGCTGGCAAACAAAAGCATACTTTATTTAATCAGTAGATGTCACTGGTGATGGAAATCACTGAGCAGTATTGCAGGAGAAAGTGCAAGCTATCTTCTGATTAGGAGCACTGTTTGAGATATTTGACGCAATTTTAAGATGCCTGTCTTACAAACCATCATGGTCATGGTCAACAGGTCACCTTGAAAATGGAAACTTGTGAGCAGCAGTGCTATCCCAGGACTGCCATAGCTACACTGGGCTCTGATTTTTCCTCCTTACTGTTCATCCATAGTTCAGCATAGAGATCATTTATGGAAAAGCAGGAGTGGTAGAACTTGCTTATACCCTCAGCTTGGTTGCAGTAAGGACAAGGAGAACCAGAAAGCTGGGTAGCCGTGAAAAACTTTGAAATGAGATTACTGAAAAGAAGGAAAGGGCTCCAGAGAGCTTTGTTTAAAGCCTTCCTCTTCACACCACGTTATTCCTTTGAGGTCACTCAGATAAAAGCACAAATTGGGGATAAGGCATGGAAATAGTACACTGCTTGAGATCTGGAGGGTCCTCCAGAAACTCATCTGTATCAATGGATAGAACTCCCCACATTTTCTAATTCTCAAACTGGGAGTTCACCTTGGGACTCTAGGATCTAGGAAGATGTTCCCAGCAACCTGACTACTCCTGTACAAGAACTACTCTTCGCTAATAACTGCTACCTGGGATTTCACAAACTGGATTCGTTCAAATTTGCTCTTCCCTCTAGTCTCAAGTTCCCCAATTAGCTGAAAATACATTAAAATACAGAAAAGTTTTGCTGGAAAATTTCTGAGTAGATCTGAGGTTGATGCCCATGAAATGAAAAAAAAAAAAAAATCAGGCTCAAACAAGAGGGATACAGTTGTGTCCAGCTATATGCTGATACCTTACATATCTTCCTCATATCAAAGATTTCCTACGATGTGGTCAGTACAGATCTCCAACAATTTCCAAACAAGAGTGTCCATTCTAATTGCTGGAAGCATAAAAAGAAAGAGCTGTTCTCAATCCAGAAGAGAAGTAGCCAGTCTTCAGTTTTAAAGCAAATCTTCCAGATGCAAATTGCTGCATAATTTAAGTTTATTGAACATCTAACACCAGGAAATGTGCAATTCATGAAATTTTCAGTGAAGATATACGAATGAGAGTTCCCAATACATTTTTAAAATGTGGAATTATCAAAGTTTTATGCACTGTCGACTTTGGCCACATACGGTAGAGTTAATTGAAAGTGCAGTTCTAGTTTTAAAGGTATCCCTATGAAAGTGGCAATGTGTGTTTTATTGTCTCTTCATTTGCAACTCAAAGGTGTCCAAGTTTATGCATAAAAAAATGTTTCTTCTAACTGCCAGCCTACTCTGCAAGACACTATTGAATTGGAGAATCTGAGTGGATGTTTTGCTTCTTGCATTCATATCACTGGGCCTGTATTTTCTGTAAGCTAAATAATGTGCCTAATCTACCCAAATGCAACCTGTAAGCCCCAGATCAGACCCCATAAGAAATTTGCTTGGGAAGGATCAATGATTGTCTGTTTGGAGTACCCTTGACAAAAGGAACAAACAAGACAGGAACAAACGGCATTTCACAGTGCTAGGAAAAAGCAGAAGGTTAAAGGTATCCTCACTCAAGAGGGCAGAACAGTCTTTCATCAAAGGACACGTGCCTTACAAGTCATCCTCTTTTTCTTCCCCTCACAGGCATGTACCAGTTTAGGATTTTTGTAGCCTCAAGCTGGAATAGGTACTGCTGAGGATGACCAAATTGAACGACACATCTTTAACCTCCTAGAGAGATACAGCGTAAATCCAGCCTGAAGCCTCTGCTCCATGAAATTGGATTAGGGACTCCATATTGGGTCTACCTAAACCAGACAAATAGCCCTTAGAGTTATTCTTTTTTCTTCCTTGTTTTTTCACACAGAAAACTCCCCAAAAGCAAAAATTCAAGAGGTACTAGGAAACCTTCTACCCACAACAACAAACAAGGCCAGACCAGAACTTGAATGCAGAATTTTGTGGTTTCTAACAAACATTAGGCCATACCTTCTCAATATTACCCTGGTGCAGTACGTAGACATCGTTGGACTACTCTGGTTTGCTACAAATACATGTTTGGTCCCTTGTTTCGGTCATAAAGCTGCACAAATAAGAAACACGAACTGGGATATTTGATTAAAGTTTAATGCAGTGAGATGAAAGAAGAGACCCATGCTTTTCCCTTCTTTGAAGCTGCAGCAAGGCAACATCAGGAGCAAAAAACAAAGTTGGCCACACTGACTGGAAGCTTCAGGGCAGACACAACACTGAACATTTTACAAATGCAGCAGAGCTGCCCACCTCCAAAACTGCCAAGGGCAATACACAGGGATTTGGTCAGCTCTCTTTATGGCCACAGCACCATCCCCAATACTGGCTGCTGAGATACCTGCAAAGACTGTGTGCTGCTGCTGCCACCTCTGCCCACAGAGCCAACAAGCACTTCTCAGCCATCTGTTGTGATAAGTGGGGGCTCTTCCACCACATGGCCTCCAGTGCAGCAAGCCAAAGCACAGAGATCTGGAACTTGTGTGCCTTCGGCAGTGTGAGCTTCTTTACCTGTGTCTGTGTGGCACGTACAGACCTTTCTTGTTCACCCCCTATCAAGCAATTAATGCCAGCCTCTAACATGTATGGTGGCTAAAAATGCAACTTGGGAAGAAAAATCAGACCTCTCCAAAGCAGGCCAGAGCCAGGGATTAATGTGCTTTCTGAACTCTGGGATAACCATATTCCAGATCCTGCTCTATTTTGGAACAGAAACAGATCTGAATGTCTTTAATTCTAAGCCAGTGCAATATGTCTGCACTGCTTTCAGAAAGGCCATTCTAGCCATGAAAAATCCTTCCTTGTAAAGGTTTCCATTAAACAACCACATTTTCCCAAAAAGTTTCTGTTTAAGTACATGCATGATCATTTTTAAAGCACCATTTCTGGCTACTAACAAAAGTAGGGGCTAAATAGTGTCAATCCACTTTTTTCACTTCTTTCAAATATGTGAGTGACAAAAAAAAATCACTTTGAGAAGAATCTCCCTTCTTATGAAGATTGCTATTAGATAGTGATGCTATTAGATGTCTAAACAGGAATTTTAGGGAATCAATGCCTAGGTTACTTTTGATTTTGGCTTTGAAATGCTTAGATTTTTCTTCAGAAGTTCATCATATAGCAATATAACCACAAGTTCACCACCAACTGTCCTCTTCCTTATAACCCCCTTCCTGGGTCTCTTCCTTTCACAGTTGCAGTTCTTGAAGAGGAGATCCAGATCTCTATCCTGTACACCCAGGATATCTGGGTGTTGGAATCTATTTCATTGTCTCCTGCTGCTATGCTTTTGCACCAATAACTAAAGGAGGCAGCAACATCACGCTCTGACTCAACCGCTGGGTGCAAAGCAACAAATGTTCTGCCAGGGTTAGAATGAGATTAGCAAAATCCCACGGAACAATGATTCAAAGGTGCTGTAACAAATCAATTTCCTCCAAGCAACAAACACAATTACTAGACAAATTATCTTGCTCTCACCCCACTCCTCTTTCAGCAGTGAGCTAGGGCTGAGAAACCTCATTCTTTGGGCTCCAAACATGTAGCCCAACTTCTCAGGTGACACGGCCACTGAGTTATGGTAGGAACAGTGGTTCTCCAACTCCCTCGATGAGCCATGCCACTAGAGGGCACACAGATTGCCAAAGTAATTCATAGAACACAGTATGTCCACTGGTCTTTGAACCTATATTTCAGTTCTCCATCTCCATGAGCACGCGCCTACCATTCAACAGCAACTCATCTCTGCCAACATAGATTATCACCTTTGGAATCTCTAATCTTCTCCACTTCATCTTTTACTCAATTTCTCACATCTCCCTGTTTTTCCATTCTGGCACAAATGTAGAATGTCTACCCAAAGCAAAGGCGGGGAAGTGGGGAAGGGGAGGGAAAGAGTTTGTATCCTTTCCAGGACTTATTTCTTAATGAAGAAATAACAGGAAAAAACAAAAAAAACCACAAACAAACAAACGAAAACCACAAAAAACAGGAGAAACTTCAGCACCTACAACTCAAGTCTACTATGTTTCTTGTCTCCGATTCAGAGCCCAGGCCCAACTGCACTCCCATTGCACCACATCTAAACTAACGAGCTCTCCCACTCTGCTAGGGTGCAGGGGGTAAAGATGTCATTACCACCAGCCACCTTGCACATACCAAGGCTAGTCGAGAGTCCAAGCTAAATAGCATGAATTTACATCCAGAATTAGCTGTCTCCACACTTTGTTCCCTGGCACTGCTGGGCTGCTGAGACCCTCGAGCAGGCCTCGCACATACTGGGAAAGATCCAGCAACACTGAACAGTTTGGACTGCATGCAGTGCAAAATAGTGCTCCTTCCTTCCTGCCCAGGAAACAGATTGCACTTTGCATAGTCCTGTACCTGAGCTAATAAACGATAATGAACTCTCTCTGGGTCTGCATCCATCACACAAATAATGTTCATTCTGGATAATTCCCATTATGTGTCCTGGCTCTTTCACTCAAGCTGCAATACCTTTTACCTCTGTAAGTCCATGGTGCCAGTCAGCACAGCATCCACTACAAAAGTCCCTCTCAATTCTGTCTGTTCTCTTCCCAAAGAAAGCACTAAACCGAGCTGCCAACACCACCCGTTTCACTTTCATTACTCAGTTCCTGTTGTAGGTGAGAGAAGAGCAAACCAGCTGGCTGATCCTCCTGCACCACCGATCAACCTAGCCATCTCCTACCATTTTGTTCTATGTCTGCCTCCCTCAAAAGCCTCCCTCCAGCTCTGGAGTCCTAGGATGACTAAGTTTTTGGGACATGCTCAGAATGCTACAGGCTCGACCACATCAATTTCTAACCCTGAAGGAACTAGTCCACTGTTCAGTTGCACATTTTGAAAATGTGTGAGATAAAGAAAGAACAGAACATATATGTGTCATAAGTAGCAACGAGAAACTTGTTAAAGCCTAATACAGTTTACAGGACAGAGTTACATATATTGTGTTTTCAACTCACCCAGAAGTCTACCTTTTCCCACTTATCAGAAAATCTGAATAAACCCTCCATTAAAGGAAAGAGGGGTGGGGGGAAAGTCAGAGTTAAGCAGGTGATATAACCGGGATTTAAATTGCTAATATAGCAGAAGACTTCATGTGTCTTGCGCCAGTATCTGCATCACAACAGAAGTAATACATAGCAAGAAAGAGAAATACTTTAAAGAATATAGTTCTTTGTCAGACTGGAAGTATTAGCTGTGATTCAGAAATTAATGACAGCACAAAAATCTATTAAGGCATCTAGACTGTCTCTCAAGGGACCTTTTCAAGCTTGTAGTGCATGGATTATTCTCTAGGGCTCTGCCCAGCCAAACTTCAGATATCCCAAATGACAGCAATTCCACCACAATTCTTAACAAAGCTATATCACCACCTAATCGCTTTCTTCCATTAAGTATTTTTCTCTCCTGCCAATTTTGTTCTTTCCTCCTCCAAATTTTCTATCATGAGAGGCTCTTCTAGCTCTAAGTCCACACTAGACAATTCTTCATGTGTTCCCAGTATGCCTAGATCATTAGCATAGCTCCTCTTTAGTCATTTAGCCAAAACAGCTATATATTTAGCTCTCACAAGCATTCTTCATAAGTCAGTCCCTCCAGCCCCTTAATCATTCTCCTTGCAATCCTCTGAATTCCCTCTAATTTTGTTTACATCTTTCTGGAATTGAAGTGCCCGGAACCAAGTGCTGTAAACAACAACAGCTCGTTATCTGGCTAGACTGTAATTCTGGTGATCGCAGCACAGGCCCCGCACATGCGATGCACACACAGACACATACACATGCTCATCCTCTGCCTCAGACAAAGCATCACACGAGTTCTGCACAACAGACATTCCCTCCTCCCCAGTGACATCAGCCAGGTCTCTTTTAAGTCTTTTGATTCTATTCCACCGGTTTCCCCTGTCTTACAATTCATGATTTGTCCAGGAATGGTCACAATCCAAACTGAATAAGCATTCCTATTACCCAACACAAACACAATCTGCAACATAGCCTAAAACCCTTCCACAAGCTGAACACTTCTTAGGTTCCAGTCTCATCAAGCAGTTGTAAATTATATTTAAAAAGGCTGATTCTACTTTTGAACTACTAAGGCAATCATGGCAACACTGGTTTCCCTGAGCATTTTCCCTCAGAGAAACTGTTCCTAACCCTTGATCAAGAGGATCAGGATTATTTTACTCTTTCCTGGCCCTACTGAAAACCCTTTCCCAAAGGGGGATTAGCAGGAGAAGGTCAGACCTAACTCTCCAGGGAAATAAACAGGATGATATGTCCCTGAGGATGTTCTTTCAGGTGTCTGCAGGTTGAAGACAGACACCAGCTACTGCCTGCACTCAGGTTATATTTTCAAGTTTTTGGTTGCACCTATAAAAGCCATAATTTTCAGAACTTTTTTGTTCTAGATGACAGTTGAGACTTTGATTTAGTCTTATGACAGAAGATAACACATCACAGAAAAGCCTTTAAGCATTTGTGCCTTAATCTGTTCTTGAAACTCAGGCTGGGATTTTTCCAACAAAGCACCTTTTTATTCCTTATTAGAAAGATGCCATTTCGGTGAAGCAGAGACATTCTGCAAAACTTTTTGCTTTACTCCCACAAACTTCTGGAGAACTTGAGGCACAGTTCAGGAAGAAACCTGTTAAGGTTCCTGCCAGCTCCTGGGACTTCTGTGGGGTAGCCAAGTCACCAAGGAAAGCGTTCTTCTGGATCAAGGTCTTCCTAAGCCTGTAACAATTTCACAGCCTCTTCTCACTTAGCATCCTCAGTTCTGAAAGAACTTCAAAGCCCGTACTTTAACTATCCCTGCTGCATGGCAAAGAAAGCAGGGGCTTGAAGTCTTTTGTCTCCCCAGTAGGTTTCACACCACCGTTCCTCCTTCAGCAGCTACAGCAACGATTCAACATCCAAGAGAACTTGGGGTATCTTCTTTCAATTCTTGTGGTGGTTTGGGTCATTTTGGGCAGCAGAAGGAAGAAGAGAGACCAGAAACTTCAGGTTGACCAGGAGGTGAGCAGACCCTACAAGCAGGGGTCCTGTGAGGTTCCTTGAAGCCTGAAGGAAAGGCTGCTGCTACAAAAATTTAGGTCAGGACAGAGCAAGGCCAGACAGAATGGCCTTTTCTCCCTTTCCTCTATGCACACAGCAGACCAAAAGGGAAGGAAGATTGTACTGCTCACCATAGCTCTGGGTCCCCCTGGGGCAATGCCACAGCTCATTTACCTCATGCTGAAGCCAGATTTTTATTTTTTTTTTTAAATCAGCAGCCCAATCTGTGCAGTTCTGTGGCTGCTGGATAGTACACAAACTAGTCACCAGTATGCAGCTAGGATACATGGAAATGGAGGAGAGGTTCTGTACCTCACTTTAGCTCTCCCTGTTTCCTACCTTTCCTCCCTTAGCTGGCCTAGACTACAGACATCTCTTACGCTACTTCAGCTAGCAGGACTGATTTCTTTTTCTTTGAATCACTGAGAAATTGCTGTTCATAGAAGCCCCAGCCTCAATAAAACATGACTGTTCCAGACAAATAGTTTCTTTTCCTCTAAAGGAGATCTAGAAGTGCAGAATATCTCACAGGGGCATGCCTGCAGTCAGGTTTATTCTACTCCGCTACCTAAACTGAGACTCAACAAAACACAGCCATGCTGGACAGAATCCTTGCTGTTGAGGAAGCTAAACCATCAAGGCTGTGTTAATGCAGGTACAGCCAGAGTACAGACTTTCTGGATTACTCCTTCAGGTTGCATCCAGCACAGAGCTCCTTGGCTCGTATAGTCTACAGTAGCATAACTATGTAAGAACAGTTGGCTCAGTCAGGTTGTACTATTTTTGAATATGTTGGTCTAATTAAAACACTGCAACTTGTACATGTAGGAAAGCCTCCTTTTATCTTCTTCCTTCCTCTATTCCCAGAAACTCTCCCATGAAAGTGTAGGAGTTAAACATGTCCTTTTCACTCTCTACACTGTATTTCATGCCCAGATGACTGAAGCATGACTAAGTTGCCACCTTACACTGAGGCTATCACAGAGGAATGAGGAGGGGCAGCCAAGCTACAGAGACAAAATTCTGTTTCAGTGCAACAATCTCTTGCCATGTCAAGATAGGATGCAAATCTGCTATGAATAATGGTCACTCTGAAAGCATACACAGCTATGCAGATATTCCTATCAGCAATCACGCTGCATTCACCTACACTAACATTCATGACATCTCTTTTCCACAAAACACAACTCTGAACTGGATTGGTTAACACTGCCCAAGCATCTTTACCACACGACTTGTGCATTTTCTGTCACATGCACACACTCAAATACAGGTTCATGCATCTATATATAGATATATCATCTTCTGTCTCATACATGCACTTTCCCAAAAGTCAAAGAAGAGCTATTCAAAGGCCTCTGGTCATACCTTCATGCACAGATCATTTACATAGGTATAAATAAAACTGGATGTTGCGATCCCATTGTACTAAGTAGCTTTACAAGGCAAAGAGTAGATATTACTACAAGAAGATGCACCCACATGACACAAGTGTAACCACATTTACACATCAAAAATCCCTCAGAGGCCCCTTTAAATAACCCCTGCATCCTGCAGGCAAACCCTTACCTGCAAATCCCTCCTTTTTCAGACACACAAGTGTATACCCCCACGGTCAGCCTCTCCAACACATCCACACAAAGTAGAAGTCAGGTAACACGGTGCACTCTTGCTGCAAGGCTCGTGATCAGACAGTATCTTTCTCTCTTGACATGGCTTTGGGTCAGCTGCTGAGGGCCAAGCACAGCCAGGCTCCGCACAGGTGCAGCAACCAGAGTGCATGCAGAAGAATATTAATAGTTATTGTCCTAGCAGGTTGTAAGGATTAATTGGTTCTGGCCTGCAACTCACCATCAGTGTAAGTGCTAAGGGGCAGAGGGGATGGAGCTGTGATTACACACTTACATTGCATACTCATATACTATTGATTTCCCAGTAGGAAAAGCCCACAGCCTCCTGTTTTGTCTCCTTGCTTGCTTGCTCCTTCTTTCCCTCCCTCTCTCATCCCATTGCTCATGGCCTGCCTGCCACATCTTTCTCCTCTCAAAAGCCAAGATCACATCATCAGAAATTAAAAAAAAAAAAAAAGCCACACTTTTTGAGGGAGAGCTCTGCCAAACCTGAAAGAAATGAAGAAACCTATATCCGTGAGGTCACACACAGGCATACTCTAGGGAAGAGAGCAGGTTTCAAGCACAAGCCACCTTCAGAAGAGTTTCTTTTAGATGCTTTATATAGCCTAGGAACTGGAAAAGCCCAGACTGTGAACCCACAGCTCTGATTACACTCATCTTTGCTTTCAGCCAAAACTTCTCCTCTGAAGTCTGCCTTCTGATGCTATCTTTTTTTAAATAAAGCAAACTAACCTCTCAAAAAAATGCAACATACCAGCCTGTCTTAATCAAGTACATCCTTGCATTGCCTCCAAAACCATCTCCTCCCAGAGATACCATTCAAAGCCCAGTACCTCTACATCTGACAACTATTGAAAAATCCTCTTCTATGTTCATAGATGACCAATAAGCAGGTTTAGTATAAAGAACGCTTTTCCCTCAGTATGTAGTCGAACAAAACTTTTTCCCCATCAGACCTTCACACTGCATATATGGCCAGCAAGACACTTCAGAGAGAGAGAATACTGCTTTAGCTCACAGACATTAAAGCACTAACCCCTGCAAGTGCTATTCCCTGTCTTTCCACTCAGGTGAGCAGGGAGGTGCTGCCACACCAGCAGGCAAGCTACTGGAAGGAGCTTACAGGAAGATGCCTCAGCTTCCAGCACATCCAGCATCAGCCAAAGCACCACAGTGCAATGGCATAGCACAAAATCAATCCTGGCCTTCTTTTTTTTTTCCTGCCTATTTCTGTAAGAATCATGAACACCCAGCATTTTTTCTGCTCTTCCATGCTGACTGCAGGGATCTCTGTCCTTCACTGACAGCAGGAGGGGGCTGTGTCTCTCACATGCTCACCTACACATGCCCTTAGCTACTCCTTTTCAGAGCAGGACAGGATGGTCTGTGCTGTCCTTGATATTTTTGATTTTATTAATGATAAATTAACAGCAGTAAGAGCATATAAGATGTCAAAAAAGATCATTGCTCAATGAGTCTGAACAGCAAATGAAATTATGTTGTGCACTTTTTAAAGGAAAAGGGGATACTGAAGAGGCAAAGACTCGTGATTCCTATAGGGACTGCAGACAGCAAAACTCTGCATCCTTCCAGCAGCACCCTGCACACAAAGGAGATAATATTTGGCAAAACACGTATCCCTGTGTTCAAAGGCACACAGGAAAGGTTTTGCCCAGACTCCTCCAGGACACACTGTTGTGTGGTACCATTATAGATTTCACTCTGATCATTCAGTCCTTTAACAATCTCTGTCAGCCAACAACCTCAGCTGATCCTCTTGCACAACAAACCCCACCAGGTATTCTGATGTGCCCAGAAAAAGGACCTCCCTTGACATTATTCTCAATCACCTTTCACCACCTCTTCTCACTTTACAGCGCGCAGGTCAGTAAGCAGTGCTACATCTCCTCACCACCAGCATTGCCTCACCCACCTGCCTCTCCAGGTAACTGCACAGAACACACATCTGCTGCTGCAGGACCCACATGTTAACATCCCTTCTCTAACCCATTCCTAAGCAAATCAGCCTGGCACAGGGTAAATCTGTTGAGGGAAAGGGCCAGGCCCCACCAGCACAGCAAGGACCTTGGTTCACTAAATGCTTACAGGAGGTACAGCTAGCGCACAGTAATGGTGTGGACTCCTAAAGCACTGGCTCTGTGGTCAGCCTAGGAGGACAGCAGCCATATTCCTCATCCTGACTGAGAGGAGCTTATTATTTGTGGAGGAAAAAGGAGGTGAAAAGAGTAACTATAAAAGAGCAAATCTCCTCCTCAGACTGCCATTAGCATATATGAGTGCTCCAAGGCTGAAAAGGAGTGCCCCCACTGGCACTGGGGCCTTTATTACAAAACTAGTAAAACTCTTGTGTGAGAAGAGATCTCTGAGACTAAAAGATGAAGCCAATTTCTATTTATCATAACAAAGCCCTCTGAGTAGGTAGCTCAGTGCAGAGATTTACAACAGCTGGAGGAAATGGGTTCTTACTGGTGTGGTAATTATTGGTTCAAATGGTCTGCAATCACTGGGATAGGACTAGAAGAAACACTTGGGATATTTTTTTAATGCTCCCCACTTGCAGATAAAAAGCCTTCTCTTCTTCTCCCCTGTCTTAAGCCTACAAGAAAAGTGTTTTGCTTCAGGTATTGAACCTCTTCATCATTTAAGGGAATGCAAGGCAACTGAGTTGAGTTGTTACCTCATCAATACAGTCCAGCCTGTGAGAGCTTCACTTGCCTTACTCGACAAGAGAGAGCTAAAACGATATAGGAAGAAAAGTATAATCAGGACATCAGAAAAAGCCCCCTTTTTTTTTTTCTCTCTCCGGTTGACAGTATCTTACAGGTATCCACCTGCATCACAATCACCCCACGCTGTTACCCATACACCACAATGTCACCACAAATAATACACACAGAGTCCTGCTCTTCCCTTTCTTCTTCCCATCCATTACACATTATCAGCACAGAAACACTTGGGTACACACTTCTATCCATATAGATTGCACATACCTCGCGCATTAACAAACACATCATTTTTCACACCCATGTTGCCCAGTAACGTTATAAAACATGAGACTTTACAGATAACATTTGTACTGTGTACCAACCTAAAGCATCCTATTCCACTTACCCGAGTGCTTCTGTGATTTCTTTCATCAGACTCATTCCCCATTTAAGAACACACTTGAGCAGCTCAAAAAAAAAAATAAAATTCTGCCAGTACTATGCAGGCCAGGCCAGGCCTCCCTGTCCTTTCCTAAACCATGTACTTCACTAAATGGGCTGTGGAGGCATCTTAATTTATTTTTTTTTTTTTCTTTTAAGCTCAAAGTCTTCTACAATTAACCAATGAGGTGGGGTTTTAGGGGGGATTCATTAAAGCAAGCTGGGTTGCTGGGGTTTTTTTAAGCAAATTGCTGATTTGAAACAGCTGCTATTTTTCAAGGGAAACGGTTTATTTAGAAGAATTTTTCAGTGTAAAGCAATGCTGAAGAAAATGTTGTATAATTTGTCAAGGCATTCATTTTTTTTAAATAAAATGCTCAGGGTGAGGAAATCAAAATTAATTTTCATATTGACAGCTAAATTAGAGAAATTGTAGGTAAAAGTGAAAATATAAACACAAAATTCTTCTAAAGTATCAAAATGCATTTTTTAATATACCCTAAGCATTTTCTTCTCCTCCCCATCCACATACACCCAATTTTTGACTTGGGAAACAAAAAAGAAAAAGAAAAATTCAGCTTTTGAGTCCAATTTGTGAATCCGATCTCTGTCAGAATATTTGAAGCACATTGTGCTAAGAAATTAATCATTTTGAGGAAAAAGCTGCAGCATGCCACTAGAAAATCCCACCCACCGGCAGTGCTGGGGTGTATAGGTACTTTTATTCTTCCAGCCCCCACAGGGCAGGAAGGCCAGTGCACCATGCAGGAGGAACAACCATTCCGCCTCCGAGCCACCTGCCTCCAACACGGACTGGAAACGTAGCAGTAGGGAAATGCAAGAATCCTGTGCCACAAAATTAAATAAACATAATGATTAGGGGGGAAGAAAATATCCTCTGTGCAGTACTTGGAGCATCTAACCTAAGAGGGAAGGAGCAAAGCCTGTCTCTGTGCCAAAGCCCCTGAGCACAGGCAGGCGGGGGACAGGCAGCCCATTGCATTTCCCCTGGCAGAGGTGCTGGAGGAGGCAGACTGTGCTGGCCACTTGGCACAGTGGAGCCCGTGGGTCTCCTGCCAGCCTCAGCTGTGCTTCCTCCCTACACCCCCATCGCCTGCTATTCAGCCTCAGCTCGGCTGTGCCCAGCAGTGCCAGCATCGCTCCCCTTCTCCCCCGCGTTTGGCGGCTCTGGGAGAACGGAGAAAGGCAAGGAGCTGCTTTTGCGTTCACCGGTACACCCCCAAGTGGACAGCAAGGAAAAAGGGGAGAGAAGGCACGGACAAGTTTTGGATGGCTTGCGGAGGTACAGGCTCAGCTGGCTGGCTCCGGAGGGATGTGCTCGCAAAGCTCTTGGAAGCGTTGCGACGGGTCACCGCCTGTCAAAGCCAGTACTGCAGTTTCCTGGGGTAAGAGCTCCACAGAGCTGTGCTCAGCAGGGTTACAGAAGTGTTCAAGGCTTGTTACCACGGCTTTCAGTGAATAACAATGAATTCGAAATAAATATTGGGGGGGTAGTGTTACTCTGTTGGGTCTTTTTAAGGGCACAATACTTTCTCTCTTCTTTTTAACTCCTTCGAACATCTTCAGGCTTGCTTGTGAGGTGCCATGCTCCTCCCAAGCAGCCCCAGTATTCCTGCTTCCCATTCTCTCACTCTTCAGTCCAGAGAAAGGAAATTACTGCTGGCTGTGAAACTAGATCCAGCAGTGGTCTGGTTTATATCATATGTTAAGTTTGGGAGCAGTAGAAAAGCAGCTCCAGGTTTGCAAACAGTCACACACCTCACCATCCGATCCCATCCCAAAACCTGGGTGGGCAACTGTGTTGCCTCTGTCTTCTCAGAGTGTAGCTAGGAATACAGCCTTCAAAAGACCTTCCCTGATGTCTTTAATCAGAATGGAAGTGGCTGATATATAACTGGGGCAATAGTAACTCACTAAAACAGAAGGCAAAATCCTGTACGTGCCTGTACACTGGCATAAGCTCTGGCTATAAGAAAGGACTAAAAAAACCAGTTCCTGGTTGTGGTAGCATCAGGATGCTCTGGTTGCAACTCAGGAAAGGCTTGTGACTTGGAAACACTGTGTGGAGCGAACGCCATTGACTACAGGCTAGAAATCATGCATCAGAAAGACAGACTATGTTCAGAGTCAATGCTATTTGCCAGTGTCCATCTTTCCTGACAGGTCTGTGCCTAATCCTCCAGAGCAGAGGGAAGTTCACATCAAGCTACACAACTTCATTGCTGACATTAGCTACTTATGTTACACAAGAACTGTCTCTCCTCTCACCCCCTGTACAACCTATGTGCTGGAAAAAAGTCCTTCTCTCCCATCAGAAATAGCCATTTCACAGCAAGCAAGGAAGTCAGTTGGAAGGTGCTGGTGCTGGATTCACAGTCCAGACTTCAGAGAATCCAAGTTTGAGAGAAAATATGTGACAATAAAAAGCATGTGTATGCAACCCAGAAACAGTAGAAGTGAGACCGTATGAAAAGGAGCACTCACTAAATGTGAGAAGTGACAGGTGTGAGGCTGCAACAGAAAGCATGTGTGTGACAGGGAGCCTGCCTGTACAGGAATTTGCTTAGTAGACACAAAATAGAGGAGAACAGTACATGCAAGATAGTGTGTAAAAGTATGAGCTAAGAGGAACTGAGGATGCTGTGACTGGCACATCTCCAGACACGGCACTCGTGCACTAGTATGCACAAGAGTGAGAGAAAAGCACTGTGTGTGTGTGTGTGTGTGTGGTGAAGATGTGTGTGAGTGAGATACCCTGTAAGGGTGCAGCTCACTACAAATGTGAGACTGTGACACACACAGTAGGCCAGATAGAGTACATATATGTTCTTTACCTATATATTTACCTATGTGTGTGTATATGTGTGTACACATACAGGCTCACAAGGCTGGTGCAGCAGGATAGGCAAGGGATTTTAATATGTAAGCAACCATGAGCACTAGTTTTCAGGATGGAGGCTTGAAGGAGGGATGGGGGAAGAGAGGAAGGGAGAACGTGAGCTCTAGAGAAGCAGACTCTCCAGGAATTAAATGTGCTAGAGAGCTAGAACCGTATGTGCCAGAGTGAGTTTACTCATCTTCCCTGCTATATTCATGAGTGTGTGTATGTGTGTGTAAGTGAAGGACCACCGGTGTGTATAAATGAGTGTGGGTCATGTAAAAGCTGCAATTTGGAGGACTATGCTTATATGTACATATGGAACATGTATTTATATATACAGCATGGGATGCATTAACCCTTAACTCCTGTTTACAGAAAGCATCTCAAAACCAGCTAGCATGCCTGTCATCACTTCAAACTAAATTCCATACTCACACTTGGCTCTTAAAGCAAGAAACCCAGCTGGCAACCCTCCACTGAACAAAACCCCATACCCAACAAATTTTCTTCTTCTGTCTTTCCTCCATCACTCTCTTATTTTTTCGTGTTTTTTTTTTTTTTTTCCCCAGTGGAGGGGAAGGACATAATGTTTTCGCAGACAGACCAGAGACATAGAGATTCCTCTAACCTCATCCTCTTTGGGCAAAACCAAAATAAAAATAATTTTAAAAACCCAAAACAAAGCAAACAAACAAAAAAAAAAAAGGAAAAAAAATAAAAGAAATAAACTTAACACATATCTCCTCAGGAAAGTGAAGAATCCAGGAGAATCAGTACTTGTGACCCAAAGTGATGAGAAACACTGGTTGTGGATGGAGGGGATATCCACCTTCACCCACTACTCTTTTGCTTTGCCAATCTTACTGAACACCACCCCCCCCAACTTCCCCTCTGCAAAAGCATAAATACAGCAGCAAAGTCAGTCACATGCAGTGCCCTCTAACCATAGGATTCACCAGCAGTGATCTCTCCTTGGCTTATTTCCTGAGGTGGGGGGGGGGAGGTTTGGAGAGGAAGAGGGGGGAAGAGGAAGCTCCAGCTTCCAGCTCCATGTTTCAGGCCATCCTCAGTCCATCAGCCTCAACTGAAGCAGAAGGGTTTGAGGAGATTGCAAGAAAAAACTCATCACATACCTTGCAAGGAGAAGAGGGACAGGAAGAAGCCCAGCACCCAGATACTGTGCAGCCAGTAGGTCCTCATGCTTCTCTCTCACTCGCTCTGCTTCCTCTGCCTTTTTCTCCGTCTCTTCGCTTCTCTCTCTCTCTCTTTCAATTATTTTTTTTTTTTCCCCTTCTCTCCTCTCAAAGAAAATGGTATTCGTGTCTCCCTTCAGTCCCTCTGGACTCTGCTTTACCAGCTCTGACAATCCAGTCGCAGCGCAAGCTGACCTACAGTGGCCAGATTCCCAAATAACCTCGCACTCTCCCCTTCAAGTGCTGGAGAAAGGGGGGGCAAGGTTAGATGCTCCAGCGTAGGCTGTGCTGGCTGTAAACACAGAGAATCTCTCTGTCTCTCTCCTGCAGCTCCAACTAAATGCGACTGTACTTAAACAAGCAATGCCTTATAGGACAGCGCTCAGAGCAGAACAGATCCCACCTCTGCCACCTAGTGTTGCAAGCCAGCTCATTTGTTTCATTTTTATATATATAAATATATATATACGTTATGCTATAGAAATATGGTTCCCTCATTCCTCTACAAATGTATCTCTTGGATCACAGGTCTACGAGCCATGCTGCGCTCAGGAGTCCCTAAGGCTCCAGCTACAGTGGACAGGGGGAAGCGATTCAGTGAAGGAATATTCCTCATTGCCAAAAGAAGAAATGCAGCAGGGCAGGTTTGGTTTCTCAGCTGAGTTCTGCTTGACAAATTCTAAAGCAAGGGGCTCTGTGATGCTGGTGTCACTCCCGGGCAGTGCACAGGGGCCAGAGGGAGATTCAGACGCACCGACTGTAATTACAGAGCTGCCAAAGCTTCCAGGAAAAATAGCAAGCATCAGTCCGCATTAATCTTTGCTGGATCTCCTGTGACTTCCAGGCAATTTCAGAGGGACCAGAAAGAATCCGTCTGTGAGGGAAATCCAGCTTGCAAAGCCACCGTTTGCTTACAGAAGGCTTCCCCCACTACCTCTCTCCTTTCAAATACAGGTTCCTCCGACCATAACGTAACCCAAACTCTTTTTCCCCAGGGAGTAATTAGCTCCTGTAGCTCTACTGCCCCCTAAAATAATTGCCTTTGGTTGGAACAGCATTAATGAAGTACTATTTAACATTCACACAGGGCTTTTCATCAGTCACTCTCCAGGCATTTCACAGAAGGGTGTCCTTTCACAGCTGGGGACAAGGAGGCAGTGTGACTGCACAACTTCTGAGAGGTCAGTCCGTGGGATGCAGTGTGACAGCCCAGCTGGGCTGCCCACCCAGCCTGGTGGCCCCTCCTCAGGTCTCATTGCACCTTTCATGGGCTGCCACAGCAGCCCATGAGGATGCCATCCCGAAAGGATAGGAATCTTCAATTTATACATTGCGGTGCAGGATGCAAAGGTGAGCACCTCATGTAGGAAAGGTCTGTAGGATTCTCAACACTAATGATGCCATTCTAGAAGTATTTCTGATTAGACTGCTGTAGAGCAAGCTGTTCTGTGAACAGAATGCACCAAGCCTGCCTCCCCGTGGGTTCTTGTCTGCTGTCTCAAAAATCCCCATGCTGTAATGAAAGCCAGACCCCTTCATATATTCCCTGTGACATCTCCTGTAGGAAGAAGAAATCCATGCTGTGGCTAGCCTAGGTCCTAGTGGACCAAAATTAAAGACAAAATGCCGTCACCATGTTGGCTGCTGCCATGTACCACCTACATAATTCACGGGTTTTCCCCTATGGGGGGAGTAGAACGTTACCTAATCACCAGTTTTTAAGAGACATCCAGGAATAAGTCACTTTTTAGCCTTCCACCCTCTTTTCAATGTGGTTGAAATTGGTTGCACTGAAAAGTTATTGGGAGGAAGAACATATGGACAAACAGATACACATGTACTATCAGCGAGGCTTCATTTACCAAGGAAATCAAACTAAAAATGTTAGAGTGGATTAAAGTCAACTGACTAGTCAGTGAGGAGTATGCTTCTTCTTTGTGCTTTCCATTTTAGATAGTTTGCATCCTCTGATGCTGTACTGGGTCCGCATGGCAAAGTTTTGGAGGGGAGGCTTCTGTAAGAAGCTGCCAGAAGCTTCCTCTACAACCGATAGTGCCAAGGCCAGATGGCTCCAAGACAAATCCACCTCTGGCCAAGTCCAAGTCCACCAGGCAGTGGGCCGATCCCAGTCCAAGCCTCTGGGATGACATATTTAAGAAAGGGGGCAAGCCATGCAACAGCAGCCAGGAGAGAAGAGTTAGAATATGTGAGAGAAATAGGCCTGAATACACCAAGGTCAGGGAAGAAGGGGAAGGAGGTGCTACAGGCACTGGAGCAAAGATTCCCCTGCAGCCTGTGGTGAAGCCCATGGTGAGGCAGGCTGTCCCCCTGCAGCTGATGACGGTCCAGGGTAGATCAGTTATCCACCTGCAGCTCACAGAGGACCCCTTGATGGAGCAGGTGGATGCCCAAAGGAGGCTGTGACCCCACGGGAAGCCCACAGTGGAGCAAGCTCCTGGCAGGATCTGAAGCCCCATGGAGAGAGGAGCCCACACTGAAGTAGGTTTGCTGGCAGGACTTATGATCCTGTGGGGACACACACTGGAGCAGGCTGTTCCTGAAGGCCTGAACCCTGTGGAAGGGAATCGCACTGGAACAGCTAATGAGGAACTGCAGCTTGTGGGATGGACTCACGTTGGAGAAATTCGTGGAGGGCTGTCTCCCACTGGAGGGACTTCACACTGGAGAAGGAGAAGAATATGAAAAGTTCTCCCTCTGAACAGGAAGGAGTGGCAGAGACAATATGTGATGAACCAACTGCAACCCCCATTCCCTATCCTCCTGCACAACTGCAGGGGAAGAGGGAGAAAAAATCAGGAGTGATGTTCAATCCATGAGGAAGGGAGGGGTCAGGGAAATATGTTTCCAGATTTGGGTTTACTCCTCACTATCTTGATTTATTTTAATTGGTAACAAATTAAATGATCTCTCCCTGTCCTCATCTCGACCCACAAGCTTTTTGTCATATTTTCGCTCCCCCTGGCCCGCTGAGGAGGAGGAATGAGAGAGACTTTTGTGGGTGCCTGGAGGTCAGCCAGAATCAACCCACCACAGATACCAACAGAGCATGGTCTGAAAGACAGCGAAGCCAAAAATAATTTTGGCACTCTTCAAGATACGTTTGGAACTTAGTGTGCCAAAATCAAGAGGTGACAATCCGTTCACAGGCTTGAAGTAGGAGACAGTTTTTGATTTTTGTTGCAGGAATCCCCAAAAACATCTAGTTTGGGTGCAAAGACCAGCTAGGTCAGCACCTTAACACCACACCAGCTCTATACATTTCTGACATGACTGCTCAACATTCCTCTTATTATTTGTCCTATACCTTTGTTATCCATCATCTCAGTGCCCAACAACTGCATCTGATATCTATATTCATTTGTATTCTTTCACAAATCTTCTCACCCCATTACATGGCACTAAAGCTCTTCTGCTGTCTACCCCAACATCCCAGCTGTCCACAGTCACACACACAAACTCATCTCCCATCTGCCTTACACATAATCTTACAGGGCCCCACAACCTTACCACATTCATCAGGTCATTATGCAACCATTCAAAGTCTGCTTTACCTACATACATCTGCTCATGACCCCATACATAACCGCTTGATATGCAGCTCTCAAATGCATGGCCATCTTCCACTTTGGGTGTGAATATCCCATGGCTTGTTTGGTCTCAAAGATTTCTTTGGAGTCTTTGAGCATTTGCATAATGAAATTGTATTGAAATAATAATAATCATAGAATCATTATGGTTGGAAGGCACCTTTAAAAGTCTTCTAGTCCAACCCCCTGCAATAATCAGGAACAACTTCAATAAGATCAGGTTGTTCAGAACCAAGTTCAACCTGACCTTGAATGTTTCCGGAATTGGGGCATTCACCACCTTTCTGGGCAACGTGTTTCCAGTGTTTTATAACCCTCATTGGGAAAAAAAAATAAATCTTTTTTATATCTAATGTAAATTGACCCTCCTGAAGTTTAAAACCATTACTCCCTGTCCTATTGCAACAACCCCTGGTAAAATGTTTGTCCCCATCTTTCTTATAGACCCCCTTTCTAAGTACCAAAAGGCCACAACATTTATTATACTACTTGTGATAACAATTAATATTTATTACAGTAATTATTAATATAGCATAGTAATTAATGATATGTTAATTATTAATCAATATTATATTTATTATAATAATTAACACTAGTTATTGTAATAAATAATAATAAATAACAGTAGAACTGCATCTCTGCTCCATAAATTGCACAGGGATGTGCATTAGGTGATTCTGAACCCAGTATTGTTCCTATCCAGAACAGGCAGTGATAGTTACAAGTTCAGAGAGAAGACACAATGGAAGCAGCACTCGCTCAGGTAACAGCATCTTATACTTCCCTGGAGAAGCTGGCATGACTGAAAGGAGAAAAAGCTATTTCTTACAGTGTATTTGACATACTCCTAACCTTCAAAAACATTCAGAGCTGGATTTTGGCTCACTTGCTCATGCTGAGTCATACCAATGGGGTTACTCGGGACATTAGACTACTAAATATGAGCAGGAGTATCAGATTCTGTGGGCTGAAATTCTTCGAGATTGGTCTCCAGCCAAAGGTGAATCCATTTACACGTGGCCAAATGCCTCAGCTACCTACATATTGTGAGGACAAAAAGAGAACCAAGAATTACACTCATCTCTCCCTAAATCCCCCAAACATTAAAAAACTCACCACCAGCATAATAAGAAACAACCAACCAAAACTTGTAAAAACACTGCAGTCCTTGTTCTTCAGTCCATTCTTTTTAAATTACTGCAGTTCTTTCACTTAATCCAGAATTCAAATGCCAGGCAAACCAATGAATATCAGCAATTGAAGAGCACATCTACAATTCTGTATTGAAGAAAAAAAAAAAAAAAAAGGTTGAATTCTGACTGAGCTTTGATTGATAGAAAGCTAGCTACTTTTAATGCATAGTGAAAGTATTTCATTAGGGCTGAGTGGATACATTTACATGCACTGAGCATGGATGCTCGTCCATTTTTTAATAAATAAAAGTGTTTTGTGCTATTAACTGTTTAAGTACTCACACTTTCATTTCTATTTCATCGTCGCTTTAGTCACTTCACGCAATGTCAATATTAAACTTGATTGTGCAGCACACACATAATATTTTGTCTTCCAACTTCCTGTACCAAACCTACCATTACATATTTCTCAAGCAGCCACAGTACAGTTGATGGAGGAACTTTTAACTTTTCCATTACGGGTTTTTTCAAATTACTGTTATTTAACTGTGCAAATGTAATGTTGCATTAACAAAAGGCTTAGTGGGTTTTTTACTGTAATAGAAATAGTATTGAAAACACAGTTGGCCATGCAAATTTTCCAGGGTTTACATAAGAGAATGAGTGGTCCTGAAATTTAAAGTTGAGGGAGCTTGTTAAAGTGAGCAGGAGTCAAGAGCCTACATTACCCAGGGGTGGTTTTTTTCTAGCTGTTTTAGTGTCCTGTCCTGTATATCTGCCTCTGACATATGTGTATTACTACTTGCATTATTGAGTGTTCTATCTGTGGGTTTCACGGCAAGTCTTTGGACTAGTGCATCTGTGATAAATAGCACATTTTAGTGTGATTTACAAGAGTGTTGTGGCATGTGCTGCACGTGATCTTGGGAAAGGGAGTGGAAGAAGATGTCCCCTCTGCAAGAAATACTCATTTGTCACTTGCTTCTGTGAAAACCCACCACTGTCCAAGGTCAAGAACTGCACAGTGTCCAGGAATGTTCTCCTAGAAGGGATGCACAGTGTACCAATGATAAATAGTATCACATCTGGTTTGGCTCCTTTATGTAGACTGGGAAAACAGTATTCATGCTTCTAATTCACCTTCAGCCTGATATACAAGAGAAGCCAACCCTAATAAAACCGTGCTTTCCACCTCCTCTTTGTTTTCTGCCCCTTCATACTCCTTGTCTATGTTTCCACCTTTTCCTTCTCTCAGCTTCTTGCTACACCCCGCTACCCTTCCTTCCTCTTTTCCTCTCTACTGTCTTCCTGTGAAACTCAAAGAAGGCAAAGCATCTTCTTGGCGCTTCTTGAAGAAGAAGATTTTCCACTGGGGTTTCTACAAGACTCAGAGCTGAAAGTAGCTTTTTTTAACCAAAAAGTGCCAAGCCAGCAACTGTGGAAGGTAGCATGTGACTACACAGCAATTCAGTAAGATAAAAATCCACAGAAATAGCCAGCCAATGAGATAGCAACAGCACTCAGGGAGCAGTGGAAGGAAGGAAGAGATGGAAAGAGCCCTCATTTAATTTCAACCACCGTGGGATGACACAGCGGGGACTGAACCGAGAAGTCTTGGAGAGGAATGTGTTGCATGAACTGGTATAGCACAAATGACTGAGCTTCTTTAGCATCAGCCATAGCAGGCCCACATCCTTTACAAGTTGGGTCACATAAAGGATATGTCACAAAAAAACATTTGCCAGCAGTATACATTCACACATTGACATTGTCGCATAATTAGAATATAAAATAAATGGCATAACAGATGCTATCAACATGTCTACCACACTGTATCCATGGTGCCAACTCCTTCTCCAAGGGGAGCCTCACCCAAGCCATGCTGAGACAGCCTGAAACGCAGGCATGTAGAAACCACCCTCTAAGGAAATATGCACACAAAGTTCTGCAGAAAGGGCCTCCACTCTTTCAACATTTGTAAGATTTTACGGGAAATCTGCAAGTGTGAACGACAACAAGAAAAAGAAAATTGGCTAGCACCCAAAAAATAAAAAACCAACAAACTTTGGCAGATAATTTTTTGAGTTGTCATGTTTTGTGTGGGAAAAGAGTCAGCTCTTTCAAGCTGGGAATAAAAATAATAATTCTGTTCAGCTCCTTTGAACAGCAGGGAATTCACAATCCAAAGGGAGAAGCCATTACACCACAAAACCCTTGCCGTATCCAGTACTAACTGGCTTCTTCAGAGGCACAAAGAACCCCTCAATGCTACGGAGTGCCTTTTAAGACAGTGTTTTTGCAGCCCCCTGGTCTAAATCTCCACCAGAGCTTAGCAGCACAGAACTTTCTCACCTCTTCCTGGGATTCAGGGGTTATTCCCCCAAGCATCATTCTACCAAAGATATTTCCTTGAAATAGCACCCAGCTTCCCAAACATGTCTTGCTCTACTCAGAAGCAGCCTTTTATCCCAGCTGTTGCTTTAGTCACAGCTGGGGGCCTTGTGCTTCCCTCCATTAACACCCTGTGCCCCCAGGAGGAGCTGCTGCATGCTGCAGCCCAGCTTCCTGACCCATGGTCCCAACAAGCCAAGCATCGTGCTCCCCAGCTGGTACTTCCATCTTTAGGCTAAGGCTTGTTGACTTTGCTAAATAAATTGTGGGTTGACTTTAGAGACAGGACTACTGCTATATGCCTAGGCTTCCCTGTACGTATCCTTTGTTCTTAAGGCAAAGCAGGAAAGGAAAATGTGGCCATTTGCCACCTGTACCTGTCTGACTAAGCTACAGCACATCCACCTGAAAAAGAAAGTCCCAAACAAATGACTGCCAAATCTGTACTTATCACCCAAATGAGATATGGGAGGCAAATGACAAGTCTCATGGTCTGCAGAGAAAGCTGACCTGCACATAGGTGGACCCATGCCTGACATTTTCTGGACAGAAACACAGATAAGCAGAAGTCTTTTATGACTCTTTTTATGTCGGGGCACCCATACTCAGCAGTATAGAAGGCAGAGGGAGCTTGTGCCGTGTAAGCATTCCCATTGCAAGAGTCTTCTTGCACTGGTTTACAACATTCTGAAATTATGAACTCCCAGGCTGATGTTTTCAGACCTAGTCTCTTACCCAAGGATGGACTTTTATGATTTTGGTTTTATTTTTGAAAGCTTGAGCAAGCGTTTGGCTGTTTGAGATACTTGGGACTTGGGGAATGCTTTATGATTAGAGGAAGAAACAATTTGTGCCTTTTTTTAACAGTTCCAGTGCAGAAATTACCACGGATAGCAAGTTGAAAGGCAAATAATGTGAGGCAGGATTTGTAGAAAGAGGCAATATCTTTTATTAAACAGAAAAATATAGCTGAAAGAACAAAACAAAACAGGCTTTCCAGAAATATGGGCTTGCATACCCAAAAGTCTATCCAGACTTTTAACTATATGATGCCAAATAACAGATTGTACTTCTCCCTACAAATCTCCTCTTGTTTATGTCTTTAGCCCATCAGTGCAACTTGGAAGGGAAGTTAAGTCTCTTGTGGTGAGGACATTACACAGAGGTGCAGAAAACATGCAAACATGGTTGCATTGAATTGGTCTTCCTAAATCAGAGGTCCTGGAAAATACTTCTTGGTTTGCATGACATGAAAATGCTTGTGTTTCAGTACTGTGGAGAGAGTAATCTTTGTGTAGGCAGGGCTCCACAGATTTCTATACATCACTGTAGGTCGGCTCTCAAGCCTGAAGAAAGCACTTAAAAGACTCTCACCAAACTCAGTGATCTCCAAGTCAGGTCCCCTCAACAGCAAAGTCACTAAGGCATCCCTTTCCCTCACTTGCTCTGTATTGAGTGTCCATGGTGCTTCCCCTGCCACTGTTTCTCAGTTGTACTCCAGGGTGGTACAGAGCCCTTGCTGAGACCAAGGCCTGTTGTGATAGATTGATAGATGCTCTACAAAAGGATGCTGAGAAAGTATTTCAAGCCATTGACAGCAGGTGCTAGACAAACATTCATCACATTGACCACAAAAAAGTCTACAGCCCACCTACTATTTAAAAAAGATGTCTGTGATGCATTTGCAGGCTCTCACTTAACAAAAAAACATGAGGAGACAGTTTAAAGTTTGCCACTACCTGATCTCTGCTAGCCTTTGCATTGTTAATAGTCTCTGCCATTAGCTTCTTTTTTGAAGCAAGATTTTTCTCCTGTAGCTCTTTTATCAGACAGAGGATGATCAGGAGGTTAAAAAACACGTTATTAGCATTAATGACTATTATTATTTATACCCTTGTACAAACTGCACAAGTATACGAGAAGACACAGTCCATTTCTCCAAAGAGCTCACAAATCTTATTTATGATAAGGAATCACAGACCATGTATCAATAGTAGGAGAGGAGAGTAGGGAATGAGAACAACTGTATTAAACAAAAACCTCTTCTGCAGCTTGGGTGAGATACTGTCTCCAGGGGCCTGCTTCCTCAGCCAGAAAATATGGATACAGGGGTTTTCTCTACAACAACACTTTCCACCAAACCAAGGTGTTCTGTGGTGTGTCATTTTGCCCTCCCTTCTTGCCGGGAACTGATTAATCCATGGCCGAAAGCCCAAGACAGCAATGCACAAGTGGCAGCATCCAGAATGACAGAAATTACCGGGTTTTGTACAGTTCTTTTCACCTGTTGATCAAGAGCTCATTGTTACTATTTTACAAATGGGGAAACTGAGGCATGTGATGGTGCAATAGCTTTCCCCAATGTCTCCTAGTTTTATATCCACAGAGAACCCTGAAATAGATCCTTAAGGTCTGCTTCTCCCAGAGTGGATCCATTTATTGTCTGAGCAGTGTCTTCCACCAGTAGAAGCACTTTATTGCCAAGAGAACATAGAGAAGGATAACAAACATAAGAGAGGTGTAGCATACATGCTACAGTTTTTCCCACCAACAGCAAAATCAACAAGCATTGTGAACTAACTAGACTAGCAGGCATTTCTATTGTAAGTAGTCTCAGAAGTTGCATCTTAGAGAGGCAGGGCAGACCAGTGGTAAATGCAACTTCCACTGACTTAGAAAACTCGATTTTACTACAGTATTGGTGGGCCCAAACATTTAAAACACTTTTGCGTATGATGTAGAAATTCCATGAGGTCCTAAAAATTCTGAAATGCAGAACCCAAGTCCTTCCTTGGTCACAAATTTCATGGATCAGTTTAGGCATTAAGGGAGCTTGATACAAGCCTTATTTTCTCATTGGTTAAAATGGGGAAAACAGAGCACACTGATGAGAGTATTCTGAAAAACCATTAAAATGTTCATGCTGAATAAGGAATTGGAAAGTATATAAAAATGCATTTAATCTGTACAACTTTCCCTCTCAGTGCAGAGTTTCATTTCAGTGAGTGCCCTGGAGAGGCTACACCTTGCAAGTATCTTGTAAAACTGAGACTGCTGCATTGCATCCTCAGTGATCTCAGGGCAAATGCAAGACTGAACAATGGCTCCCTATCTGGCTGTGCGTGATTCCAGCTCCCCGACAACTTCATTTGAGAAATCAATGAAGCAAAATATGGCATATTTTGGGGCTGTATGGGAAGCAAGTTGCTTGTAGTTTGACACTTAGAAAACAAAAATCTAATAGAACCATCCTTCAACTTAAGCAGAAGAGATTTGGTACTAAAGGCAGAAGGTGAGTATGGTTGCCATGAAGCTGTCAGTGGCCACAATTGCAAGAAGGTGATAGCAGAGATATTCGTAGTTAGCTGCTAAATTTATTCAATACTTTTAGGCTCAGTTTAGATGGACTGAAGTTACCCCAAGGTCAAACTTCTCTATGATGCATACCATAAGCTTATAAATTCAAGATCAGTTGTTGACCAGACACATATTTCAGAGTCCCCAGCACTCTGTTTGCCTGAACGCGCTTGGTGAGTCACTGGGTCAACAGGCATGTTTATGCAAGCATCCAGTTGGCACTCTGAATGCCAGCCACAGGGACAAGATGCAAATGTGGTGCATGGTCTTTGGTCTAAAGACCAGTTTTGTAGCAGTACAGGCGTAGCTTCAGTTTAACTTGTGAATCTCTTGTGCTCCCAGAATGTTTGTTTCCAACTCCTAATAATAAGCATGTTCTTTATCAGGCTATTGTCAGAAAAACAGGTCTGGAAATTGCATTGTGCTGGACCTTGCTTCAGTATTAGTGAGCTTAGCTTCAATATAAAAAGAGAAAAGACTGCTCTGAGTTACATCAGCAACTGATTTGAAGACTCATTTTGCTCCTTCCCAGACCCCTTTCTTTGCCAAACAGAGCCTGTCTGAATTAGGAAGTCTGACCCTACATAGACAGCTCCTAGACAGAGTTATGCAGGTAGCGTAGACCTCTGCAAAGGAAAACTTGTGTTGTTTTTCACAGAGAAGATCCAGACTAGGACTGTAATCAATATAATGGAGACTCTGATGGACGTGCCAAGAACAAATGGACAAAAGGTTCCTCTGGCCCTCCAGAGCATAGTTGACACATGCAGACTTTGCAGCCCAACATCAGTGAATGAAGGATGCTGTGTCCTAGAAAATGCACTAATGTGTGTCTTATGGCATCTTTGCTACACTACCAGGTGCAGGTCAAGCGAAACTGATCTTCTAATGCTAGAAAGAAAGATATTCAGGACATACAGTCAGTCTTTCCTCTGCCCTCTGCACTGAGCATCTTAGTTTGTTTCTGTGTTCACAGGCCCCTTGGCAAAGGCAACAGTAGATCAGCCCTTTATTCTGTGGCTTTCTCCTTCACGTTTGGTATGGGGCTTATCTGAAAACTGTCCTGCAGACGAAGGCAGGGAAAGGAGGCCATCTGCATCTTCGACTATCAGGCTGTTGTAGACAGGGGCAGGGAAGGTGGAGATTTAAATGACAGCTGCCTGTACAAGAGACAGATGAGTGAAGAACTTGACAATGGGAAATTATAAAACGGAAATAGAAAAAAAAATTAGAAAATAGGCCATAACTTCAAAAGAAAAGGGATCTGAATAACCAACCCCAGTGGTCTCTTATGTTGGGCATTAGGTTGGGTCTCTAAGGCTATGCTCCAAATGGATTCTGAACTTAGAGAGGACTCCTACATTTCCTTTCCTCTGGTTTCTTTCTAGGGCTAATGAGCTGAAACCTCCCTGACATCTTTCCAGTGAACTATGTGGGTCTTTGATCTGGGATTTCCCCATGCTCCACTGCCTATCCCAGCTGAATAGGTAGCTCCTCAGGTCCAACAGTGCTACTGAGGATGGTTGATGCCAACATTTGGAGCACTACTGTGCTGGTGGCTCTGATCACCCTGCATTCCCAGGATGCTACATCCCCCATGGAAGTCAATCTCACCTAATCTGGGTGACAGAGAGCTCCCAACTTATGGGTGACTTTTCCAGTGCCTGAACTTTGTAAAACCAAGTGACAAGACGAGGTCTGGGTTTATTCAGAAACACTGTCAGTAGCAAGTCCATGACCTTGCACCCCAGTGAGCAGTGATCTTATACTATGGGATGTGTTGATTAATTGTAGATGGTCAAAGTCACTTGTAAGCTATTTATCACAGTCATCATTAGGTGTCATAAGAGACCTGTAAGAGTCCTGGTTAAAAGGGATTACTCACATTTTCTTTAGCTTTCATTATGTTCTAGTGCCAGCAAGGACCCATGGCTGGATTAACCTCTTATTTACTAAGGTTGAAAAAAAAAAAAGAGGGCCAAACCTAAGATCTTAGGTAAAGGGGAATATTGCAGCACGCCCGTGGTTATTGCCAGAGTCAGCAGCAGAACTCAAGTTATCTGAATTCTGTAGCAACCCAGCAAGGGCACTACTGATGCCTGCTTTCCTCATAATCAAACCTCAAAATGAGAATAAAGTCCCCATGTCAGTGCCCCAACAACGGAATGAGCACCACAAGGGCACGTGCACATCTTTGTCACTCTTAACTCCTAGATGCTGCCACTTGTACATTGTTGGCATGGACTTTGGGCCATGAATTAGCAAATTGCCAGGAAGAGTGGAGAATAAATTAAAACACAGACATAACCCCACTGAGCTCTCCTGCAAATCCATCCGCAGTCAGCTGCTGTGGGAGTCATAACTCCCCAGAGTTTTAAAAGCTATGGCTTCTAACAAGTCAAATGAAAACATTTCATCAAGTCAGGACCCCAGCTGCTAGGGGCATGAGTGCCACTGCCTTCTAGGTATGGGAAACCATACCTACGGATCTGCTCAGAAAGATGCAAAACAGTTTCTCTAGGTGTTTGCAGAATGGGTGCCCCCACCTGAAACTGCGATGGCTTGCACCAGTTGAGCTTGCATCTGACACTGTTTCGTTCTCCACAAGGGAAAGAAAATCAAAGAGAGTTGGCTGAATAATCCTACTGTCCTTCATGTAGAATGGCTCTACGTATCTAAATGGCCGCTTTCTCTTCACTGGGCTGGTTAGGAGAAGGGCTAGAACTGGTTCTTGGAATAAACAATCCTAACCATTCTCTGGAACCCTCTGCATCAAGTTCCTTCTGATGGACACCTGACTAATGATGCCATTGTTTGCAGTCACTTCTGTGGGCATAAGAAATCCTTCCCAATGTGAATAGGAAATCCTCTAGAAGTAAAGGAATCCAGAGGTTGGCACTCATTGCAGTCCAGAACCTGACAACTTCTTTGATGTGCTTGTTTGACTTTTGCCTCAACTGTGGCAATCAACAATAGTAAACAGAAATATCTGTGTTATCCAGAATTTGATTGATAGAGATGCTGTGCTGCAGTCCCTTGAGGAGAGCAAAAAAATACAAAAATACCTGAGTCATATCTTGGGGAGAGAGATTCATTCCCTGCCAAATAAATAATAATAATAATAATAAAAAAGACATTTATGTAAATCTGTAAACCTCCACAAGATTCAGGGGTTTGTGAGGAGATGTAAAACTGAGTAAGAAGGAGGAAAAAAATGAGATACGAAAAGATAAAGTAATTGCCTAATGTGCACCTTTAATGAACTAAAACATATTCTCCCCACAAAGGGCCCATAAGAGAAAAAATAAGATTCCTCATATACACCTTCAATCTAACACAGAATTATTTGTGGCAATTGGACCTGCAGCCTCACATGAGAGGATCTTATAAAGAGGAAGGGATATTGTAAGACTACTGTATGCAAACGCACCCAATTAATTCAAGAGCATCATTGTTATTTCATTTATATAGCACCGTAGGGGTATGCAATGCTTTATAGACGATTAGGGGCCATAAAAGTTTAGAGAAAAGATGAGGCAGAAAGCAAGGAGCTGGCAACCAACTGGAGTATGAGCTCTGACTAAAAGCTCTCACCATGGTGTTTATGGTTTGTTTGTTTGTTGTGGTTGTTTGTTTGTTTTTTGTTGTGGTTGTTTTAAGGTTTCAAGGAGTGTTTTTTGGCACTAATCCCATTTTACAGGGAGAGAGAGAGACCGTTTAACATGATTGTTGGGCCTGTTCCAAGGATGCAAAGTTAGAAAACATACTCATTAAAACAGGTCTGAAGAAACAGAACAGAAATATGCACAACAAGGAGCAGGGAGATAAATCTGTGGTAAACTGTAAGTCCTTCCTGATAATTCAATGCTTCGATAAATTGCTGGAGGAAACAAGGACTGCGTATGCCCAGAATTGACTGGCTAAGGCTCCAGTAAGATTGGTGTTATGCTCCTAGGTTGAGACAGGCATGCACAAAGCATGCCCTGTCACTTATGTCCTGCATTTACAGCTCAGGGTCACTCTCGGATCCTCAGCTGTGTTTTAGCTGGCATGAGAGCAGTCAAGGCCAGAAAGCATCTTTCCACAAGAAAAAAAGTGTGTGACTCAGGATTCTGGGTAGAGATCTTATTAATGGGATCTAGACAGACTTTTGTGCTGCAGCACTAAAATATTTCAGGAACAGCTGGACCTTAAATCTACCCAGAAGCCATACAGTGAGAACACAGCAGCTTTCTCGAGAAACATGTACTTTTCTCATAGCAGCATATGACACCTGTGCTCTGTTAATGGCATGATGCCAAGATTCTCATTGCGAGTTTTACTGTATCAGTTGTGATCAGAAAATGGGTAGATCTTCAGAAGCTTTTTGTTGTTGTTTGTTATGTGGTTTCTGTTTGGGGGTTTTTTGGATGACTTTTGTGTTTGTTTTTTTTTGGTTGGGTTTTTGTTTTGTTTTGTTTTTTTAAAGACACGGGAAAGATTTTTAATTTGTTTTGTTTTAAATAGAAAAGTTATTTGAAAAACCTGCTAATTTTTATCTTCCCTCTAACATTTTCCATCTATCACTTTTATCAAAATGGTCGCAGGGAAATATTTTTAAAAAGTAAAAAATTAAAAGCATTAAAAGCCTTTTTTTGGTTGTTAACTAAGACATTTTATACCAATAAGTATTTTTATTAAAAATCCTAACTGAAATTTTCTACCTCTGTTTTTTTGGTAGGGTGAAGAGGGGAAAATAGGTCCTTCCCCCATGCTTCCAAGCAATTTTGGCTTTCAAAGTTTCAGAATTGTTTGCTCAGCCTCTGCTTTTTCCATCAGCTCTGGAGTAGTTTCTGAAATGTTTTTTTTTTTTGCATTATTTCCCAAGAAGATATGCTTTTTATTGCTATTGTCCAGCAGCTACTACTGCTGATGATGGGCCACCTGAAGCTTACAGACTAGTATTAGCACATTTTACAAGTCAATTACTCAGTACTCTGGACTGAAGTTTGCTGTGTTAAAAAAATAGTTAAATTTCCTACCAGTATCTCTGACCTTGAGGAAGCTATCCTCTAAACTAGTTTTATTTATAGAAAATTATGCATGGATCATCTCTATCATTCTATTGAGATGCTAATGCCTGTTTAAACCTATCTTATGCTATTACAGTTTATTCCTTGTTCCTGTGCAATATAAAGTACTTTTCTACTGATTTTGCTGCATCTACACTAAGGAAAGTTATACTGTGGTAACTATTCCAATATGCTGTAGGACAGATTGAAAGATTTCTGGTTGAAGCCACCAGTAAAGCCATTAATTTTGTGGGGGAAGGGAAAGGAATTGAGAAAATGTTGCATTTTTTGCTTAGAACAGTACTTTTGTGTGTGCAGGTGTGTTTGTATTATTCAAATAACAAAAAATCATCAGCAACAAACATCATACCTAACCTTTTCCTAGCCTTCCCTTTAAACAATGCTAGATGCTGTCCTCAGTAGCCCACACAGTCAAATATACAGCTAAATCAGCTTTTCATTCTCTTGGCCAGGATCCACAAACAGTGCTCGTCCACAGAGGATGCATGCCTGGCTCAGAGAAGCATCATCTTTGGCTGCCTGGAACTGATGGCAGCAGTCTCCTGTCAATCTCCATTCTTTTGAAGTGACCTGCATCCCTCCAATTCCAGCTCCAGAAAATTAAGGAGCAGCAAATTGAGCCTTTCTAGGCTGGGCAACAAATATCTGTTTTCACAGCTTGGGCCAAAGCATCAAGTACGTGATGTTCCTCACTTAGTTCTTTACCCCTATACCCCTGATTTTAGGTAATGTACGTTCTTGAGCTGAGTCATGAACATAACCTGAGACTTGACTTCTGACAGAGATGGGTTGTAGCTTTGCTGTTCTCCACAAAGAGCTTCTAGAAACTCTATCCTGAGTTTCCTTGGAAACAGTGTATGATCAGCATAACGCTCCATGGCACTTGACCATTCATCTCCATGGTGGTTATAAAAATCCCATCAGAAAAAGCCTTCAAGCTTGCTTATCCCATTAAAAAAAAGAATCCAGATACTCAATCCTTTGATTCAACAGTAAAACAAACAATAAAATTCCTCATTAGACTAATTGGGCCAATACTGTTGAAACACATGATGGGCCTAAATCTAAATTCTAGTTCCAAACCCAGGAAGATGAGATCTGAGGCAATATCCATTACGCCTGTGGGGTTTGTCTACTTAGTAATTACTATTAATTATGAAAAAGTGGTGGGGTTTTTTTTCCGTTTTTGTGGCACCTAAAAATTTCCTGCATGTTTCACAATGAAGGTATGGACCCTAGTAGAGTGAGCTGAAGCTTCCTGATATATGCTTTTCCTAATAACTCTTCCAGAGCTCTCTTGGATTTGCACACTGCAGGTTGGAGAGCATCATAGTACTCCTCTACAGGGGAATTATGGGACAGATCATGAATAAATGGGGTTCATTTTCCAACCACAGCCCCTACTGTGATTAAGGCTGTTTTTCACTTCCTTAACCTCTTGAGTCAGGCACGGAAAAAATATGTGTAGCAAAACCATTAGACAGAACAGTGATTCGTGGAAATAAGTGATTTTTTTCCCCCCTCTCATCTTTTGTTTGTCATTAACAGTCTTCTCAGTAACTACCATGATGGCAGCACTGGCCCACGTGACAGAAGGTAATGAAAGAGAAGAGAAGAGGGGAAAGTTATTGCACTAGAACAAACTCTGTTATATTGCAGAGTATATTACAAGTGAAAGGCAGAGGACTGCATTGCCTAAGACTGTGGTGATGCTATGGGAGCCTTTCTCAGTCCTAAGCTGTTCATTAACATGGAGAGATTTTGATTTAATAACTGTGATCAAAATCCCACTGAATGCACTGGTCATTATGTACCCAAACTGAAGATGCTCACCAAGGTTTATGAACTTTGAATAAATTTAAGTATTCATTAAAAGGACCAGCTAGTATATCAGTTACATAAGGAAAGCATCCAAATGATACTGTTGTCTGAAAAAACCCTGACCTTTCAGAAAGCAGGCAGTACTGCTGTGCCAACGAAAAGAGCAGCTAAAGATGTTAAGGAGAATCTGAGTGCAATACATTAAGTAGTGACCATGCTTAATGAGCAAGAAGGCAAATCGTTATAAGAGAGATCTTATTCTGCTTGAAGGGCTCCTATAATCACAAGGACAACATCAAAAGGTATGTGAACATCATGGCTTCATCTATTTAAATAAATAACAATGTCAGTGAGCATTTCCAGGCACTTGAACCTCATAACCTACATTTTTCAAGTATTAGAGTGATTCCTGGCATGGTTTGGACCCAGCCCAAGTACCATTTTCCTAAACAATTCTTGGGTATGGGGTGGGAACTCACACGGTGGTCCAGGGACCATTTCCAGTTGGCAGTTTGGATGTGTATCCCTGTTTTGCAGGTTACGAAAGCTTAATACTATGGAAATTGGTTATTTCTTGCCAGCTGGGATCAGCACCAGAGAGAGGTCATGGAGTGCTAGCTATATAGTGAGCGCTTGGCAAGTTTCCTTGAGCCGGATTTGTAGAAGAATCATGGAAAATGGGGAGGGAAAGATAATCACCTTGGGTCCATCTTCTGTGACAGAAACTCTTTTTGTTATATAGATTTTATACTGTAGCAGCTGACACGAGTTCTGGCAAAAAGGCACTGCAGAACTGGACCAAAGGGGTAAAGATGCATGGTAACAGAGTGACAAACCCAGAAGTTCCTCAGAATTTGTAACGAGATCCATGGCCTCCATTGCCACTCAAGGCCTTTATTCAGTAGTTCTAACAGAAATGCAAATTGTTGAGACACAGGTTTGCACTAGTGGCATACAGAAAATAGAGAAATCCTAGGGCACTGTCAAAGTAAGAGCGATGTCCAAAGGGCATAGAGTAGATAACTGTGTGGAATATGAAGGAATTCCTCCCCTTGGACATCATAGCCAATTGGACAGACGCAAAGTCAAGGACACTGGGAGCTGGGTTTTCGGAGGAACTTGGCATCCAGGTACACTTCAAAATAAGCAGTAATTAATTCTCTCAAAGATGCTGGTCCCTATTCATATTTTAACCCTAAACAGGAGCTGCACGATACTGGCTAGGCACATCTGGGGATATGCTCCAGCTGAAGAGGCAAGCGCATGAACAACCTGCAAAGTGCCAAATCTACTATTTACAAGTTGTACACAGGAGAGTTTTCTATATACAGGCAGTGAAAGATATGCTAGTGCAATTTAAATGAAAGTTACCAGTAGGAATGAACTGTGATGTCACAAGTGAGACTGATACCATTATCCTTTCTGCAATTTCTGGTGGCAATTAGTTGCTTGTTGTTTATGAATGAAAGGGATTTTGAGCAAGAGGAAACTCACTATGGCCTTACTGCCTGGGAAACACTGAAGCTGGTATAACAAAATAAGACCTTTACACATAAGACCTTATGCCCATAATGAAAAAAACACTAGTCCATCCACTCTCTTCCTACTTCCAAAGCAAGATATCTCTCACGACAACAGAAAACATTTTGGAAACAAGGTTCTTGTCAGCACTCTATCAGGGTAATATCACAGACTTATAAGCTGGTATAATACTGATAACTGGTTTTGCTGCCTGCCCTGGAATACATAGGACAGTTTACCCTAAATAGGAGGAGTAAGAGTATTCAGTCTTGGCATTCTAACAAATGCACAATTAGCAATGGAAAGCTGTAAAGAGTCGCTTTTAAACTGGCAAAGTTTCTCGGGGCAAAGGTAATTGCTCTGGTGATGTTAAACCTTTCTTTCAGTGCGCACACAGACTGAGCATTGATGAGGGCTGTCTCATACACTGGATCCAAGTAGTAATGCCCAAAAGGTTGCTACAACCTCTTTAAGAGGCATTATGTGATACTCATCTTCAAGTGACTGAGATGAAATCAATGGATGAAGGCCATTTTTGATAGCCTACCATCGAGCACTGGAGGTCCAACTTTGGATGTGGACTCACATTGGGCACATTTCCAACTACAAGGAGATGAAAACTAGAGTTCAGCAATCAATATAAGTTATTAAGAACATGAAATCCTAGTAAATAAGCTATAGGCTGAAACTAATTTCAAGGTAGTTCTATTGACAAGTATCATTCAGATAGATACCCCCCACCAAATGGCTGCCCAGTGGAAATTAGGTGTTTTCTTGTGCCACTGCATCTGCATAATACAATATTGAATGGGACAAACCCAGCTGTTTCTAGTGACACACATATTTCTTCCAGAACTAAATATCAAATAATTTCTACCACAAACATGTTGAATATCCAGTACACTTCCAGATTATGAGCTTCTTTTATGACAAGGGGACACTATCTAGCAAGTAGACACAGAAAACAGACAGTTGAGAAATCCTGGAGACACAAATGGATGCTCTAAACTATGTGGATGAAGAAAAGTATTACAAAATTCTGTTATTTAGAACACTTCAGTTTCAGGGAACACCCAGTCCAGAGTGACTCAAGCATACTCAACTATTACTTGCAAGGCTTTGCTGAAGAAAGAATCTTCATCTAAGATTGGTTAAGGTCAGCTAGTTCTTCTAGTGTAGACATAAAGACAAAGAGTTGCTGTACCAACCCAGTCGCTTCAGACTGACAGCAAATGACCTTAACTCAGAGAATAACTACAATCTTTCCTCAGTGTTCTCTGCACTTAAAACAAGCCAGGCATGCCACAAAATCCAGCATGTGCTGGTACAAGGTGAACTTACTCTAAAGCAGTCAGAAGCTGTGTGCTATCATAAGAGGAAGAGGCCATTTCAGGCTCTTCATGACAGCTTTCTTGTTCAATGCAGACGCATTTAATTAAACTGGAAACCAAAAGAGAGGCCTGACTTTGTAGGCAGGATAGTAGCAAAGACTTCAAAGCAAAAGCATTATGTTCTCCATTGTGCAAGATACAAGGGGAGGAAAAAAACATTCTTTCACTCTATCAAACATAATAAAAGGCTGAGTTAAGAAGCACAGAAAAAAAATGTCTGGTTAATTTAAGGTGAAATCAGAAAAGAAAAAATACAAGGGCCAGCCTGTTTCTCAGTGTCATTGCTCTTGCTGTTTTTCGATGGTAGACTAGATACTCAGCAACTCTGAAATTGAGATCCAAAAATTGAAGAGGGCCACATTGTTCCTCCTCACCACATTAGAAGTGCCATATTGAATCTCAAATAATCTATAATTATAGTGCAGTTGGTGCAAGGGGTTACAGAGAACAACACTTTGGGCGCACCCTGCATTGCATAAATTCTCACTGGCACATGTACTAAGTAGCAAATGCATTTAGAGATTACAGGGTTATCCACAAGTCTTGTTGCCTTTTTTTTTTCTCTTTAATCTATGTGCCAGAAAGACAGTAACATTAATAAAGAGTGCTCTGACCATTTCTTTCACTGCACTACCTCATAGGAGAGTCAGTGCAAAGGCAAGATCATATCAGGACTCTGTAGCACTCTGTCTGGAGGTTGGTTCACAGGCTGGTACGGGCAGAGGGAACACTGACCTGGGAATATGTGGAACTGACAAGATATTTTAGAAGCATCTCTGTCTGTCCATCCACAATTCCCTTTCTCTACTCAATCCAGCTGATAGGACCAGACAGATAACAGGAGTTGTCTTCCAGGACTCAGTGATCTTCAAGGTATTTTCTAGCCTAAATGATTGATTCTGCAATTCTATTCTTCCTGTGGGTGCAGGGATGTCATATGTTGGTCAACGTTAAGAATGAAAAAAAAATATCAAAAAACCAACCAAACAAAAAAACTCCCCCTCCAAAAAGAACCAACCAAACAAACAAAAAAACCCCACCAAAACCAAAAATCCCCAACTCTCTGCTCAAAGGTGAGGAAGGTTACTTGGTGAATTACTGTAATCCTGAAGAGCTGTTACTCCACCTTCCCAGTTCTGGATTTCTAAAGAGCTCAAACATGTTTTATATGGAAAACGTTCTCTCAGTTGACAGGAAGAAATGAAAAAAAAAACAAAACCAAAACCATTCACCAATGTTCCATTCTTTTCAGTATCCAGTTCCAAAACAATATCACAGCCTGTTCTTTCAATTTTTTTTCTGAATTGTGGAGTGGTTACATGGTCCTTAAATTACGTTTTGGTCAAGTTTCTATAACAATACCCTTGTTTTGAGTATAATTTAAAGAGGAGTGGAAGGATGAAAAAAAAAATAAAACAAAGAGAAGGGAATAGGTAAAGAGATTCTGACAAGAGATTTGATTGATGGTGTGTGTGCTTTATCTTTCACAGCTTATGTAATATATATATGAGAAATAGTTAGTTTGATAGTTAAAGAAACTAAATGCCTGTCGAGGATAAAATACATCAGGGACACAGAACAATTCCTCATCTAGTTTGGCTATCATTCACTTTCCAGCCTACTGGCTGTCTCCCAGGAGAATTCATAATAGATCAGAGGCAATGATCCTCTCTCCCCAGGCCCCCACTGTTTCTTCCCTCCTTCCCCGTTTCCTCCCCTTTCCTGCTGTCACTATCTTCTCAGTCCCATCCTGCAGCTCCCTACCCAGGACTGTGTAAAAGGAATGTGCAAAAGCAACAAAACTCTGGAGAGAGCACGTGGTGTGGCCACCAGGAATGCGGATGAAGGAGAAGAGGCTGGTCTGTGCAGTGAGCCTGAGGTACCGTGCCATCCTCACGTGGTGCTCACAGCCCCTTGCAGCCCATTTTGCAGGGAGCATCAGGAGGAACGAGGGAGACAGAAATAGAGTCTCTCTGGAGACTTGATAAGAAAAGCCATGGATTCAAAGCAAAGATGAGCCAGAGCAATGTGACTGGAACTCTGAATAAACACTTTCCATCCAGCACTCCACTTTCTCCTAAATGCTTTCCCTCTTAGTATCTCACCTCCTCATCACTGAAGAAAGACATGCTTCTGTTGTAAGGAGGACAGTGGGCCAGGACTATCCCAAACCCTCCTGGTATGGTGGGTGTCCAATAACAGTCTCTTGTAAAAGCATATGCTTAAAATAAAGTAATTACTAATATTTTTACAGATAAGCCTGTATATATAGTGTCTGATGCATCATCTCTTTAATTCCCTAAAATTTTCCAGAACTTGATTCACAGGAGTGAATAACTGCAGAGAACACTGCTGGGGGTTTTTGTGTTGGTTTGGTGTTTTTCCCCCCTCTTCCAATTTTTCCCACTCTGCAAAAGTTTAGCTACTATTTGAGACACTGTAGACAAACAGAGGGGAAGCTGGTACCTTGCAACTTCTAGGAAAGTTCTGTGGTTTCAATTGGGGAACAAGAACATGAAATTTGGCAGGATCATGGGCTTCATCCCAGAAATATGCCAGTGATACAGCCAAGAAAAATACAGATACATTTACCCTGACAAAAGCCTATGAAGTAAAACCCCATATGTTGTACCTGAAGAACAATGTTAGATCTAGTGGCAATATACTTTGAGGGTTTTATCCGCAGAGAAACTGCTCAGTAGAAACATTGCTGTTCTCTGTGGGTTCCTGAGAGACAGACAGGTCTGGTTTCTTCAGTGAGGAGCAGGGACAGCTGTACACTGAATACTCAGTTGCTAGATGCAAGCAGCAGCAAGAGAGGGCCTCAGTTGATGAGACACAAAGGATCAGTGGCAAAAGGCACAGAACACTTCTAAGAACCATTACAGGTGGTTGCAAGAAAAGGGTCTGGATCTAGAGCTGCAGAAGCAGCTCAGCTTGAGGTAGTGTGCGTTGGGATATTTGGTCTGTGAATTGGCATGGAAGTAATGTGTGAGACTGCAGGCTGAATGGAAGAAAAACAAGTGCTAATAAACAGAAGAGAGAAATGGAAATAGTTGGGCAAGACAATTAGTATAAGGTAAGGAGATGAACATAAGGAGTAGAAACAGCAAGATTTAGTCCTGATCACCACGTAATCTAGAGCTTAGATGAGACGTCCAACAGGGACTACTGCAGTGTTACAGCATCTTTGTCTATTATTCTGGTATCATTTTTTGCACTGCCTGACCCACTGAGACAGCCTCCACCTAATCTGCCTCTATTTCCCTCTCTCCCCTCCCCATGGGGACTTTCTGCTCCATTGGAGGGGAAGGGCTGATATTTCACCCCTGTGAAATACGTTCCCTTCACCAGGAAAGTGCTGCAGCAGACAGCAGATGCCACAAAGATGTGTCAATGCAGGTCTTGCAGGTTGCAGCTGAGTGAGAAGGGATGCGATGAAGTGGCATAGAAGACCACAGACAAAGGGGTGTTGCCTCCACTGAGGGATAAATTCATTCAGAAACAGATTTCAGCCCTACAGTGAGATCACAAAGGCTGGTGTGAATTTAGTGAGGATAGAGGAAGACAGAGAAAACCCACTCTGAATTGCATACCCCACTAACCCCAAACATCATCATCGTGTGTTAGGAAATATCAGTATTTGGGGGGAGGTGTCAGCACCATGAAAGAATTAAATGGCAATGCCCATTGCTAGTGAAAAGGTCCCCTTCATTTGGCTCTTTTTTTGGCTATGTGGTACAAGATAGCTCTATACAAACTCCTGTTGACAATTTTAACCTGTTTAAATATGTGGAGGAAAAAAAGCAGTAATTAACTGAGGAAACATAGGAAGCAGAGACTGCCCAGTTCAGCAAGGCAGAGGATACTGTCCTAAGAATGACTTTGTTTTGTGCCATCGTTTTCACTAGCTGGATCACCTGACTGCAGCATCCCAGAGCCTCCTTTACAATACCCAGAGATATTTCCCATCCTTTCCCAAGGTATGCAGCCTGACAGAAAAAAATGGAATGTACCACTCCAATTGGTTTCATGATTCTCCAGGACATGGGGAAATCCATCCCCCCTAACAAAAACCTCAAGGCTGCTGCAGGAGCAGTATACAAAGATTGCAGCCTGGAGATCAAATTCTCTCACCCCGTCTCCCCAAGCACAAACTGAACAAAAGTTTAGGTGAGGTCTCCAAGCCAGGCCACTTTTTTTTCCCAGACATCTCTTTCCAACAGCTGTTCATGCTCACTCCACTTGGTACAAAGATTTGAGGCCCATTTATTCCTAATGGCAACTGCAGGCTCCGTGTCAAAATCAGGCTTTCCATATGAATGGAAATACTTTATCATCCTAAATCTAAGTATAGGCAGGAAAGGAAAAAACAAGAAAATCCCATGATCTCATAGTTGCAATTGTCTTTGGCAAGAAATACAACCCAAACTGCACTCAAAGCACTATGTGTCTATCAAAGCCTAATAGAACAAGCAGGAAATGAGATGTCTCCTGACAGTTCAGGGTCTAACAGGAAAAGCAGGGCCATACCCTGAACAGATAATCTCTACAGCTGGTCACCTGAATTTCAGGCATCACAGGTGAAATCTATAACACAGCCCTAACTACATCATCTCTAAGGAGAGGTTTCCATTAGCTCCTTTCAGGAAATGTAGCAAACATTTTCACTGAAAGGCACCTCTTAAACACATTTACATAAGTAAGCTTTCTCTTAGAAAAAGCAGCCTCAGTCAATCCACTGGGGTTTCCCATCACCCCCTAAACTTATCAGCAAATGACTGAAGAGCAATGGAGCAAGCAGCTTCTTCCCTAATTGCTCCTCTGCAGTGACTTTATGCACTGGCTGGTTTTCAGAGGTGGGGTTTCTCCTGCTGAGGTTGGGGGAACTTGAGGCTGGCCTAAGGGCCAGCTTTCCTAAGGAGGTTCATTACACCAACTCCTACTACATTATTTATCACTAGTTTGCTCAGCTCTTTTAATTATTTTTTTACAAGCATTATACTCTCTGCAGTCTTCTAAGGAGCATATGCTTCTGCACCTCCTGTCCTGTAGTGCTGGGCTCTGCCCTTCAGATGCCTGCTATGTGTGTTCCCTCATGGAGGTGAAGGTGGTGCTTTGGGGCAGACATGAACAGATCCAGGTGCAGTGAGGAAAGGGTACATTGCATGACAGTTTGTCAGCTGACCTGCCTCTTCTGGACGTTCACATTTGCATCTCCCACCACTTCACCCTCCCCCAACTGCCTTAGAAGCAACGTCATCCTCTTTCTGAATTAAACAAGTCCAAGGATAGACAAGAATCAGTGCATAACAGTCCCCCATGTTCCATAAGCCATCAGCATCTACACTTGGCTTATTACTATATGTCAGCTCTTAAGATTGCAATTATGAAGAAAAGCAATTTTAAGTCATTGTCATAGGCTTTCTAAAATGCATTTGTTTCCTTCCAACCCCCGTCCTCTTTCTCTCAATGTCTATACAATTGAATTTATTGGGACAGCCTGTCTTTGTAGGCAGGAAGAAATAACACCCATACAATGTTCTGCCTTCTTTCTACTCATCAGATGATTGTTTCACTTCTTTTTATTCTTTTTTTTAAAAAAAAACAAAAACAACCAGTGAAGCAGGCAGGATTGAGGGTGCAAATCTTTTCCTAGTTTTTTCTCTGCGCAGATGGGGCTCCACTGAACCTCAGCAGCAGGGCTTTTCCTAAACCATGCTGCTGAAAAGTGCATACCACACTGTAATGCAGTCTCTATATATAGTCTGTAAAGAGCTTTTGGAAACCATGAAGAAAAGAGCTATTTGATGTTCAATAAATTATTAATTGTTATTAGTTACTATCTTGACAGGTTTCTGTTGCTCAGCTATCCTCCATCCTCAATTTGGGGGAAGGGTGGCTTGTCTCTCCTCTTCATTCTTTATTCTTTATTCTTTTCTTTTCCCCCTTGCCCCTGCCCCACTTTGGGACCAGCTATCTCTGCATCTTTCTGCCTCTTACTGACTGAGAATGGACTGGATCTTAGTCTTCCTCCAACTTTCCCATGCACACACAGGGTTGGAAACAACAGCACAGTACTGCCTCAGATCAATCAACACCCCGATTGGAACCACTGTAATCTGGATACTGCAAGATTTTACACAGCTACTCACTTGTGCTGGCCCCAGTACCTCACGTCTGAGAATAGAGCAGTAGTCTGAGCCATTCACCCACAGCATTTCATCTCTTTTTGCATTTATTATATGCCCAGAAAAGGAGAGATTCCTTTGCGGGGTGTGTTTGAGCTTACCTCCTTCTCACGACACAAAACAGCCCTGCATGCAACCGCTGTGTGCATGCCAGCTTTATCCCATATGGAAGGGCTTGGTACAGGGTACACAGGTATGGCACAGGTGAGAGGTCACTGGAAGGCAGTGTAGTGTCTGCCAGGATTGAGCAGAGCACAGCTCAAGGCCACCCATCCTCTCTGCTTGGACTCTAGCATCCTGTTACCTATTTGTGAGGTTACCTAAAACATACTTTTCTTTTAAATTTTCTGAGGTGAACTTAAAGCCAGAACACATCCCTGATAGGCACATGCCTTACAAAGCACAAACCGCTCCTCAGGGGAGGAGTGAAGCAACTGTGACATTAAAGCTGATGCTGTGTGTCTGAGGGATGACCATAACCACAGCTCTGTGCTGAGCCATTCTACACATGGCCTCATGAGCCTGTGCCCTGAGTCACTCCAGTCCCCAAGTGAAAACAGGAGGAAGGACTTACCCTTGTTCCTAAAATAATCCAAGTTTTCAATTCCTCCATACAAAACCAGAAGTGATGCTTTCTCCACTGGTGGAATAAAAACATTAATTTAATTTTGAGTTTAATGTGAAAATCTCAAAACATCATACCAGAAAAACACAGCATACAGCATGGCTCTGTAAGGAACCAGCCTGAAGTCACAAGTCAGGCAGCAAAGAGGCATCACACAGGCTACCTTGAGCATGAACAGCAGCTCCATCTAGCACATGTCCCAGATCACTGTGTCTATTTGCTTGTCTCATCATTTGAAACAGACAGGCTACTCAATTTACAGGGAAGCAGGATGCCTCTTACCTTCACCACACTATGAAAAATATACCCCATTGTCGGCCATGAGTGCAGCTGTACTACTGTGAATATGATTTACCTGCCAGGGCTGATGAAGACAAACGAGCTTTGGTGTGATTTCAGAAGCCAGGATAAAAACCTGCCTGGCTGAGTCAGGGGGAAGAGACAACCACCTATACTATCCATACTCTCCTGTGCAACTACACCCATGGCAACTGTGCATGCAGAAGCACTGAAGATTGCAAAGGAGGTGGATGTGCACACAGTGAAGCGTACGAAACTTTTTCTGGTCATTTGTTGGATATAAAGCACTTAACACAGATTGGGTTTAGAAAAGCATTTCTAGACAGATGACCTGATTTGAACAGTTAATTCCAAACCTCCTCAAGCCAAAAACAAATAACTGGAAATAACTTCACCTACCATTGAAATCATGAGGATTAATTGCAAGATAGAGTGCATTCCTCTTTGTAGAGAAAAGGAGGCAAAGAGAATAACAAAGGCAGAAGACCAGAATTTTTGCATCTCTATTCCAGAAAAACTAAGGGGAATATTTTTCATTTTATTCTAGAGAAAATTACCCATCCCCAGAGTACATGTCTATAGTTCTTGCTTCTGGGAAGAGTGCATCAGAGTACAGAGAAGAAATTCAGACGTAGAAATGAAATAGATTTATTTTTTTTTTAAAGTAGCAAACTTAAAACATTGCAAAAGGTTACAATGATTTAGAACACCCAGTCTGAGCGGCCACGCTTGGCTGTTCTCTGAGTACGTGTGAGGTGACTCTGCACACAGGGCTTTTGCAGTGGCCAGAAAAATTGTGCTGCCTGCAGCCTCTTGCATTTTCCTGCTATCTTTATGAGAAGCACACAAAAGAAAATTACCTGCTTGCCATATGGGCACATGGCACAGATCAGTTCACGCTCCTCTGTCACAGTAAAGGCAAGTGCAACGTGGACAAAATAGCTGCTCCCCTGCCTCCTGTAAGGGAAGAGAGGTCAGCCATGCAGCCTGTTCTCCTTAGTTTTCTAAGAATAGTTTATGACCAGGTTAACACTTTTTAAAGTTGTTGGTATGTAGAATTGCTTGGGTTGGGAGCTTCAAAGGCTGTCTAGTCCATTGTATGCCCGTACCCTCCAACAGGGCTGTAGATATGCAGCTACCTGTAACACATCACTATGTGCTTTGTAATTTCAGTTCTATTATTATTGTCAAGCTGCGGGTGTGCACCTTTTCCCTGTTGGACAGACTCTGTGGTATCTCTATCAGCAAAATCTAATTGGCTACCAGCATCCTGTTACCTCTATAAAGTAGCTGTCACAAAGGTGACACCATAGTGTCAACACGACTGATTGGCTGGCATGGTGAAAAGTAGTTACGTGGCATACAGCGTGCTTTAGCAGGAGATAAACTAAATTGCAGAAGATCACCTTCTTCATACACACAGATCACACAGATAGGAAGAAGGTACTCACTCAGTCACTCTAATAACAAAATCACTGCAGAGGAAGACAGCCATGCTCAGATTTCCTCTAGGCAGCCAGAAACTAGCTTATATACATCCAGTAAAGAGATCCCTTTTTATCCTTTTGCATCAGCTATGAAACATGGAGAAACAGAGGGATTATTGAAGAACACGGGACTTGTGATCATAAGTGGATGGACAAACTATCATTGTCAAGACAGAAACTGGGCTACAGTTACCGTTGATCAAATCCTTCACTGATTTGTTGGCCTAGAAAATTCCACATTCAGCAGGGTAGGGGCAAAAATGTCAGTATGATAATGACATATACACAAGGGAAGCAAAGTAGCAATGACACAGCTGCCTTAGATGGGTACGGGTTGCTATTATATGGGGTCTACAACACAAAATAAAGCCTTTCCAAAAAATATAGAATTGTTGTGAAGACCATTTAGATGAGATAGATGTATGACAGTCCAATCTCATCACTTACTCTGTAGAGCTAGGGTATTACTGAAGTATCACAGAGCTTAAGCTAGGCATGGTGGTTTCAAGGGTACACAAAGTCAGGGATCAGTTAACGAAAGCAGAACTCACATAGGCTCTGCCTCTTGGAGTAACACCTGGTATATAGTACTCTTTGGTTGTTCCAATCAAATAGAAAATTTTCGAATACTTTGGTGTTGTTATTCAAGTTGACAATTACAAATGACCACAAAAAAAAGAGTCTACCTAGGCACATCACGAAAACTTCAGCTGAAGCTGTGGTTGTCAGTACATTTAGGAGTATGGTGTTCAGTTCAGTTGTTATTGAGAAAAGGTGCAAGAGAACATCAAACAACTTGAATGCAAGCAAAAAATAGACTCTTTTGGAAGAATACAATCCTCATTTACTCTCCCCTAAGCAAAAAATGAGCTGGTAGTGACCTGCAGATGGGAAATGAAAAGAGCTACATGAGAAGACTTTCCAGAAACTGTAGTTACAGTTCATCATATCTTTTTCACTTTAGTCAACATCACTTGTTAGGATTATTGAAAAAATTCTCTCCAGCCTCCTGATCCTTAAATTTCAGTTATCATTACTATTGAAAACTGTTTCATTGCCATTGCTGCCCTGCCTACAAGAGAACGACAACAGTAACATGCTCCATCATACCCTAGTAAATGCTCTCTGAATGCAAGTACATTGTGATTTGAGAATAAGTTGACAAGCAAAAATATAGTAATTTGACCAAAGCCTGCCCTTAACTGGACAGTCTAGGCACCAGCCATATTCAAGTGGCTGAATACAGAGCTGAATCCTGCTTATGGAGTAACAAGTTTTGAAGCAGGTGAAGGAGAAGGGCAACTCCTCATCCACCACTATGAGAGACAGCAGACCCCCGGCAGGTCCACTGTTTTGCTGCGTCTCCCATTTGCAGCGTTAATCTTGGGGAAGAAATGAAGCTGAAATTTTTAAAACTAGCATCCTCAGATCCTACTGCTTCCCATTTCTGAATCCTCCCTTATGATCCCTACGAGAGCAGCAAGGAAGATCTTCTGTGCATAGCAGGTAATACAGAGAACCTATACATCTGGTGAGTCAGAACATTCAAGGTGGAACAGTGAATTTCCTTTCACATCTCAGTTTTTAATTGTGTCTAAGTTTCTCAGTAAATATCTTTTCTTCTTGAAATTCAACATGACTACATCACCTGTCAGAGGAAAATGCTTCTGGGGGTAAATTACATGTCATTTGAAAAACATTTTTTAAAAAATAGAAGTCTTGTAAAAGTTAAAAAAAAAAAAGTCTAGTTTCTTTAAACTATCAAAGGTTTCTCCATCAAAAAGAGGAAAACATGTTATGTCTGTAAACTATACATTTGTTTTATTCATTCTTTTCCCTTCAGAAACTTCTATATGCAAGATTCATTCCTGAAAGGACAGCAAGGCCCTTTCTACATTAAGAAAACGTGCTCTGTATTGATGTAAGTGCATTGGTGCCAACTTCCTTAATGTAGGCAGCACTTCAGCTGACCTTGAAAAACACAGAATCTTTCCAGCAGGGTTACAGACTTGCTGGAGGTCAGGTGCAGTATGTAACTTCAAAAACTTGAGTCTTTATGCTAGTTATTCTATACAGCAGGAATGTTAATTCACCTCATATTTTTCTTGTGCATGTCAGACAATATTCTAGGACTACAGATGGAGGTGAAGAGTTTGCTGCACTGTGCCTGGGTGTTAGCCACCTGCTGTGGTAGCTCTTCCTCACGCCTGTGCACAAAGTCCAGGTGGAGGGCAGTGAGAAAGAAAGACTTGAGGAACTGCTGTTAGTTTCTCCAAGTTCCCCATCAATGTCAGATTCAAACCATTTGAAGTCACTAGAAGTGGAGCAGTCTGTTGTCATTTTTCTCCTCCTTATATTGCCCCTGCAAGCAGACAAAATAAAGGAAGCGAAATTACAGCTCTGGAGGACTTCCCTCCTTTTTTGTGCTTATGTCATTCTATTTGACTGTTCTTCATGACTGCTCAGGAACTGTCACCTTGTATAGCATCCAGGGGGTCTCTAGCAATCCAGTGAGAAAAAATAACATAGTGGGGGAAAAAAATCACCCAAGAGGCAGATAAAAGAAGTCGTGAAGCTAACATAAAAATAAACCGAAGAACAACAAAAAAACCCTCAAACCAACAACCACAAAAAAACCAACAAAAGGAAACCAGTGGGGCTGGAATGGTTGCAGTTGTTTATGTGTTCTGGAAATATCAGTAATGATGAAGTAGAGGCAATATATTGCTTTGAAACCCCCTATGACCCTTTTCCTATTCTCTGCCACTTTGGAGATGAACTGTGCGCATTGGAAGTTTCTTTCTCTATCCTCTGACACCATCTCTTCCTCTTTCCTGTGATTTAACAGATATGGTAACCTTTCTGCTTTTTACTGTACACTCAGGAAATAAAATTCCACTCAGTTAAGCCACACTGTGAGTGGAAAGGCAGCCATCAACTCAGGTGGACTTAGAGTACGGCTGCTCAGAAAATCCAAATCAGGCAGCATCTACACTCCATCACAAGTTAAAGAACTGCTCCACTGTCCTTTACCTGCCCTTGCTCCAGCCTCTCATCTAATGGTAACCTGCAGCTACCTAAACTACTCAGAAAACAAAAACCCAGATCCCATATCTCCCACTATCAGGTTTAGGTAGAATGACTTACCTCCTTGGCTTGGAGGTCATAGGTCTGTGAATACACAGCTTTATAGGATAACCTAGAGTTCCAGAGGAGAGATGAGACAGAAGAGGTCAACCACATTAGATTCCTAGCACTACATGTTAAGGCAATTTTTTCCTTAAACAGAAGATTGGGAACCACCAAAAAGGGTTCTCTGTGTTTTGGAAAGACTGATGTGTACAAGGACTTCTGGGCTGATCAACAAAGTGCCCATAATTCTGTAACTCCATTACTAATAAAAACATTGTAAAATACAGAAATGCCATCTATAGAGCATCACTGAATTACAACTCTGAGCTTCTGTAGAGATGAATTGGGGTGAAGATTAGAAAAAGAGGTATGGTATTCACTGAATGAGAGCTTTCAATTCCATGTGTGGAAAATGGAAGAGCAGCTCTCATGTCTCCATCATAAATCCCTGCAAGTGACTAGTTAACAAGCATATTGGAAGAGCCATACAGTCCCCTCATTCCTAAGGTCTGCCATCCCATAGTCCTTCTGTGTTAGAAGGTGTGAACACCCTTGCAATGCTTTGATCTGGCTCTAAGAAGCTGGTCTTCCTCTCAGTCTAGAACTCCTTCAAGAAGCCATTCACTGGATCCCTTGGGTGGGCCTTTGAACCTCGTACCTACACCATGGAGATAGCTGAGTTCCTTGGCTTGAATGATGCCCACCATTTGAGCATTTCTTGGGTAGATGGAGTGCTGGTACAAAGTGAGAGAAGTGCTGTTTCTGGGCAGTTTCAGCCTGGCCATAAATCTTGTGTCACAGATCAAGCCAAACTGGTAATAAATCTCTTAAGGCTTCTAGGACATGATGCCAGATCCAGCCATTGGAAAAGGGAGTACAATTCCATTGACTGCCAACACTTGTTTGCATGAGATTTTCTCTCATTCTTTCTCACTATCCCCCATACCAATGTCTTGTCTGCTTTAACTGCCTCTGAAATAAATGTTGCTCCAAAAAAGAGAACAGCAGTCTAGAGATGGCCAGAAAACGCTATTTCCATACTATTTTCTCATATTGCCAAAAGCTTTCATTACACACCACGTATAATATACCTGGATGCATAGCAGGCTCAGGAGAAGGCCACAGTTCTAAATAAATACTCTTCTTAGCCCTTTTCTGCCAACACCTTTAAGGTCAAAGTCTCAGGCTGCCTAGCTTGTCTCAGAGTGTCTGCAGGGCATCATGAGAGTGGCCCCATCAACACACCAAGAAGAATTAATGCAGCACTCCCAGACCCTTAAGCACCTCTGGACCTCCCCTGAAAGAACGTGGATGGCCCCTGTCAAAGGTTATTTCTCTCCATAGGAACATAACTTTGTGAGTACACATACCAGAAAGTTACAGATGGTCTACATCATTGCACGCAGTGCATCTCCCACTGCTGCTCTCTCACGTATACTGTCCTCCAAAAACTCTGTGGACAGCCTAAGGCATCCAGATATGGTCAGCAGGGTGCTAATAGAGTGAAGCTGATCAGATTCTCTCGGCAAGCTTTATGGCTTTTACACATCCTAGGGGACTCCACTTCCAGAGCTGCAAGAGCCAACCAGTAAGACTGCCTAGTTTCTGAGTCAGTCAGTTGACAATGAGTCATTGCCCATCGGAGGGAAAAAAAAACAAGACCTGTCAAAGCTGTTTTTCCAAACCAAGAAGGAATGACTCAAGTTTAACAAATAGGTAGGCATTTGGCTGCATTGGGGAGGTCTTAGTTCTTTTTCCTGTATTTCCCATCTCTCACATGCCAGGTGAGTGCTCCAGCCGGCCTACACAACCAATTTCCTCCTCATTTGACAACTATGGGGACAGCTAATACAGAGCGTAATAGCCACTCCCCCCGCCGCCTACTAAGGCAAGACTGAAAGAAGTACTTCAACTGCTGCAAAAAAACCCAAAAAACACCACAAAAAAAACCCCTGAGAAAAGTCATGGCAGTTGGGAACAGAGCCAGAGTGAGGGCTTTTATGTGTCTTCCAGCTTCCTTGGTTAAACCCTTGGTCATCATGCTGTTTGATTCTCAGGTCCAGCTGGTCTCTTTCGTCAAAAGTTTCCAGCTGAGACCAAAAACTCCTTCCAAAAGTGTTAAAAAAAAAAAGCAAACACCAAAAACCCACAAACCCAAAAAACCAAACAAACAAAAAACACACCAAAAAGCTGTACATTCTTGTATTTTCACAAACTGAAAGTTTCAACACAAAACTGCTGGAAAATTCCCCATTGAGCTTCTGTGAAAGATGCTCCAAGAAACAGCAGTGGTACAAATATTATAAATACCAAGTATCCAGGCTACAGGTAAGCAAGAGTTAGATATAAGTGAGTTTGACCTTGTTTCTTAATCTCCGTATGCCATACTCATTCACTGTAGAAGCATTCAAACAAGCCAACTGTTTTTCCTTTTCTTTCTGCCAAAGAATAAATCTTTCAGGCAGCCTCACTGGAATTATTCATACATGCAAACGGTCAGCTACTGGAATGTGTTTCTTTACGTGCTGTTGTTGCTCTTCACATTCCCTGGGTTTCAGGCATTCCCTTGTAACATCCTCTTTGATGGAATGATAAGAATAAATCAGCCTTTTAACTTCAGACCAGGGCATAAAGTTTCTGATACACAAAAAGGGAGAAGAGAACTGGTGACTATTCTATGGAATTATATAGAAGGAACAGCTTTTTTCTTGTAAAGGCAAGTGTTTTGGAAATCAATTATGGTACAGACACCTGAGTGCCAAAAAGAAATTGCTGGGCTAATTGGAGAGCCAATAAGACCAAACGAATGCTGGAGACTCAGAAAGGACTGGGCAACCATGGTCCAGGTAGCGGGCAAGAATCGCATATTTTCATCTGCTAATATATTGGGACTGGATTTTTACTAAAAGCTTCATAACACCCCTTACTGTTAAAACAAGAAAGCAAGCTTAAGGAGCTGAGAAGTCACAAGTATAGGAAAGTTTTGAAGAGGAAAGGCTTTCTTGATCTTGAAACTCATTTGACTAAGAAATTGCTTCCTTCTGCCTCATGTTTTTCATTGCAGCTCCCAGAATATCAAAGGAGGGCAGTCAAGTAATGATGACTGGCAAAGGCCATTACTTAAGCTTAACCATTAAAACAGAGGGCACAGATTAAGGTCAGATGACTTTACAGATAAGTTTTTTGTAAATGAAGTTGCTATAAGCATAGGCAGTGCTGACATCCAGCCATGTTCAGCTGAAGAAGCAGAGACATATCTGTGCTTCTAAAGGCAAGAGAAAATATAAATGAAAAGCATTCCAAAAGACACAAACCCCTCTTTTTCTTGCCTTTAACTAGTCCCAACAGATGTTTGTCCAATTTGGGCATTTCTCTGTGAAAACTTCAAAGAAGAAATTCTATAATCTTCCCAGGCAACCTATTTTAGTGTGTAAACATTCTTACTGCTAGAAAGTTATTACTAACATGGAGCAAGAAGATCTAGGTTACAATTTAAGCCCATCATTTCTCGTTCTTTCCTTGGTGGATGTGGATAGCAGTCTCATCTCCACATATACTAAAGGTCTAACAGCAAATTCAGCTTCCCTTACTGTCAGGCATGGACCTTAATTACAAGATGATTTCAACTCTTACAGCTCATATTTGTATATACACTATGCATATTTATGGCACTTGCCAAAGATGACTGCTTTGAATGGATGGCTGTGAGGATTTTGTTGAGGTAGAGAAAACAAATTGTCATTGCTGGCATTATAGCACAAGAAACATTTTTCACACACCCTCATAAGTATTCCATGCACACACACACATATATACAGTTTTCCCATTAAAAGCAATGTTGTTTACATACTCTGACAGTTTCTGAGGGCAACCTAATGCTACCACAAGTGTACTCGGTCATTATCTGCATGGAACCCCCCCAGTGCATGCACAGACACAAAAGCACATGAATGCTTATGGATTTGTGGTACAACCTTGCAGATGGTATAAATCACTGTCGCTCCTACTCAGCCTAATTCCTATTCAAGTTGGCCATAAGGCATGAACAGACAAATACGTAGATCTCCATGTCTCCACAGCCATATGGGCTGTATACCCAGGTGGGTGTGCATTGCATACCTTCCTGGCCTGATGGATATTGCAGTACAGCTGCCAGACTGGTCACCCAAAGCACAAAACTTGAGCACCATTGAGTTCCTATCAGTAGGAAACTCAGCCTCAGGCACTAGAAGAAAGACTGTGAGCAGCACAGTGTGGTACAGCAGGGCCCTGTTGAACCAATTAGGGTTAACACATTTCTGGTTAATGAGAGGTGCCGGTCATGATTGTAAATTAATATTTTCCAGTGGCTACCCATGCACTCAAGTGTCAGTATTGATCAAACTTACCTCTGCCCAGTTAATGCTGATGGATTCAACAGCAACATACGCCTGCTCATCTGTTACCCAATTAAGATAAGCTCTCGACTCATCCTAATAGCTGTATTTATTGTCATCAGGAATATTGATGTATCTCTGTGCTAACTGCAAGCCAACATATACACATGAGCACATGCAAAGGACACAGCGCTGCTCTGGGAATTGTCCTGGTCTCAAACCACAGGGAGAAAGCACTTTGTTAGCCTTCACGTTCTTTTGTCCGTAGAGACAGAATTTTCTATGGGGAAAGCAAAAATAAAGGATCCTCCCCTTCTCTAGACTTACTAGACTAGATTCACACATGCCCCACCCTGCATCAGAGAATAAGCAGCACAGCAAGCTCCATAAATAAACTGCTTGGATCTTTAAAGACTAAAGCAAATGGAAGTCTCCTGTTGCACAGGGAGTCCAGCATGTGAGAAATGCTGGGCATGTAAGGAAAATGCCTGTGGGAGGAACCAAATAAGGATTAATGAGCATCTTTTTATATGGTTTTCTACATTTCTAGCCTGGCTGTCTGAGTCTGAAGCTGCTGGGTAGCTAATGGGCCTTGGGTAAGGGACACGACAGCAGCTGTCTGCACAAAGCAAAGAAAAACAAACAAAAAACATCCCCCCCCAAAAAAAAAGATTGTATGAAAACTTAGCATTTTCCTTGCAGTGCAAGGAGTTAATTCCTGAAAAGCCAATGTACAATTTAGCCAACCCAAGACACACTTGCCCATTCCTGAAAACAGATTCCTGTGTGTAGCAAATGGGCTATTAAACAGAGCAACAGATAAGGACCCATTTACTCATAAAAGGGTCATTCTAAACTAAAACACAAGTGAGAGCTCAGAGGAGGACAGTTTATCTCTGCAGCCAAAGTGCAGCCCTGACAATCTCAGCCAAAGTGCCCATCCTGTGCATACAGGATTGCATGCTGTGGTATACAAAGCTGAATTAAAAAAAAAAAAAAAAAAAGAATGTGGATGTGGCTCAAAAAGTTAGACAACAGTTAACAAAGGTCTTTTAGAGTACAACACGTTATGGATGTCTTGTTCCTGCCACATGAGCCAAATGAGAAAACACCATCTGACTTATGTGGAGACTGAGTTTGGTCCCAATGACTTGGAATCTCAAGTCATCAGTAAAAATCTATCTGGTGGTTTTCATAAGTAGTAGCCTCAATTTGCTTCCAATTTGACAGATGCCTCCAAGGCAACTTATGGTCCTGGAAGCACCTTATTAAGCCACAGTTAATAGCAGGTCATGCTGAGTAACAAAAGTTTGAATGGGACCTTGCAAATGGACCCTTTTAACCCACCAGAGGTGGAACTTGCAAGCCTGCTGCCACAGAGTGATGGCTGCGCTCACGCTGCTGCTCTTTCTGTCCAATCTGTCCTTTAGATAAGTGAAGGACACCTATCTCCAGAGCTCTCCACTTAGTACTTTTCATCGTTCACTAAATTAAAAAGTGAGCAATTGACAGCACACCTTATTAAATGACTCTTCCCCCTTCTTCCCCCTACCACCATGGCCATGTTTTAACAGCCACAGACACTTTGCTGGTGTCTTTTTAATTTGATTTAACTAAAAAAATAACACACAAAGCCATTTGGCCTTGTGCCACTCAATGTACTGCTATAGAGTAGGTATGAGTTATAGGGTAATATTTCACACCCTGTTGTGTCTTATTACTTAACTAATAACAATATTTACCCAGGGTTTTCCCCAAGCAATTCAGACAGGTTTAAAAGAAATCTTGATTAAAGAATGACAGCCAAAGTATTGGATGTTAAGTATAAATAAGAGTAATGTGAAGAGAGTGGAAGAGTTTACTGTTGCATCCTGGTAGTTTGCAGTAAATCAGTATAATATGAAAGTTCCTCTTTACTGGGCCTCTTTAGTTGCCATTTCTCTTGCTGCAGCCCATGTAAAGAGATGGCAGACCTCTGACTTGTACAAATGCAGCTGAAACACACAGTGGTAGCATTTGGTTGCCAGAGGCTGAACCTCTTACACTAAGCCCTTAGCCACTAGAGCTAGAAGAATAATCAGCCACCTCTCACCTGTTCTGGGGTTAGCCACCTAGAAATACAACTTATAGGTTTTGGGGGAATTACAAAATCACTAACTGGAAGTCTCAGGGGGTCTACAGAACCACCAATAGTAGGAAAGAGTTAACAACCAATAGGAAGGGGTAGATAAAGTTCAATGAGAAGACTTCCCGATATCTTCTCAGGACATTCCTGAACAGAGATAACAGTTGTCTAGGAGGAGGGTTTTGGGAAGAAGACAGTGAGTTAGCAAAAAAACTACAAAAAGCCATCTTGAAACATGTTCACTTAAACAACATTAAAAACTTCTGATTTTAAGACATTTGGGCTGTTTTCTTCATTTTCTTCAGAAGTCCATTTCTAACAGGACTTTTCCCATCCTAAATACTGCAGGTCCTTTGCTACAACAACTATAGCAAATTAGAGTATCACAGTCTTCATCCCCCACAAACTCTCTGACACTCTCAGTAGTTTGCAACTACAAAAAGAATTTTAGCTCATATAAAAAGCCACCTCTAAGAGTATTATCTATGGAACTCACTGTTGGGGCAGACAAAGCCAAGGACCAAGTAAATTACAAGGGTATTAGACGTTACCAGTAAAAACATTCCCATTCAGGTTAGAGAGGATATGACATTTTTACTGGTTCACATAACTCTTTCTCCAGTCAAGCAGCAACTGTCTCTTTGGTAGATTATTCCGTGTTCTTTGCACCTTGCAATTTCTGCTGAAATAGTAGATGCTGCCCTCTGTTCAAGGCAGGATACAAAGCTGTCAAAGTCCTCATCTCACTTCCTTTGGTAATTCTCCAGCTGACTAAGAGACTTAAGCAACACATCCATTCAGCTAAGGAAGGCACTGCAGATTCCTTCCAAGCTAACTGCATTCAGAAAACTCATCTAATACTGTAAATACAAGGACTCCTGTCAAAAGCGAAGAAGAAAAAAATACATTCAAATTTATGTCCAAGTTGCTATTCTCCTGACTGCCTCGTAGATTATCTGCTCACTGGAAGGAAGGGTGGGGGGGGATCATCAGCACTCTCTGCAGCTTCTTGTTTTCCCACAGAGATTTCCCCTTCACAAGTTTACCAGCCTCTGAAGTAATTCCTGTGTAAGAGCGGCTAAAATCATTGTGCTAGGAGAGATGTATGCAAGCCAGGACTGGGCACTCTAAATCATGTCATTTCTGTAGAATTACTTAAGGTGATGAACGGGCAAAATCCTGCAGTTGTTACTCAGACAAAACGTCATTCCAAGATGCTGAAAATTTTGCATGAATAAAGGGTTTAGAATTTGGTCCAACAGTAGTAATTTTAGAGCAGGCACTTAAAGAACATGAGTGTCTTCTGACCTGGCATTGTTGCACGGGATGCTCTTATGGTCTAGAGCCACATCATACCAACAGCATTCCCTTCACTGGCTGCAGTAGGCAGTAGCTCAGGAGAAGCGAAATGACTAGACTAAACATTTACTTCTTTGATCAGGCTCTGCAGACACTGTCTTTTCATCTTTCAGTATTTCAGCATTCCCCAATCTTGCTTTCACCTCGTAAAGACTGGTTATGAAACACTTCCTCCTTCCAAGAAGCTTTATACTGCAGAAGAGCCTATGGATAAGCAACTGAGCAGTAATTGCATTTGCAGGGTCTGTATCTGTTCTCAAATGAGATCCAGCTACGGAAGGTCACAGCAGTACAAGGACGGGGAGAGACAGAAATCCTCCTTTGTCACCCCACCAAGTGGGAAAAGAGCTCTATGAGCCAAGCAGAGTCATGTGGAGATGACACCTGTGAGCAACTAAGGAAACAGGGAATGCAGCATTTTTGAGAATTGCTCCTTATTGAGAACATGCAGTCCTAGCTAAGGGAACACCTTTTATTTTTCCTTTTCACTGACATCACCTGGACTTGCAGTGAAGTTTTATTCCATCTTATGACATACTTCCTCTTTTCCCCACTGATCTCCCCATAAGTACACCAGCTGCATTTAGTCCAGCTTTCTTGCTTTCAGGTCTGTACTCAGCTCCTACCCAATCTCTCCCTGGTTCCTTTTTCCCCTAAACGAACACCTACATACAGTTCTCTCACACATGAGTCTTTACTTCTTACAGCCTTGACAGTTCTGGTTGGGAATGGTGTGGACTCATTATTAACTCTGCCAGCTGTTTTATCACCTTGACTCTCAGCATACCAAACCAGAAAGGCCTTTGTTCTCCAGGACGCCCCTCCCTACTGACTCTGACTGGGTGGCTTATCACCCAGAAGCAGCAGCTTTTGCCCTGGCAGCTTATTTCTACGTGCCAATCCTTCAGTGCTAGCATAAAAAGAGCCTTTCCTCTCCTACTCTGGACCCCTACTGTTTGTCTTTCCTTTCTTTCCTAAGGGAGGTTAGGGAATCATATCATCCCTCTTGGCTCAGCTCCTTCTGCTGAGCCTATCCTGGTCCTCTGCAGCAGATAGAGCTTTAAAGGAAAGTAGAAATGCCCTTGGGATAGGAGATCATATCCTTATGAGTTAAATTACAGGCCGGGGCTAAAGCCACTGCCAAAAAGGATAAACATGGCAGACAGAACTAGTTTCTGTTAGGAAAATAGGGATTATGCTTTTAAAACAGAAATGCAGGATAATAGAAGTCACTCAAATCACTGTGCATATGCATAATGGGTCCAAAGCTTTAACAGACCTAGTATAAATGGGTCAGGACTTATCCATCAGAGTCAAGACAGATCATACTTGGCCCAAGAGCAACGTCAACTGTTGCTCTTTGGAGTTATGGGGCAGGCAACGATAGACAGAATGGCAAGTAGGAGAAAAAATGGCATAAACTATAGTTTCCATGAACCCTTGTAGTGCCTCAAGCTGCTGGTGTGAAAATTGTATTTTTACATTTTATTCCAACACAGAATAGAGATATATTTGTAACAGGGAAAGGTAATTTCCATTTTCTCTTAACCTGAAGATTTAGCCCTTGAAGGAAGGCTGATCATGTCCCATTCATCTCTTTTTTTTTTTTTTTTTTTTAAACAGCACAGCACCTATTTTGGAAACCATTGCTTTCCATTCATGAGTGATCTACTTCTCCTGTTGAAAGACCTGTGCCCAGACTTCTCAGTCTCTCTCTGCTGCTAGATGCCTTCTCCCTAACTCACTCTTTTCCAGCTCGTGTCAACTTTATCATCTGTTATGAGTGGGGGAAGGATGCTAAGCACACTCTGAAAAGAAATAAAATTAAAAAAAAAAGAAAGGAGGAATTCTAGGTACAATACCTAAAGAAAAGCCAAATCCTTATTGACAGAGGATCATTTTGCAAAACACTGATTTTCTCTGAATACCCAGTTCATTATCAGCTTTGGGAAAGGTTTCTGCTCAGGTAGTGGAGACCCCTGAAACACACAGGATCCAGAGGGGGAGAAACGAGAGACTATTGACAAGGTCTGTGTAGAAAAACATGACTCCCTTAATAACACTTTTACATCCTCCCCTCACCCATTCACTTTGCCTTCTATTCCTTCATGTAAAAATCTATTTCAGCATCATTTCTCAACCACTCAAATTCTACATCCTTTTTGGTACCCCAACTCACTTCCAACTCCACTTGCCTGACTTTGCTCACCTTGGCAGGAAGGCCATTGTACTCATGCTTACTTTAACACAACAAACCCCATTTTTTTACCTTACTTCCTTCCTACCCTCTGTGGCAGTCATTCTTCAGAGATGCAGCTGCCTATTTCATAAAAACTGCCCACGGAACTCCACCTCCCAGACATCACACCACCTTTTGTTGTGCTGCTCTCCTGTCCCCAGTGGAAGAGTCTTTAAAGTGCAGGCCCTACACATTACACCTTTTCTGGTTTAAGATATGTTCTTGGGAGTCATGCAAGTATGGCCTCACAGTGATAGTAAAAGGATGACGTTCACCCTTGCACACAGACCAAATACTGATATCAGGTCTTGGAATTGGTGGTGTGTTGGAAACAGCAATCTAGGGACGAACACATTGGTGTGTGCAGTCTCCCTGTAACCATGAGAACAAAACATGTACCAAGCAATGAAATAGAAAACTTCCCAATTTTGTAGCTGCCCACATTATTCCTGAGACACCAAACAAGCAGTATAAAGGAAACAGAAGGGAAGATTATGATTTTGCCTGATTACCTAGCCCTGACCATTGAATTTCAACTAAAAATTTCACTATCAAAATGCCTGTGTTTGAGCTACAATCTCTCTTTTAAACAGTAGGCCAGTCTTGATTTGAAAAGCTGATCCAGGGAGAGTTATCATTTCTCCAGGTGTTTCATCCCAATGGAAAGTTATCCTCACAATTAAAAATGCCTTACTCCCCTTCCTTTTTTTTCTGTAATTCAGTATGCAAGTACTGTGTCTTGTAGACTTTTCTTTGCCAGGATTGCTGTAGTCTTCCTCCAAAGCAGGTAAGCAGGACCTGTAGTGATGATCCTTCTCAGTCTTCTCTAAATAGATTGAGTTTCCTAGGTAATTTGAGGCAGTTTTCCAAATTGTGCATCATTCCAGTGTGTTCTTCTCTGAACCCTTTCCCATTTATCAACAGGGCCTTGATACGTGTTGTAACACAGCTAAGTTAACGTTGCAAGAGAAATCATCACTTTTTTTATTTTCCTAGGCTTTTTTGTGCTTGATTTCTCACCCATAACATTACACGTAACTACATACCATGTGCAGTAAAAAAAAAAAACCAACAAAAAACAAAAAACCACAGAGGAAGCTCTTAAAGGTCAAAAACTAAACTAGCAAATTTATGCCAAATAAACTAATCAAATCCTATTAATTTATTTTTTTCCTGTTTCCACCTCTGCATGCCAGATACTACAGGAGCTTAAAGCACCTTACACAGTGACTTTTTAAGTTCAGAGAAAAACAGTCCAATCCAACTGTCGTTTCTTCCTTTGGAAAACCATGCTGCAAGACTTGTTAAGGGAAATTTTTTCCTGACACCTAAATTTTTCATGTGGGTAATTTAATCCTATTTCTTCTACAGCCTTAAACCATGCTATGTAAATCTTCTTTTTTCTACATCCTTAAGCAATATAAATTACATCCTATTATTCCTACATCCCTAAGCCAATCTAACTAACATCCCTTTGTTACTCCTACACCCTAAAGCAAGCCTGCATGTCTCTTTAACGTGTCCAATCCTTTAAAAGCTTGTAAAGAATCCCAGCGCCCTAGGTGGGTTGGTTATATACTTGCTTACTTTCCTTTCAGTACATCCACCATCAATGAAACTTTGAAATTGATTCTCTGGATTTCTTTTGTCTCTGGGACTCTTATCAAGATACCTCAGTTCAGACAGATCTGGAATACCATTACTGACAATCATAATAGTTCCAGTCTTGCCAGTTCAGGACTTGCTACCTCTGCTTATGAAACTCACAGTCTCAAGTGATATCTCTTTCTATTATATGTACATACACATATATAAATTTATTTTGTCCTACAAATGCAATCACTGTTGAATTTCACCCAAACCTCATATGAACTACTCTTTAGAGTAACTGTGTTGAACAGAGGATGGAAAACACAAATAACCAAAGTTCCCAATGAGAAGTGGTGAGTGTTAGCTGCAGGAGAAGCAAACACACAGCAGAACAAAATGGTTTCTTCAGCAATAGTATAAAAGTAGCTCATCAACTGAGTTTTGGGTTGAGATCTTTTTTTTAATCTAGCTCACAATCACTGGACCTTAGACTGCCAGTTGCACATAAAGCAGCAGCATATAAAAGGATACAAGACCAATCTATCCAGTACTGTAGGTGGTATTTTAGATATGCCAAAGCTTTGGGTACATCCAACACTCTTGCCTAGTCTAGACACAGCTGAGATCACTAAATCCTTTTTCTGATAGAAGGATAAAAATGACTGTAAGTTACTCTCTTATTTTGGTGCTCTCCACCTAGCAGACAGAATTCTACCTACTTTCAGGCAACAGGACAGTCAGAAACCACACTCCTGTTTTACACCCTGTTGTCTGGGCTCTTTTAACCCATAAAAGGCGGGTTTTAACCCACTCTCTCTGGAGGTGAAAAGGGTCTGTTCCAAAGATGCCAAACTGGTCACTCCGTTTGAGCTGCCATCAATAGTGGCTTAATTAGGGAATTACAGGATCTTTGGGAGGGGAAGAGATCTCCTGAGATCATCTAGTATAATAACATGCTTTCAAGACCATAAGTCATCTTTGGGAGATCAACCGTGACTGATCTTCTGCCAAGCAAAAGAATAGCAGTGATTGTATTTGGGTTGAAAAACACCCTGCCATACACAGATCCTCTTTGGGAAACTCAGCAAATATTTAGGTCCCATTTCCCTTAAATAAGGATCTTTGTGTTCTGGTGCTGTAAAAATGCCTGATGGCCTACATAACAAAAAACCTTAAGAGCAGTTATCCTGAAAATGCAGCTGACATTCTGATGGGGTTTAAGACAGTATTTTGGATTTGACCAAGATGACTCCAAAGGGGAAGGCATAGATGTCTTGCTTTGGCAATGCTACTACAAAAATTATGTTCTGGTTAAAATCCAACTGTTTCCCCTAACTTTTTGGCCCAATCACAACACTAAATGATTGATTACTTTGCCAGGTCTGTTTGGAGCCCAAATTGAAGTAGTTGTTTCTTGGCTCAAACTTGCATCATAGGATTCTCAGCTCAAGATAACTGACTCTTCACCACAAAGCAAGCACTCCCTTTTGTGACACACGAACATTTTGTTTCATTGCCTTATCTTTTTCTAGATATATAGAACACACCTTTCCCTGGAGCTCAAGACACGTTTGCATAACTGAATGAAAATGCCATATATCTCCTTTTCAGCAGTAGAAAGCAATGGAGAACGAATTCCTCTTGGAGCCCTCTTAAGCAGTTATTTATCTCATTGCTGCAGCTTACGTTCTGCCTTTTAGGGTCAGTATGGTCCTCTGACTTGCTAGGGTCCATACTGAAGACTCTTCCCCTTTGAGAACAAGGAGCTCCTGCAAGTCAAACCAAACCAATAATGACTCCTGATGACAGGTAATGGGATGTCTCCCTGATAATTAGGCATAGCATTAAACATTGCAGAGGATTTGCCCATTAAAACAGCTGCATAGATTTATTCTATATAGTTCTATCAGTTCATAAAAGAACCAAGACTGAGGAAAGATTTTTGTTGTTATTATTATAGAGAGATGAACCAGAAAAGAGGTTTTAACTCCTGATTTAGGTGAAAAACAGTGGATTAAGAATGGTGACTTCAGATTAGAGATCATTTTGTGCTGTAATACACAGTATTAGCATCCCACTATGGTAGATTGGAAACTGCTGTGAATACTCTTACCAGTGCTTAGTTGGTGGATACAACCAATTTCTTTTCTATGGTCTTAAAAGAGCAACAAAGTTTGTATTAGCTGGATTCAAACACTTCAACAACATGTTGACCCTCTTAGCCCATCTGACCACCTGAGAAGTCAGAAAAGTTTTTAGCTCTTGAACAGCCCTAAATGCTAATCTTCATCATATCGTACTGTCCCTCTGGAATTCATCATCATTTGTTCCATTATACAAAGAGGGATATTTGGACTACTGTTTCAAAAAAATCTTTCTAGTATTTGTGTGAAACAATTCTGCATCCTCTCATGCTCAGTTAATAGTCTGAATGATATTTACTTGCTTCTATTTGAATGTAATGTCTGAGTGCTGGCTGGCTGCTGAGCAGACTTCTCCCAGACGAGTTTGAAACACATTTGGCAGTTCTTTGCCCATATGGGCTCCCTCAGACAGGCCTCCTAAAAAAAAAAAAAAAAAAAAAAAAAAAAAAATTCACACAACTAGACAGTTGCTCAGAAAAGAACACGTGTTCCCCTCAGACACGACAGGTACTGTTAGCCTGTGACTTCAGCTACTTTAACATAGTCAGATGGTACAAACGAGTCTAGTATAAAATAGCATTCAGTTAGCTAGCAGCCCTCTCTCAGTAATTAGATGGCAGTTTACTGTGCTAGATGGAAAAGTAAGCAGACTATCTTCTGATGGAAAACTATTGCCTCTGCACCAAGTAAAAGAACAGTAGTGAACATAGTAGCCCAAGGAACTGTATTTCCATCATATAAGGAAACTTCCCTGTCCAGCCATCCAGGAGCCTTTCTGGCAGTCACACTCGCACTACCTGAACTGGGACTGAGGCCCCTTTGCATTTACACACCCGACACGCACACAACCAGACTGGGTTTTCTTACTGGTTCAATCCCAGGTTTCTCATTGCAGTCTCAGACATCTTGATCCTTAAAATAATTTTCTCTTGGTACAATAACTAAATAACAATAACTAAATAACTAAAACCAGCTCAAGCTGGTGCCCTCAAGGAGGGACACCAAAAAAAGAAAACCCTGGGCTTTTATAACCTCATAGTCTAAGGGTAAGTCTAAGGAAAGCCTGAGTCCATGGCTCCTGCTGTCTCTCAGCATCCAGTCATCCAACTGGGCTACAGCTGCTGGGGCCCTTTGTTGTGCAAAGGATCGACAGTTTATGGCCCCTTGGGCTCAGGCTCCTGCAGCTCACACAGCAGCCGCACACTGAGCTATCTGCACTGAATGTATTCATCAAGCATCAGTTTCTCTCCTTCTGCCCCTCTCTTCTCTTTCACTTTTCTCCCTCCTCCTATTTTCCTTCTGGTGGAGATGTATTTCCACAACATGTAGCCTTTCCCCTCTAACAAAATTTTTCTTCTAGCATCAAGATGAAATACTTAAAAGGGATGATATTTATGAAAAACACTCTACCCTTCATTGCAAACTCCTCATGAGCTGGCACTGTCCAGGACCAGGCTTCTGAGTGAAACCCTGTTGCAGCTTTCTGAAAGTGCCTACAGTGAGAATCGGGGAGGGCTGGAGCCACAATATCTTCTAGTCAGCAAAACATGACTATCTCTGAAATCCCTCTCAATATCTATAATTGTCCTCAGCTGGAATCCTAGGGAGCCAAAAGAGCCTCACAGATGTGAAAATACTGGTGGTATGAAGTAAGAGAAGGAGCGGGAACAATGCAAAGATGGGAGTAAAGGAGTGAGAGAGAGAGAAGGCAAGAGATTTATTCAGCATTTCCTTGTCTGTCTCCTCCACAAACTGAATCACAGAAGCATGAAAGTAGATGTATTGAATCTCAAAGGAAATAAAAGAAGTGGAAAATTAACTACTGATGAAAAAAATAGCTGTGTCCAGGGATTCCTGCATATCAACTCTGAGCTCCTTCTTATCAGCTTAGAATAGAAAAGGCCAGGGGACTGGGGAGGAAAGGTCAAACACTGACAGAAAACACAGGCAAGAGAAAAATGAGATCTAACATGGAAATCAAAGCAGAAGAGCAGGATGGAAAAGAGTTGATCCCGTTTCAGACAATTTCCATGCAATGCCCTGACTGCCATTTTCCCATTTCAGCATCATGAATGGATGAAGTTGGTTTAAGGCTGAGGCTTAGAAGAGCCAGAACTCTTTCTACCTTTCTTACCACTCTCCCCTCTATTTGGCAACATGTAATAACAGTGGGTTGGGGAAACCTCATGGAGCCACAATATGCAGTGGCACACAGCTTACTGTGAGCTGCTGCATGCCAGGTCTCAGCTGACCTCGGGAGCTCTTCTCTGCTGGTTATTAATAGCTTAGACAATGTCCACAAAGTTCACCTGTGCAATTCTGTCTGGATCCTGGGCCTTGTGTTTTCCTGTATCTTACACTGTCCTTTCGCAGGTTTGAATGAGCTTTCACCTTATTGTCTCCTGAGCCTCCCTATCCACTCTGAGTGGCCACCTCAGATGTCCAGATGAAGGATAAAGGACTGCATCCACGTTTCTTTCTGATCACAGACAGGTCCACTGCCATAGTCTCATTGGAAATCACTAAAAAAAGACTGGAATAAGTGTATACTGTTACTATTGCACACAGGTAGTCATTATATGAGACCTTAAAGAGTGGCTTCAAGTGGAAGTAAAACTGGTTGCCCAAGCATATTCCAAATAAATTGCTCCCCACAAAAATGCAACCACCCCACACCCCTGTGGCCAAAAACGTGCAAAGCTGTCTCCTTTTTAGAAATCTCCGCTGAAACCCAAAGCTTGGCTCCCAAAAAACAAATGTGACCCCAAAATTGCCTTCATTTGGACAACAGTCCGGCTATTCATACTGCTCCCTCAAATCAGTATAAGCACAACGTCAGCAACATCACCTCTTTAAAAGGCTGAACATTTGCTCAGTCAGTCCGGGCCAAAAAGGACACACAGACAGGACATGTCGGGGGACACACTGGGGACATAATTCAGCAGAGTAAATTATAACCTCTTACAGAAAGAGCTAATAGCTTTAAAGACGAGAACAAGGTAAAAGTATGTGGGGGGTAAGCAGGACAGATGGGTTAACAAACATAATAGGATGTGCATAATTCTCAGCTACTCAGGAACAGTAATCACAAATCACCACCTGGCCAGTTACTATCAGATGGCAGGTTTGCCTCTTCACAACAAATCTGTTTCCTGTGTATGCGTCACAATATTGGTGAATTTTCTTACTAGAGTAACTTTTCTTGTCCTACACAGACAGCTCAGCTCTGGGAGAACCTTCCTGTACCAGACATTATTTACTATATTTGACTTAGCCATGTCTGAGTAAAACAGCCGAAACGAGGAAGTTTTCAGTGTATCAGTGCACCTCATTTTGGCTTGCAGAAACTTTTACTTTATGCAAGGCTTGACTTTGAAACTACAGTTGAGCACTGCAGGACACATTTTGAACAGTTTTTCACTCAAATGGAGGCGATTTGCTGTTGTGGTATCAAGAGGAAATAAATATGGAACCCTACAAACTCACTGGGACTGCCATATCACAAAACTGAGCTCACTGGGAGAGGTCACACATAACATTTTTGAGCAGAACAAAAAATCTACTTGTGAAGATCTAAGTGAATTTGGGTCAATTTTGACATGCACACTTCTGAATAAAAGGAAAAAAAAAGTGGCATGCGAGGAAAGAAATCTCAGAAAAGTCAGATTTATTTTTTTTTTTTAACTGTTGATGTTAACATTTTAAAAATCTGTCTATGCTTAAGAATAGGACTTCTATAAGAAAAGAATTAGCATCCTCCCTGCAATTAAAAGAAATTTTTCTTTTTCAGTCTTGGATTGAATGAGGTACCGCTGGGCAATGGAACCCACCATTCTCTTTTTCCTTCAGCTTACTTTATTTTTTTGTCCAGTCATCGAATTGAAAGCTCCATTATTCACACAACTCAATCTGAAATAAATAAAAGAGCAAACCAGCTGTAGACTCCTTACATTCTGAATTAAAATGTCAGGGTATGGCAGACATGGTAGAATATTCCATTGTCAGAGAATCACACACTATATAATCCCTTAATTATAACCAAACCTTTTGCAGTAGTTTCATGCACTCATAATATCACTAGATTTCAGGTATCCTCATTCTGAGCTGAACTTCCCACAGAGCATTAAGGGCACATGCAGAAAGCAGTAGGTCTATGAGATGATGATTATCTAATTCCTGTGATGAAAAAAAAAGGAAAACATCTGTCAGTGAGAGGGAAGCTTGCAACCTTGGGAGCTTCTGTCATGGGACAGTGACATTGCTGGCTTGTCTCAAAAGAAAAGCTTGGGAGTGAATTCTCCAGAGGGAAAAAGATGCAGTGATAGGAAGAAACTGTTTATTTGTTAATTAGACCTGAGACTATGGAGAACACGGAACCTGGGCTTCAGAAACTTAACTGGATAGCCAGGAAGTAGCCCAGTTAAGTGCACAGAAATGAAGAATCTGCATAGATCAGCAGAGCTGACCTAATTTGCCTCTCATTTCCCAGGCATCCCTCATCCACAAGAGCTGAGTGATGTGAAGGATAGTGGGCACCAAGCTAGAGCCTGTTATACATGAGGTGGGCAAAGGATAGCCCATTCCTCATAGAGGCATAGAGTCATCCTAGATTTTTACCAGCTTATTGCAAGTTATCTTCCCTCTGTCCTTCCCTCACTTTCATCAGGGCTTCTTTTAGCATGGATTTAGCACATTCAAGCAGCCAGGTGATCAGCATTGACTTTTAAACCTGTGCTGGCCAGAGGGATAAGGGAGACATTCTTCAGGCTTGCTCGTTCACTCACCACTCAGCCGTAGCAATTTCTCGTTATCGTTGTCCATGAGCCCGAGCCCACAGAAATGAAGAAAGTGGAAGTTATTTTCTGCCGTTGTTTTGAATGTGAAGTAGAGCAGAGCCTGGATTTCACTCTCAGGGACTGCAGGGTCACAGGCAGTGCATAGACAGTACAATTGCTTATCTCTCCCCAAGGCATTGCACACAAGAAAGAAAAGAAACACACAGCATTGGCCAGGGTTCATTGCTCTTGGGAAACTGCAGCAACATCTCAGAGGTGAGCCAGCCCAGTCAGAAATACCAGCTCAGAGGTGAAGCACCATGCCACTTTGGCACATGCACAAGACAGCCACAAATCTGCAGCTAGGCAGATTCAGACCAGCAGTGTTTAACTGTCCTTCTGGGACAGTGTGCCAAGGGTTGTGGGGAGGCTTCATTGCAGGGGTGTTGTTAAATCCAACCCAGATTATTCTGAGCTGTGGTCCAAATGCAGCACCAAGAACCTGAGGTAGAAATTAGCACAGAGCTACCCATAGCATCATAACACTGTGTCATGCAGAGCAGCTGATGAACTTATGGTCTTCCTCAGCCCCTCATACCAAGTGTCAAACACTCCCTTAATCTGGGGATTCTTACCACACAGTGACCATGGTGGGAGGAAGTCCAGGAATGTGGGTGATACAGGACTATCCCTACTATGCATTTTGTGAGGGCTTTCTACATTCTTCCTGTTTGAGCCAGCAGAGTATGTTAGGCACTGTTACCCTCTCCGTTGTCTTCTGGTGTTATATAAACCAAAGTAAATCAACCTATCCCAACTGGCTACCATACTGAGACTTCTCAGGCATTCAGTAGGCTCAAACCCCACTAATTAGGAGGAACAAGATGGTACCCCCTTCTGCATCTCACTGCCTAGGCACCCAAGTGAGCTTAGTCCTCTTGTCAACATAACACAGGAGGAAATAAAGGCCGAGCATCACCACAACTCATCTTCTACACAAGAACCTGATATCTCCACTGAAGAGGTGGAGGATTTAACAACAGTTTTCCTTTCTTTGCAATTCACAGTCAATAAATCTAGAGAGTGTTTAGTCACCTTCTTGCACATTCTATTTTCTGGTTTTTGATCATTTGTTATAGATCTGAACCTTTCCATGCACTGGGAAGTGTTTTGCTGTAGAGTAAGAGTTTGGGGGATACTCCTAGATCCGTCAGTTATTTCCTACCAATCTTGTTCTACATCACCATAGCTGCTAGAAAGAGCAGAAAAGGCCTGGTAACCCCCGCAGTGCCTTCTAACCTGGTGGTCCAGTGTTTCCTGATAAGCAACTTGAAGTAGGGTAAAAAAGAAAAAGGAGACCTGCAAACATTCTCATTGAATTCCACCTGCTCCCCGGCAATAAGTAATTTTTAGGGTAGGAGGGGAAAATCTGCACTACAAGCAAGTCAAAAATAGGATATGAATCCTAGTAAATATATATGAGGAGCTCTGTAGCACACTTCATCATCCCCTGCTGCTGTGGTAAGCATGCAATTTGGCACAATTGGGCCCCTTGCTTGGATAGCTTCCCTAAACTCTGATCATGACCTTCAGATGAGAGAGGCAGGTAAATACTTACCTCACAGAATCCCCCAAGGACTGCAAGTCTAAGCTGTGATGGTCTAACCTACCTTCCCCAGAAATATCTCATTGGAGTAGCTGGCAATAATAAAAACAACCTGGACATTTTAAGTCTGTGTTCCCCATGATGTGCCCCCAAGAGTCACCAACTTAATAAAACACTAGCCCTCTGAAAGATAACTGTACATCACTGAAAGAAACTGTTTCCCTATGGATTTTGCCTAAGCCCTGCACTGAGGTGGAAGCTCTTCTGAGGAACCCCTACAGAGATGCTGTTATCACCATTGTGCTCCTTGGGCAATGGTTCAGCTGATTCCTGTCTTCTCTCAGAAAGCAAGCCTCCTATCCTTTATCTTTCCCTACATCTCCCCCCTCCACCCCCATCGCTGCTACTGGGCTTGACGAGAGGGCTACATCTTCCTGCCCTCAGATGGCTGCTCTTGGGAGGGAAGGAAGCTCACCCAGATGGATTTCAGCAGTTCTCATGAGTATTTTATGGTCTTTTACTGATTTACAGCCAGTTCAGCATTTTTGTAAATGGCTATAAATTGGATTGAAGTCATAAATCATAACCAGAGGAAGAGAGACACAGTCTCTGAGTCCCAGCTCAAGCTAAACCAGCCTCTATGAATATATGGAAGAAACTTGCTCCCTCAATCAATATACACAGCTCAGGCTACAGCAATGGTCCACCCCCCATTCCTTCTCCACAGAGCTCTAACAGCAGTTACCGTGTGTGAGACAGTGAAAATATCTCCCTTCCAACTGCCTGGCAAAGCCAGCTGTAACATAGGGCTGTCCCCACCACATCAGGGTCTGAGTGCTTTCTGACCTTTGCTGTACTTACACGTGTATACGTACACATCCCCTGTGAGCAGGGAGGCAAACCAGCACTCTTCACACCAGGCTCACAATTTCTTCATGCAGATAGCAAGGCGAGATTCTCATCCCACATACTACTTTGGGGAGAGGATGCTCTTTCTTCTCTGGTGAGATTGGCAGAAGCTTGCAGGTTGTTACTCTTCTGAAATGCTTGATTTATTCCACACAGAGCGCTGAGACCTAAATGCCTTGTTCCTACTCCACAAGCCCAGCACCTAAAATATAGGTGTTTGTGTTTTTCTCTTTTGTTTCCCTAGGTCATTTTTAGAACCTAGGCTGTAAGAATCTCTGAAAACATCTGACACAGCTGTCCAGCTGCAAGCTTGACCCTTCTTATTTCTGTAGATGACTGCAGCCCAGAATCTGGTTCTTTCCACCTCCTTAACATAACAGCCACTCTGCTTGCTCTCAACACTGAAATAAATGCAGGAAGAACCAGCTCACCACAAGCTTTCCTGCAGACTCCAAAGTCCAAGAAACTCAAAAGACTGCCCCTACCAGGCTTTTTGAGGTCATGAGGGCTGTCAGGTGAGTTGCTTTGGCCCTCACTTTCTAGGCAGAGCACCTGAGGGAGATAATCTTCAACCTCTTCCCGCGCAGGCTTAAAGGCCTCCTGCTGCTGCTAACACAGCAGGAAGAAGTTCTGCCACACCTACAATCAAAGAGGGGTTTTGCTTGCTTGAAGGCACCTGAAAAGCTACCTCAATGGCCTATCCAGTACTTACATAGGCATCACAGCGTCAGCACTATGATCCTGACATATTGCGGTATTGCCTAGCTAGTGACCAAGGATGCAAATCCTATTCATGCAGGCAGCGACCCCTTTTCATGTCTGCTTGGTTCAAACTTCTGCATGTTTATTTATTATTTAGACAGATGGACTGCTGTAGTCTATGCATCTATTAAAATGGAATTATGTGCCTTGCTCTCTCTATATTTTGTTTTTTTAAATACAAGCCATTGGTTAATTGCCCGCACAAAGAGAGGATGACCTCACAGTAGAGTACCCTAAAAAAATGAACCACTGATGATGATGTAATTTTCTAATAGTCTGAAAGAAGAGGTAAACTTATTGCTTATTCAACTTTTCATTAATTAATCATTTTGCTGCTACTTTGCGCTCCCCCTTGTATCCACTTTCTTTTTCCCTCTTGTCTTATTTTTACTTGTTTGTGCATCACTGTCTTTGTGGTAACACCTCCAAACCCTAGACTGGGACTAGCTTCCTCCTGCACTGAGCACAACACAAAACACAGAGATATTCATATTTATAGGTGGGCAAGGGTGACTGTTTCTGGAGTTCTTTTGAGTTTCATTCCAGTAGCTTTCAGCAGATATTCCAGACGCTACTATTACGGGTTCTGTCAAAGGTGTCTAAAAATAAGTCCCAACTGGTAGGTCAGAGTCTCTTTAGAGGACTTGTATATCTTTGGGAGCAAAATTTAAAATAGTTTTTTTTAAAGGAAGACTGAGGAACAAAAATCATAAAGCTTTGCCTTGGAGAGAAAACCCAAAGTTGTTTTACTATAGTAAATAGCCCCAAGATTAGTAGCAATTATAATGGTAATTGACCTGTAGCTGCTTGCCAAGACTCTTAAGAATAGTCATAGTAACTTGGTCATTTGTATATTAGTATTCTGATTCTTGGAAAAAGATGTTATTTTAAGCTGCATCTAGCTGGTAATGCTAATACTAAGACAAAGTATTGCCAGCACACTGATGGTTGAGAACATTTCAGAAAATATGAGAGGAACTAAATTTTATTCCTACCCTTACCGATTACTATTATTTTCCATTAGACACCTTCATGTGATTAGTTTTCTTTGTTTGGGTTTCATTTTTATTCTCTTCAATCATTTTCATTCTCTACTGCAGCTCTGATGACCTAATCACACACTATGCTACACTGTGAGCAGAATAGATACAAAACAAAGCTAACCCAGTGCCGATGGCACCAGCAGAGTACAGAGTCAGTATTCATTGTCCCTGTCATGCAGCAGGGATCCGTAACTTGGGTATGAGTCCCATGGACACACAAATGAAGCTTTGAACCAGTTCAGAGCTCCCGTATCAAGGAGCATGGGAAACAGCACGATTCCTGTGGTTCAGAACCTGGGTACAATGAAAACAGCTTGCTTGACAGCCTGAACAAGCAGTGTTGAATTTATCCTAATTCCTTCCATCACAACCCAGATTTAGCTTTTCAGATGCCTCCAAATAGCCCTCAGTCTTTTCTTGACAGGGCAATTACAAAATTGAGTTTGGCTAATGGCTGAAGACTCTTCTGGCACTGGCACAGCCTGGCACATATCCATCAGCATATGCCACCATCCCTACTGGTTCTGTTTCAAAGGGCTGGTGGGGGCTGGAGGCACATCAGCAGCACAAACACACCCAAGCACACACAGCTAGACACCGCCTACATGGTGATACAATTTGCAGGAATAACGCACTGCATCCCAAAGGCGCAATCCAGCTTCAACAGCTGTGAAGGCTAAGCCACTTTGCCATGGGTTATTTGCCCAAATGATGCCATCAGATAAATCCTAAGCTTCACAGATCAAGAAACCTGTATTCTTCTTCTGTGTTTTTTTAGTCCAGGAACTTCAAAGGGGTTTCTATTTCAATACTCCTACTACTGCTACTACCAATAATAACAATAATAATAATAATAACAATAACAGCAACAGTTAATAGCAAGAGGAATATCAAAAGCAGAGGCAGAGGTGATTGCAGGTTCTTTTGGTCTTCATTTGCTGAGCTAGAGAAGATAGGATTAGCAAAATCCACAAGGTGACACCAAATCATTAAGGTCAACCAAAATAAAGGGACTCGAAAAATTCAGGGGTTATAGCAGTTTCTCCATAAATCTCCCAGTTAGGATGTCATCCTCAGGCTGAATAGAATCTCGCAATGAATTCCTAGCCTTAGAAATAGTTGCCCTTCACTGGGTACTGCTGAATCTTTCCTGTCAAAGAAGATTTATCCATGGGAAATAATTAAAAACATTTCAGAACTTTCTTCCTCTTGGAATAGGTTACACTATATTAATTAGTGGAGGGTGTGGCTTAGGGTTTTTTCTCTGCCCCCAAGGACAAGGGACATTTTTGCTTACCGCAAGGTCTTCTCTCACCCCAGACCTCTTCTTGCTACTTTAAGTGATATATGTTGTCCACAATGCTGTAATAGTGCTAAGCACGGCATAATTTTCGGAAACAAAATGTCTCCCTCCCTCTTATTCTCTCGCACATATGGCATCTCAAAAGGCAATGACAGACTATAAATTCACACCAAGGTTATGGAGGCTCATCAAAGAGGAAGGAAAAGTTGGCTATTTTTGATGGCCATTCTCTGTGAACTGTGAAGAAAACAACCACTGCCATCATCAGATTCAGTCATAAAAACAGTGATACCAGAAAAGTGTTTTCTAGGATGAAAGGCTGTTTCCAGCAAAGTACAGTCTAGAGCTTTTGTGTTTGTGGCGTGTGGCAGCCTTCCTTTGGCCAAGGCTTCTTTAAAGCAACAGATACTCTGGCTCTGTTTTGCTTGAGATCTCCAAGAAATAATGCCTTGTGTCTTTTGGATCCAGCCACAGTGTTATGTGTCACGTCCAAAACTGGACTTGGTTCTCGGTTTCTAGCTGCTCACTGACGCCTGCAGAGCTGGCTCAGGTCTGTAGCAGGAATCTCTCCATTGTGTGCCATGACACTACACAGCTGTCTGGAAGAAGACACCAGACCCCTCTGATGCCAAGGCATTCTCTGGGTTCCTCAAGGCCCATGTTTCTAGTTTCTGTTCTTCCACACCTCTATTCCCCTCTGTTGCAATGCCTGCAAGAGAGAGCAGCTGTAGTTATTGCACAGCATTAAAAATATAAATATAAACAATGCACTGCAGAAAGTTAGGTCTAGACATTGTGAATGCATAAAGGTGCTATTGTTTTTGTACTTGTGTGTTCTTCGTAGCAATCTAGTAAGAAAGGCAAGTTTCAGAGCAGCATCAGTGCCTTTAAACTTCCTCTCCGCTGCAAAACTCAAGGCAATGATGCAGAGCACAGTGCACCACCAGACAGGGATTTCCCAGCTTGGGAGGGAGTGTGAAGAACAGCACCTGTTTGGCATTGTGGGACTGCTGGACCTGAGATGGGGTCTGCTGGGGAAACTGAGTGGGTATCTCTGCTGGCATGCAGCTCCCTGTACTGGGGAAGTGCGAAGCAATGACAGTCACCACCCTGCCCAGCATTTCCCAAAGAGTCAGACTCTGTTTTTCCAGTGAAAAGCTTCTTTGCATGGCAGGCATAGGGAAGGAATGGAGATGAAGAGATTCATTTCTGCTAGCCCTGTGCTTTGCAGACTTTTTTTTAATTGGAGTAAATAGAATCAGAATGACAAGTGCAGAGTGATGTCTTCGATGTGCTATTTGTCTGGTGAGGAATTTGTGAAATATGTGTTTTTCTGTAAAGAGTGCATGGCTGTAAAGAAGGGCCATAGTCAGCACAACCTCAGAGCGATGGAGAATAAAGCATTCTAGTTTTGTGGCCATTGATCTGATGACACTGTGGGTAATGGATGGACAAGGTTAGTCTCAGAATGTCTGATTTTTCTGAAATCGTTGCTGGAGTCAGAGTTAAGGTTGCTTCACCGTGCAATTCTGTATTTACCGTTATTAGAGATTCTCATATCTTCACCCTTGCTATGAATTTCCTATGCTTTTAGTGACTGATGGGTTTGGAAGTTTTTTTAGAGAAGCATATAATTCTGGAAAGATATTTTTATGTGATCATTTTTTGTTTACCTGAATTCTATTAATCTTCCCTTGCAGCCTTAGATCCATGTTTTTATATGGAATTTCATTTTGCAGTTAATTTTTGCAGGATAAATCCTTCCCTTTTTTTTTTCTTTTTTTTTTTTTTTAAGGCTTAAATTCAGGGAAGACGAGATCTCTGACTAATTCATTATACCTAAGTACCATAGCCAAGTTCCAGACCTTTTTGGGGCTACACTGAAAGAACAATTCTTGGGGAAATGCCTCCATAGACAGGGAATTGTGTATTTTGTTATGAGGTGCTTCACACTGTGCCTCCATTAAAGCAACCTTTGAAGAAAGAGCTGTGGCAGAAGAAAGGAGGAAAGTGGCAACCAAATTGATGCTTGCAGAAAGAAATGAAACACTTCAAAGCACTCATGTATTTCTTTCCATCGCACTACCTGCCACTGAGGGGCATCAGCCCCAGACTCTTAAGTCCACCTGTAGCTTTGAAGTCCCTTTGGATGTCTTATGCCTATTTCTGTTTAACTCCCAGATAACTATATTATTAAAACACTCCCAGTTGCAACCTGCCAGAAGATGGTGTCCTATCCTATCAGACACCGGTCTCAGCACAGTGATCCAGGCATTCATGACTGATTATTGCAGCTAATGTCTAGTGAAGAAGCCGGGCATCCTGGAAAAGCTCCAGTTGAGAAAACACAGTCTCTGGTCTCCCTAGCAACGCTGATTACTATGAGAACATCACCCGGCTGCTCCCTCATTTGTACTGGCCACCAGTGAAGACAGAGTCACCTTCAAGGTCTCTGCCCCAATACTCCGTGCCTGCCACGGGTTTTTGTCTGAGCTGCCGAAGAAATTCACCTTTCTGCATAACTCCAGGGTTACTACACTGTGCAGGAAGAGGCAGGCTGTTGACTCAGAGGATGAGGTCTGTGCTGGGGACAGAATTTCACAGGGCTTCGGATCACTGAATTACTCCCACAGGCAATGAGAACCCTTGTGGTAGTTCCTGCCCTCTCCACAGAAAACTCAGTTCCTCAACATAGCCCTCCATCAACAGGTTTTTTGCACCCACCCCTATGGGTGTAAAACACAACACATCCACACACCCACTCATTAGCATGCACAGAAGTGTAAACAAACAAATCATCCTATAAACTGATCCATCTCTTTCCTTTACAAGGCAGAGGAGGGAAAAAGACATATAACTTGTTATACTTGTTTCTTTTTTCCAATACTTGGTTCACTCTCAGACAGTGTGTATCAGGAACTGCCTAAATAAACAAGAAAGCTGTTGTGGTCTCACCTAGGGAAATTCTTATTAGCCCTGGGAGAGATGCCCCTGAAAGCAAAGATAACGTTGCACAGCCCTGCCTGGGGTTGTGAAACTATACCTCCAAATCAGCTCTTCTAAGCTGTCTTAAATCTGTTAGCGGGTCCTGAGGAATGACCCACAAATCTTCTTTCAAATTTTTAATTCATTCCTTTCTGCTGAGTTCACTCCCCTTTTTTTGCTGTGTTTCCATGAACAATCTCACAAATCAGTTTACTGGCAGGGATGTTTGTAGACATGGCAAATTTTAAGTCAGTGTTGCATACTATTTGCAGAAAGTGCATTTTAAATGTGTTATTACAGGTCTTCTCACTGTCTCCATTAAAAAACATTTCCACTAGAGGAATGGAACTCAAAACACAGGCTCATGTTTGCACCCCTTAATAGCTGAAAGGGGAAAACTGATAGTAAGCAAAACTGTTCCACATCCTTTCTTAAGCATAGCTCTGGTTGTAAGAGCAGCTGTGCTGGTTCAGACCACAGGTCCATCTGCTGCAGTCTACTGTGTCCTTCAACAACCATGAGAAGAAATTCAAGGAAATGTGTGAATGGAGGAACTACTTTCCCAAAGAAAAATATGCCACAGTATAAACCCATTAGGGACTTTGCCATTGCTCCCAGTATCACAGGGAGGTGTTCAAATATTCAGGTAAGGGGGATACTATGACTGATCAGACAAATGGGTTGAACGATTAATTGATCTTATCTAAGTCAAGCAGTATACACATGCTTTTAACATACAATGATTTTCATGGAAAATATAAAATACTTTTGCGTGACTCTCATAACAACGTGTTTTCAACCTACACTTCAAAATACTTTTGCCTGAAAACTCTGAGCAAACATACAAATGATCACAAATTATTAGACCTAGTGGCTTGAGCATGAAAAAACTCAGACCTCAGTAGCAGGTAACATTTGTTGGAGCAGAACAGGTTCCAATGGAAATTGCTTTATATGAAGAAGCAAAGGTGATTAGCCACAGCAAGAAACTCCCACATGAAGGAGTGGATTAGCCATGTTTCAGTGTCTTGAGATCAACAACAGACCTTATTCAAGAAGTTGCTTCTTGGCTAAGCACGTATTATGCTTTAGTCAATGGCAAATTATTGGTTTCAGTCCAGGGGTAACTGGGTGAAAATTAATGGCCTGTGATACTTGGAAGGTCAAAATAGATGATCTTGTAGTCCCTTTAGTCTTCATCTCTGTAAGCCCATGAATGCAAAATGGACACATGGTTCATTATAAAGGGTGGTGCACAGCCTCAGCTGATATAAATAGACATTTGCACCGATTTACACTTGATAAGCATCTGGTCAGGCTTGCTCAGCTGCACACTCTGGCACGAGAAGTTGTCAGGACTAAAACTAAAAAATGGCTGTAGCACATCAGAGCTCGTGGACCAGATGGTGGTGGGGCATTGCAGGAACCTCACCCGTGTACATGGCCCTGTCAGGAGAAGCCTCAGTCTCATCCAAAAGCCATTCCACTTGCAAACCAAGAACAGCAGGTTCCTGGGGAGATATAAGCTCTGCTGTCTAGGGTGGGCTTCCCTGGGTTGTGAGGGGCTCTGGAAAGAGTGCTGCTTTGAATACAGCTTCTTCCAAAGCTGCCTCCTCACCCGGAGGACATTACCCAACCCAGTGCCATCCCTAGACATCTCACTTTATGTTACATTTACTCGTCTTTTTTGTCCTAGAGTTTATGAAATTGAGAGCAATTGGGTTTCTTACATGGTGCCATCAGGTTAGGGTAGTGACAGTGAACATTTTCTTTCCTATTGTCTGAAAACTAATCTCAAAGGGAAAATTCAGGTTACTCTCAATTCCTGCCTGTTTTCACTTGTCTCCCCATGTATCATGCTACTACTGTTTTTCTGTTTCTGAAATACTTTTTAAGTATGTGTAGGTTATCATGCTCACAGTAGTTGCTGTTTAACCAATCTCTCCAGACTTTATCCTTTTAATCTTTCTTTCTAAATCAATCCCTCCACTCCCTTGATCATTTCAGTTGCTCTCCTTTGAACAGCTCCTGTTTGTCAATAACTCTTCCTAATGACTCATGTGGAACAGGAAATATGTGAAACTTCAAGGCGTAACAAAACACAGGAGCAGCACAGGTTCTGAGTCCTGGATACTGGGGATTTGTGATCGTAATGAAAGAGCAGCCTACAGGGAATTTGTGAGCACTGCCCGTAGAGCCTGTTCCCCCTGAATGCTCCACACAGAGCCTGTGGGACTGTTGGTGCAGGAAAGCCTGACAACGTGGTGATGGATGTGCTCAAGCACCCAAGGCCTGGAGGTCACGTTCAGGCCTCATTAAAAGATGCGCAAGAGCTCTCTATAGGTACAATAAACTGGTCTGTTTTGGGCGTGGTCTCAGGCTTTGCAGGAAGAAACACTGTAGTTGTATTACAAAAACCAATTTACACATCCATTAGGAGAGTGCTGAACAACCAGATGATATGAGGTCATTCTCTACAGCCCTAACCTACTTCCACATGATGCATATACATCCTCCCCACAGGTGGAAAGTAATGCTGAGGAGTGACACCATGAATAAAGGGAAAGATACAGTCATTTAGTGAGGCACTTTCCAACGTATGGAAATAGAGCCCAAATTATAGTAATACAGGAGAATTTAAAGTGCAGCAAGGGAGATGTAAAATGGAGATTAAGGAGGATATAATGACCTTTGCTGAACAAACCATACCGTGGGAAACCCATGCCCACATTCTGTGGATACCTGACTTCCCCCTGGGAGCAAAATGGTGGAGTTCTCCCAAATAAGAAGACAATAGCTGATTACAAAGAAGACATCAGGGCAACGAGCCATGCCTCCCACAGGACAGAAGCTGTCCTGTGGAGGCAGCCCTCATAACAACTTGTATATAAAAAGTTTCTTAAAACAGCCTCCTCAGACTAACAGTGCTGCAGCTCCAAAAGTATGGAGGAGATCTCTTGCAAAGCTCCTCAATCTCCTCTGTGACTCCAGCTCTTGTTTAGAGCTGGTTTCAGCCTACGAAGGGGCTGAAAGCGACACATAGGGATAGTGGCTCTGTGGTTAGAGAGCCGTGTGTAGAGGAGACTCTGGGGGATGGAAGGACAGAGAGGTCCTCGTTTGGTGAGACACAGGCAAGGTCAGGGTGCACAGCTCCCTTTGCAAGTCTTCTTCCTTCCTGGGCCTGGTTGAGGGACTGCTATAACTCGTAGTGTCTTCCAGGCTTTAAATCAGTAGCTGCACATCACGGAGATGTGTGCGTGTCATTTATTGCATAAGCCAACCTTTGGGCCTCATGCTACAAAGCAGTATGCTAAACTGCTGCTGGGTGTGTGTGCAGCAGCTGTGAGGGTCAGCAGAGAGACCTCTGCGTCTGTAACACCAAATGGACATTTTGCAGGCCTGATTTTCCTCCCTTATGACAGCCACAGCTTGGCCACGTGTTCTTCTGCCTGGGTGAAATGCACGGTGGAACTGAAAAACACCTCGTTACAGTAGGAGAGCTGTCTTTGTGGGGAGAGAAGAAGAAAATTCCCACCTCTGCCAGGCAAAAAGCTGCTTTGGGGATGTCCAACTCAACTCTCACACTGGTGGAAATCAGCTCTCCCTCCCCGTTGTTTTGCATTCCCAGCACTAACAGAGCTCTGCCCATCAGTTCTTTCAAACAAGGTGGTTTAAAGTTGCTGCCTTTCAAAGACAGTCTAAGTGCGTAATGGCCATCAATATTGTCTTTAGGACCTCCCGGCTGACCACAAGGATGAAGCAGGAGGGTTGAGGTGTCAGCAGAACAAACTTTTGGTAGCTGAAAGGGTAGAAGAGCCAACACCACCAGCTCACCAAGCTGAAATAGTGTCTGCCTTAGGCAACTTGCCACTTCCATCCATGTCTAGCATAGCAGCAGGCACATGGAAAAAATATATTTCTCTCTTCTGGGCTTTTTCACATGGGGAAGTGAGGAGAAGAGTGAGAGGAGGGAGTAACTTTTAGATGTTTGTAAAAGTCCCAGGCTGAGAAGGGCCAGAGGCATGAGAGATGGAACAGCAGATAAAGATGTGGACTTCCAATTGGGTGATAAGCATCTTCGAATGCCCAAGGAAGGGAAGTTCAGAGTAGCTGAGCTCTTAATCAAAGCAGGCAGTGGCTTATTCAAATAGCTCTCTGTACAGACACCTGTGGGACTGAGGAGCTGGGGGCGGTGGGGGGGTAATTATTGTCACCATGTTTTACAAAGAAGCCAAAGATGATTCAATTATAAAACAGAGCACCTTACCTCAGAACAAGGAGAAAACACTGAAAAAAAATCGTTAAAGATAGAGTTAGAAAGCTTCTAGATGAGTCTAATGAGATAGAGATAAACCTGTCTGCCCGTTTCTGTAAGTGTGACTTGTGCTTCTCTAGCCTATTAGGATTCTGGGGAAGAGTTAATGAAATACTGGACTGAGGAGAAGGGATGTGGGGGGATAAAATTTATTTAAACTTTTCAAAAGGCTTTTGATAAAGTCTTTCACAGAAGGCTATTAAAGAAATTTGTTACCCGTAGGGTGGGAGGGAAAGTCCTGACATGGATTAAAACCTAGATAAGAGGTAAGAAACAAAGGAAAAGAATAAGCGTCCAATTCTCTGCATGAAAGGAGGTTAATAGCAAGATGCTCCAGGGATCAGCATCAGGACCAGGGATGTTCAATATGTTTATTAACGATCTAAGTGAGAGTGGAGAACAACAGATATACGAAATTTTGCTGATGGCACAGTTTACCTCTTGCAGTAAGTAATTGGCTGTGTTTGACTCTCTTCTTGTGTTCATGGCTTGTCTATGAATAGATCACCAGTTTTACTAATAGGACTATAAATATAATTGGAAGTACGGCTTAGCCTGGTGAATAGTACTGAGACTGATTGCAGGAGGAAACCTACAGGTACTAGAACATCAGCGTGGGACAGATGCAGAGTCACAAAGCAAGAGGGTATCTACATTCAGCCCTCTGTCAGCTCTGTAAGTGCTGCTTCTTATAATTCTGCTGCTTCTGATGTTACTGTCTGCTAGTGCTCAAGGACTGTGGTATGAGCTGTGTTAGGATACCTACCCATGCCCTCATCACAGCATTTCATAACTACACTCCTGTGTGGTGTAAATCTGCTACAGATTCATCTGAGGTCATGGGATCTTTGCCAGCATCCCCAGCCATTACCTATGTGTACATCTCTTGGGGGAAGCGAGCACTCATGCATGCACCTTTATCTGTATTACTTCAGCATTCCAAGTCCTGATTTGGCAAATTCCTCCCAGTGCAGCCAAGCTTTTTGCTGCATGCTTTAGGAATTAAATGTATACTTCATCTCATCCTTCTACTACTGCCAGAGATGCTCTCCTACAGCTGTGTCCTGCACCCTGCCCCATCCAGATCTGCCTTCTGCACTGCCTCCATGCACTGGCCTTCCTATGGCTCCTATTCACTATTCATCATCCTGACTGAAACACTCAGCTCCTAGCAAGGTAGTTATTGTAGGCAAGTTAAAAGTCCTCCTTCACAGTCACTGCTGCCACATAAGTTTGTTCAACTCACTGTATTAAAGTCATTAGTGCCAGGCAGCCCTGGAGAAATGCTTTATGTCATCATTTTGCTCTGCAGTACAGTAACCATTTTTTTACACAGTTGAGGCTGCTACTTCAGAGTACCTCAGCACACGCTGGAGGCTGCCTGTATTTACATCTTTTGTCAGACAAGAAACAAGAAACATCTCAGAGATATGATTAGAGAAAACTACATTTTCAAGTACTTTGTTAAATTGAGACTTTATTGAATTGGTCTCAGTTTGATTATCACACACTGCCAGTCCAGTACTACCAACAGAAACAGAAACCTTCTTTTTTTCTTGTGGTCATCAAATTTCAGTTTATATTGGTCTCCTATAAAGAGGATATAAAGGTTGTTAGCTGATCAGACCAGGTGGTAGAAGTTCCCATGCCACTGGTTTGTCCCAGAATGGTGTCAACACAACAGATGACAAACAGCAAGATCAGCACACTGGCTATGAGTGTGACTGAGGAGGAAGGGGAGTGCTTGTGGTTCTGTACAATTCCTTGGCATGTAAGTTGTTACATGCTGAGGAAGATATTCCCAGATGATATCTGATTCGGCAGATCCTCTGTTGCACTTGGTGAGAAACTGCTGATTACTCAGAGGTTTGTGTGCACCCTTTCTCCCAACTCTTGCCAGCCACTGAAGAAGGAAACAAGGAACAGGAGTACGCTGGGGTGTAAACACCTTCAACAACCAGTAGCAGCAGGGTTGATGCAGTTGTCCTCATGTTAATGAAGTTTGGTGTTTGAAGGCAGAGATTCCTCCTGTGATCTCCTAGCACTGTCACTTGACACTTCTCACCAGCTGGTGAGTAGGAAAAAAAAATGTTGTGGTGTCAGTGTAAAATAAGTGGCTGCAGTGTGTAGTGGAGTTGCTGGAGGTTTCATAATGCTGTGTTCAGTCTTTTATATATATATGCAACCATGTACGAGCAGAATGGCCTCCATTTCAAAGCTGCTCCGTTCTGTCAGAAACAAGCTGGAGCAGCCAGGCGATCGCTTGACTGATGACACAAACGGAAGGTGCTAAGAAGGCAAATGCAATACGAACTCCAGCTCAGCATGCTGCAAACAAATTGAGCTGCTGCGCTGAAGTTGTGAAGAAAAGAGATTTTCCTATTACTTACACAGCAGCCCTAGACATCAGGGGAACAGGCAAGATGGAAATGGAAATTCCTGTTGATGAGAAGGAATTTGATATTATTGTCATTGCTGAAACCTGCAGGGATTAGTCACATTACTTGGAATTTTTAACAGTGTAGTTACAAACATTTGAGGAAAAACAGAGTGAGTAAAGTCGTAGGGGTGATGCTCTGCATTAAAGATACCACTGCATTCTTTCAGTTACTTGATTCTTCAGAGCAGAGACTGATCCTTGTGTTTACTAGTAAAACTTTTTAGAGATTGACTGTTGGAGTCTTTCAGACACTGCTCAATTAATGATTTAATAGTGATTCTGCTTAGCTCTGTGGCATGAAAATTCTAAATACAGTTGTTATGGAAGGATTCCAATTTGAAAATATGCTAGAGGTTTTATGCAGTCAACAGGAAACATCACCATTGCTTCTGAAGTGTTGAGATGATAATTTTCTACTGTGAAAACAATACATTCAGGTTGAGGTAAAAGTCTACTGTTGTTCTCATTAGGAAGGATGAAGAAGAAAGAAATGCTGGTCTAAGCTGTTGGTTGCCTCTGAAAGGTAGGTCTCAGGTCAATGAGGGGTGCAGTCTGAGACAGACAGATGTGGAAACCAGTGTAAAGAAAAAAAATTCAGACTTGAATGTGTTCAAGAGCACATTACACTGATACACACAGGCTTGATAGGAAGCCGCCTGGGAGCCATAAATAAAGAGAGAGAAACATTGAGGACAGTTATAAATAACTTAGAAGAATGATAAGCTCCTGGACTGCAAATTGGCATGAGAACTATTCAATGATCCATGCTGAACAGGGTGATTGGTGTATGACTGGTTAATAACAGTGTGGAGAAATGTCACTGGGAAAAGCAGACATATCCACCTGCATAAACTTTTGTACAATATCAACAATATGAACACGTTCAAAAATGCTAGGAAAAAAAGATTGCTTTTACACTTGTGAGCGTCCCTGCACCTGGACAGATGTACACATCCAGAAAAGGGCTTGCACATGCCTGTCCAGCTGGCCACCTGGATGGTAGAGTTAATAAAAGGTTTTATTCACTGGATGCTCATTCAGACCTGTTGCAGCGGGAGCTGCCAATCCCTGGAAGCAGCTACAGGGACCAGTGATCATGATTTGATTACACTGCATATGCACACAGGGAGTATGCTGTCAAGGAATAATATATATATGCTTGACCCTTTGAAAAGGCTAACTTCTCCAATGTCAAAAGTAAAATGTATTAGGAGAGAGTATATAACATGTATGTATGTATGTATTTGCATAAACATTCATTTGTGTATGTGTAGAATTGGGAGCTCCTCCAGCAAAGTTTCTCAGAGACCACCATGGCACAGTCACTCCAGAAGATGGCTAGGGACAAAAACTCAGTAAGACCAAGCAGTAGGAGAGATAGCATGGAATTCAGAATGCTTATGCACCCTATTTGGAAAAAAAAAAAAAAAAAAGAAGAAATGGAAACAACCAGCATTGATTAGAAGATTGAAGTTCAAAACAGTTATATGGGAACTGAAGATCACTCTGTATTTCATCCACGTGCCTTTGTATAAAAAGGCAAAGGCAAATGGCAAAAAAACAACAGCAAAAGTCATAAGAAGACAAGTATTACACTTGCCATGTCCCTTGAAGCTATTAGAAGCTTAGAAAGAGCAGGAAGGAGGGAGGAAGGACAGGAAGAACTTGCAAGGGTCCTGAAAAAATGCAAAGATATTTCTAAAGCAGTGCAGCAATGAATACTGTGTGTAGTTTCTTCCTGGTTATCTATGGATCTGTGCTTTTCCCTCTGCACTTGCCCAAAGAGAAAAACATGTACCTAAAAGTCAGAGCTGAGGCATTCCTTGTTTATGTTTCTAGATAGCCCTGAAAAGGAAAAGCATATAAACAAGCAGCCCCAAGATCAGGTAATCTCCTGGCATATGCAACTGCCCAGCCAGCTTCCCACTGGCAAGTCTAAGTGTCAGGGGAAATCAGACACCAGATCTGAATTTAGTGATAAAAGCTCCAGCCCCAGCAAGCCAGGAGAAAGGGCCTCAGAGCATATGCCCACAGCAGCAGTCTTGTGAAAGCATTCAGAGGAGCAGAGGGATGTAGAAAGCCTTGACACAGAGGAGCACAGCAACCTGCAGGAACAGGAGCAGGGCTCCCATAAATACAACTTTCTCCCCACTTGTCAGCCAGAGAATGCTAGCAAGACAGAGGCACTGTTGAGGATTTGCAGATGGGAGGACCTGGACACTCTGTCAGGCGTGTGTGGTGAAGATGGCAAGGAGCAGTATGGAGTGTTCCAGGAGTCCTCTCCGTTTCGCTGAGGGAATGGGGAAAGTTTCTGCTCCCTCCCCTGGCTGAGCCAGTGTGTCTGGGCGCCAGCGCCAGCCTGATGCTGGGTGTCACACTAACAGGTCCTTCTGGCTGTGACATTTCTAAAGTGTCTTTTCAGACCCTGGCGTCACAGATGATTCATGCCCTGGCAGCGCGTGGGGCCAGAGATGCTGTCAGGATCACTCCCACATTCAATTACTCACAGCAGCCTGTGCACACGCGTTGTCACTTGACCTCATACCCCATCCCTTCCCAGAGGCAGAGGTGCTTCCAGCAGCAAAGGGCTGCTGTCCATCAGAGACTCAGGTGCCTCTGCCCTGTCCTCTCCCCTCCCTAAAAAACACCAGCTGCGGTAGCCAGGCTCCACAGGGAGATGAAAGAGGGGATTAAACCACTGGCTCCACATCCGTCAGCTCCCACAGCTTTCATATGAAGAACACAAGGGAATCCGGTTGCTGCCGGGTGAGGAGACTATGAGAAGCAGCAGAGAAGGAGAGAAAAAATGGGTACTGAACAGGGACCCACAGCACTAAGCCTGGGGCTTTGCACTTGGCAGATCCTCATCACAGAAGACAACTTTGTGGCACTATTACCAGTCAGCATTTCTCCCTCACTCCTTCACTTACTTTCCCTTTCATCTAGGTTGCTGCAGTTGCATTTAATGACACAACAGATGTATTCATTTGCATCTTTATACAGATCTCTAAGCTCTACAAATGGGTGGGTGGGCGTGACCCCATTTCTCCAAATTATTCAGCACCTTTCAGTTATGCATTTCTCTCTTCTCTAATGTCTTTTTGAGGCACATAGAAACAACAGTGGAGAATTACTCTGCTGTTTTCTCTTGAGCATCTGGGACCTGATCGCTCCCCTGCCTATGTGAACCTTCCTTACAAGTCCACAGGAGCCACAGAGATATCTGTGCACAGACAGACTGCCTCTTCCACCATGTACACAGACTTTCCGGAGAGGGAGAAAGGCACAGATTTACCTGACGTGCCCCCATGCTACAAGGAAGATGGCTATGAGAGAGAAATAAAGGAAAAACAAGTGACACCCTGTCTGTTTACCAAGGGTGATGACAGTTCTGTTGCTGCCATCAAGAGATCTGTAGTCGCATTTATGGGACGTGGGTGAGTTAAAATACTTCCTCTACACCATCTGAAGGCAGTGTTTATGCAGAGCTGCTCGAAGCACACTCCATGCTGGTGACTCAGGGAGATGCTTCCACCAGCACTGAAGATCTGCCAGCATGGCCAGGTACTGGTGTGTGTTCTTGAGAACTTCCTCTGCACCAGTGCTTAGGTCCCTGGCCCTCAGCCAGTGGGTACCCAGCTAGGCCAAAAGGGTTTAAATGGGTGGGGAACAGGTCCACTCACAGTGCCAGTTACTGTGGGAAAACACACCGTGCTGCATGTCTGGAGCTCTGCCTGGTAGATGCACAGACTGAGGACAGGAGTACAGGAGACAAGGAGAGGAATGGAAAGGAGGAGAGAGTAAGGGCTGTTTCCCATTGGGAAGATGCTTAGGTAACACAGCAGGGGGGCAATCCCAGATGTTGCGTGGTGGAGTCAGATGCATAAGAGAGAAAAGCTCCTATCCTAGCTCTCCTTCTACTTGCCCCTCACTCCAACCAGGCGGCTCTAGGGCCACATGTGAGGAGCTATTTGTTTGACACCCCAGGAGAACAACAAGTGAGGAGGCTGGTTCCATCAGCAGAGATCACTGTCGGTTTAATTTATGGGCTGCACTTTGTGTACAAAGCCATGACTACAGATATAATGTAATCCCAGCACCATGAGTGTGCTAAGCACTGCTGTCAATCAGCACTGCTTTGCATCAGTACATATTCATATAAATATGTATGTTCTTTTGCTAACGGTATTATTATTTATTATTTGTGTTACTGTCGTGCCTCAAGGCTTCGGCAGGGACCAGGTCCCTGTTGTGTCGGGTGTCTCACGCACATGGTGAGAGGCAGACTCTGTTCTATACAGCTTCCAGACTAAATATACCATAACAGGCACAGTCTGGGGTCCCTAATTAAAAAAAACATTTTGAAGTTGAAATGCTGGATCCAGCTCGCCAGTGGCAGAGCTGGTAGCAGACCTGAGCTTGTGCTGACTTCCTATCCAATATTCTTCCCATTAAACTTCAGTAACCAAAACTTAGGCAACTTTGGCTTCTTTTGGAAAAATAAATGGATGAGACATTTTTCAAGGTGGAAATTCCCTCTGAACTCTCTCTCTGAATACCCCACGTGCAGGAAGGCCAGGATGTACATAGATGGAGGAAAAAAAGGTGCCTCAGGTAGGGAGGGAGGCATGTCCATCAGAAGTCTGCCAGTGACTCCCTCTCACTGGCATCCCTGTGCAGAAACCAGCAGTGACCCCTCTGATGACCAGGATATGTCACTGTTTGTACCAGTTCATGGCCACTGTCAGGAGTGTACCCTAAGCCTCGCACCCTGTAACGTGAGATTCTTTTTCTCCTCTCAAAGCCCTGGCTGCACCTGACCACAGGATGTTCTTCTCTGATCCCTGTAAAAGGACACTGTTGGATGTCACTCTTCAGATTTTGGTAGCAATGGAGCGGGCACAGGCTGCCTGGTGCAGGAGGGATCAAGGGCCGCCCTTTACCGGTCCCGGTTAGTCTTGTGTCTCTCTCTATAACAGATGGCACCAACACACCACACTCTAAGGCCACGGCCAGTCAGAGGTGTCCCAGCCAACAGTGCTAAGAGAGGACGGCACCACTAGTGCAGGAAGCTCTGGAAGGGACACATGCGGACACAAGAGAGAAGAAGAAAGAGGAGAAATGGGAGGAGATGTGAGGATGCACAAAAGGAGACGGAGGAAGGGACACAGCAACAGATACAGAAGGGAGCATGTGGAAGGGGGATGGGCTTGGAATGACTTTTGAAGGGAGAGACTCCATGCTAAGTAACCTTGGGAGGGCACTGTGGCTGCGGAGGACCCATGCTGGAGCAGGGACACGCCTGAACGGACAGCAACCTGTGGCTGATCCAGGTTGGAGAAGAGTATTAGTAGGAGGAAAGAGCAGGCAAAGAAAAGAGGGAAAACCAGAAGCAACAGCAAAAAATTACCTTCTACACTGCCCATCTCCTCACCAAAGCTACTGGCAAGGACTGTACGTAAAACATAGTGAAAATGGAGGGAAGGGGGCTGATGGGAGAGAAGTGTTGGACTGAAGCTGAACCTGGTGAATGAGGAAGAAAGAAGCTTCCCTTGGTGTTTAATTGTCTAAGTCTTCTTTGTTTTCCATCACCAAATCTGTAAATAAAAGTTTATGTTAATTGGAAATAAATCAAATTCAGTAAAATTCCCTGAACTGAGACTATTTTGCCTGCAACAGACTCATATGAAAAAAATTGAGGTTTTTAGCTGACAAGACTATAAGGAAAATCTTTAGAAGGCAATTCAGGATTATTGAAAAAACCCTCAAACCAGAAGTAGAGTGCAAAAGGCCCCCAGTATTTCTCTCGTTATGAATCAGTACGTGGCCACTGAATGTGCAAGAACACAACAGATGAAAATGCACATCGTGCACTGCGGCTGGCACTGGAGTCCAAGGCATGGCGTCTCAGTCACAGCTGCTGAATGGATCTCGTGTAACTAAAGGAACATGGAGTATTTTAAGACAGCCAGGTTTCCAATCTTCATAAACCAGCTGAAAAGAAGCAATACTAATAACACACTCTCTGTTCTCATCCCTCCTGCAGAACCACATCTCTAACCCGTCAGGGTAGCCAACGACCAGGCCTGCTGGTAGATGAAATACTGGCAGATGCAAAAGCAGTAGGTCCCATCCATTGCACACTGGGTCCCCTGAGTGTACACAGACCAGTCTGCACACATCAGCTGCATCTGTAGCAATTCTGTATGACAGTCACAGCAGCGATTGGTGCAGAAATCCAGTAGATTTCTGCTGAAGGTGTAGGGCAACTGTCTGTCCAGATCAATACAGCTGGGACATCGGATGCAATTCAGGAAAGCCAAGGCATCTCTTTTTTCTCTCAGATGGCAAAATTCCACTTTATTTTGGCTGAGATTAGTTCCTTTCTTCTGCATATGCTGATAGCAGCTCTGCTTGTCTATCCTAATTGCCTTTCACTCTAACTCAAGCCTAAAAATGGTCCACTGAGTTGTATCTCCAAAAAAAATCACAGAAGTGTCCCTGTGTATTCTAGCACCAGCACCCAGGAAGAGAGAGGATCTCAAGGTTCCACAGTGAAACAGCTAGTGAAATTTAATAACAGCAGTGGCAGTCAGATTTATGTAACTTTTATGAAATCAATAGCACTGGACTCTACAAAATGACTTGAAGAGCAAGACCCCATACAAATGTAATTAAGCACAGATGGCAGCATGCTTTCCGTGTGCTGCAAAGCTGTATTCGCTTTAACGTGAACAGCAGTTGCTCTGAACTTGCTGTTGCTGATGTGAAAATGCCATTGTCACTAACCAAGGCTGCTTTTCATCTAAAACACCCTCATACTTTTTTTAATAGGGCTGGTGTTTGAGGTTCAGTGCTCTACAGGAAACATTGGAGAGGAGATGGAGTCTGTAAGGTAAAGTTTCACATATAAAATTCAAACCTCATTCAACCAGCTTCTACCTCTTGTTTTCCCCAAAGAAATGTCAGAAGATTTCTTTGCAGTGCAGGACCATTACCTCTTCCTCACCCTAAAGCAATGGGGCCATCTAAGGGCTTAGATGGGCTCATAGTTCAGGGCAGTGAGTGCTGTGGTGAGCACTCATCTCTTTGAATAACCTGCAGCCATATCGTCCTGCAGCTTCATGCAATGACCTTTTCCTTCTTGTGTCCCATGCTACCAGCACTGCCATCCCTTCCAACTGGCATCCTAGCTGAGAGGGTCAGACATGCAGCAAGGGACAAGAAAACACTCTGGGATTAACATATATGAAGTGAACAAAAGGTGGCAGGATTCCAGTCAGTAGCAAAACATAAATGTAGGTAGTTGAGAAATTGATCGGGCAATCACATGTTTTAATTTTTTCAGTCTTCCTTAACAGAATGTTTTATTTTCCTGTTGAATAAAAGGCACATAGAGATAGAGGGGTGGATGTCACAAAATTGTCATCAGGCTGTATTCCACACTTATTTTCTGAAATTTGAAATGACACTGAATGTTGAAGATTTGAAAAAGAAAAAATTTCTTCACAGAGCTATCTGTACACCTCTGTCATAATCCTAAAAGGACAGATATATTTTTAACAGCCTCAGGATAAAAAATATGTTAGGAAAGTTCAGAAAAGCTCAAGTGCTGTTACGGCCCAAAAATACTTTTAATCATTAAAGGCATGCTTTTTTAACCTTCTCAGCTGACTCTGACCCTCTCCCAGGCTTTGACTAACATCTTGCTTTACCAACACTGCAGTCTGTCTGTATAAACAGACCCTGGGATGTAACCTCACAGGCAATGCATGCACAGCTAAAGCTGGAAGCTGTCACTCCTGTGCAGAACCAGCTTCCAAAAGCTCTATTCAAGCACAGTTATCTAATGCAGTGGTTTTCAACTTATTCAGCTCTGCTAATGGCTTATGGACTATGTCGAAGGGAAACACAAAAGGTAAAGAAAAGTCACTCTAATATCTCCAAAAGTAAGTTGGTGATAAAAGGATCTGTACCACTACTAGGCAATTTTTAGAGGTACACAAACAGGATTGAAAACCATGGTGAGGTGCTTCAGTCTGCACTGAGACATCTGTATTAGTCTGCCCTTCTGTGACACCAAATGCTGCTGGCTACTTCAGTATAACCAAAGCTTCCCTTCTTAAAGGCTACATGTCAGAGCTGGTAGGAACATCTTACCAAATTAAGTCATGAGTTGTGGAAATTTTAAAGTTGAAGACCATAATTTTTTTTCTTTCCTAGTTTTGATCTTTATTCCATTTTATTGTATTTGTGTTCTCTCTTTTCTTTGGATCCCTTTCATCTACTCACTGAATCTCTTTTCACTGTTGAACCTGTAATTTCCTACTAGTAATAAATCTACTGAAATGGTTTCTTGGTGTGAAAAGTATTGCTTTACTGTGTTCATGAAAACTGGTAAATCTAAATTGTGGAATATTATGGAATCATACACCAGCAAATCAAACTAATTTTGTATAGTTGAGTTTCTGTCAACCTTCTCACAATGTAGCCCACAAAACCCCCAAACGTTCTTACTTTAAAGGTGTTTAGTTTTTGTTTGGTTCTTTTTTTCTGTTTGTTGCCCTACTTTCTTTTCCACTCATTGGACCATCCCTGGGGGAGGGGGTTTGCTGTTAAAAGCCTGGTCTTCTTATCATGGTGCTTGTGGTGACATAATAAACAAACATATAATTACATTCCATTTCATCCATCATCCTATAACACTACTATTCCATTAGCAGGTTAGTTGGATCCTCAGCTTCCTGCAAGTGTTCCTAGATCTCTCAGTTCAGTGTAGCATGTGTGACTGATCCATTTTGCACTCTGAAAATCTTGTCTGTTTGGATGATGAGCTTAAAGCGGAAGAGAACATCTGCTCTCTACATTTGCATGGTTATGGCTGCATACTCTGAAGATCTCTTCTTAGTTGGCCACTATTAGTGGCTGTAATCTTCATCATTAGTAATAGAAAATAATAACTTGCTTTAAGCTTCAAGGATTCTTTCAACATTTTTTTCCTCAAATTATTAAAGGCAATTTTTCTTCATGGATATTATTTTATTTTACAAACATATGCATCATATGCAGTCACCAAAGTTTAAATGAAGTGCATAGATTGAGGGGAGTGAGAATTAAAAATATTTCTTTTAAAAAAAAGACATTTAACCCGAGTTACTCTTTTTTGCCATTCCTCTCCTCAGCTTCTCTGATATTTTTACTGTATGGGAGGTTATTTAACTGCCATTAGGTGGGCAAATTTGAGACTCCTGCCCTAAATTAGCGAGGATTAGGAGTCTGCACAATTGTGAAGTTAGAGCCTTTTATGTGGAACTGCAATCAAAACATAAATGCACTCATCTTCCTCCTTTTCCTCCCCCTCTAAGAGCTCAGCAGAGCCAGGAGTACTTCTCTTTAAGGCATCTTTCCAGAGAGGCTATAACAGAACTGAGGTCCCAGAAGATGAAGGAGTTTTTTTTCTTAGATCTCCCAAGCAACATTCTAGGTTAATAATGCCGTCTTCACGCTTTCTTCGTGGTATACCTGTTTAAAAGGAATGAACATCTTCCAGTATGCCAGCCTGACAGAGCTCAGATGGGGCAAGATCAATATCTTATGGCCTTGGTAAGTGATTGCCTTTTTGGCTTCAGTTGCTTCTAGGATTTGCTCCCTCTCATGTATATCAGAGAGAGAAGCAATAACAGTGTTGCCTTAACTGTCTGCTTTTGTGTGTAGAGCAATGATTTTTTTGTGCTTAGGCACTTCCATGTTTTCTTACTGGGATGCCTTGCTAAATTTTATCACACAATCCCAGTTACCCCAGTTCGCAGGGCTGTGAAATAGCCCAAAATGTGCCACGACACACATTTGACTTACGAGTATGCACTCGTTCCTGCTGACACTCTGACAATCACTTTGCATGCTCTGCAGTAATACTGTCAAAGCTACAGAGAGCCAAATAGCTTGTTTGCTGTCCCACTCCAGAGGGACTGGCTGACACCAGGATGCATGTCCCATCTGCAGGGGTCTCTGCTGAACCTCCCACACTGCCTCCTGCAGCACGTCAGCTTGGTACTCCTGAGGGGTCAGCCTTGCTCTGTGAGCAGGAAGAAGGCAGGGGAAGGCTGGCCGGAACAGCTGGATCTGAATCACCTGATCATCTTCAAAGGACCACATCTCACCCTGTCGCATGTCCAGAGAGGCTTTCTACTGCAGCTTCACTTCTGGTCTATCACTGCTTATTAATACATTTTCTGGCCCCAGTGCTCCAATCACTCCAAAGGCAAGCTCCATTCAGTCACTGCTCTGCAGTGTGTTTCTGTATGTGCTTAACCCTTAACACATGCTTTCATCCTGTTGAAGCCAAAGGGCCCTAAGCACTGGCTTAAATACCCTCTGCAAGGTGAACAGGGACCCAGGGCCCTGGCAATGCCAAGTACAAAGCAAATGCAAAGGAAGACTTCCTCTGTCAGTAAACAAAACAAAGCAAGCTGATTTTTAAACCTTTTGGCATGTCTGGATGTCTTTTCTGCCACTGATGAAGGATAAACAATGCAATTATTAATTATTGATGATCGCTAATAAGAACGATGATTATCATCACCATCATCCAGCCTTGCCATTCCTGCCACCTCTCTAATCAGTGTGATCTCACTGTTATTACACATAATTGCAATCTTCCAAGTCAGGGCAGGAGAAGAAGAAACCTTGCAGTGTAAATACTAAATACTTAGTATAACAAGAGTGAGAGCTCCCCAGCTTGGAGCAGAGCTAAGCAAAGTCACGGACTTCCATTCTTTTTAATTTACCATCTGTTCTGTATGACACAGCTTGTGTCTCTTTAGGGTTTAGTACCCATTTATTATCCAAAAGCCACCTCTGCCTGCTATTAAAATCACGTTGGAGTGATTTAGAGAGGGAATCCGTCCATTTGCCCAAGTGGAAAGATGTGTCATCAGCATAAACCTAAATGCCACTGCCTTCCTGGACTCCAGGGCTGGGAAATGCCTCACCAGCACATGCGCATTCTTGTTGCCTCCAGCCCCTTCCCTCCTTCTGGCAGACTAAATTACCAAGGATTTGGCATTACACATGTCCCCTTCTTTCCTCTTCCCTTGTGTTACATGCACATGCATCACATGCACACACACACTTTTCCATTGTGTCTCTTTGCTGTCTTTCTCATGAAAGGGGCCTTCCCACTGATACCCCTTCTTCTTTTCCCTTTCAACTCCAGCCTCCCTGATCATTACCCTCTGTCTGTTACAGACTAAGTCAGCATGCTCGTTATTTTTCCCTCTCCATTCTCTTTAATCACTCTTACATATACCTAGCCATGTGAGCATGCTCTTTACCCCTTCATTTTCCAACATGCACCTTGTTCCCGTGTCCTGTCACTCAGCTTTACATCCTCTCCTCGTTTCCAGCTCTCACGGTCCTCACCATTATTTAATAAAACACAGCACAGATGAAGATAATTGCCATCACTTCGACAGTCCCTTGGGACCTTTCGGAAATCTCTCACAGGTACCCAGACAAGCATCTCACCCTAATAGCGAATGACTGTTAAACTAAGCAAGAGATTTTCAACAGTCTCCGCAAATTGAACTCAACAACGCCCCCTTCACCTGCAGAGCTGCCTTCCACAGCTTTAGCCACTTCCAATTAACTGAGCAGCCCAGAGCTGTCCTCAGGGATCCAGGACAAAGAGGATCCAGGTGGAAAACAAGTTCAGGAAGGCAAAACAAATAAACACAAGGTAGCTTGGCTCCAGGATCCTCAGGCAGATCTTCTGGGTCACGAGGACCCCGTGGGAGCCCATAGCCAGAAGCTCAGTCCCTGCTGAGCTATCAGGCAGGATACATGTGGCAAAGCTCCCTGCACAGCAGAGAGAGGGCATGGTGGTACCAGCAGTACTGCACTCATCCATCCCCTGGATCCATCCACTCCCACCAAAGGGAGACCTTTCTTTGCACTAAAAATGTAGGGTATCGGTTGGCTTGCTGAGACAACAGCCATTTTGTTCTCAGGCTCACTACAGGAGAGGCATGTGTGCTACACCCAAGGAGGGTGGAAGATTAATAGAGCCATTGTCCCAACTTAAAACATTTTAATGAAAACCCTGGCATCACTGATGTGTGTCCTTGCTTGCTGTTATTTTTTCTTACCTAATTTACCTGATAGACTACAGTAGGAGAGGAGAGGAAAGGATAAAGAAGACAAGGGAATAATGGGTATGTTCTCACCAGAATTTCTGAATTGATTCAAAATTAATTCCTTCTCTCTATTTTGAATCAATACTTCAAAATAAAAAACTCTATTTTTGGTTTAGCCTTACATGCTTTTTTTCCTCCACAGCAAGGAGACTAAAATGTATGTTTGGACTTTTTATTTTTTTAGAAAAGGAACAATACCCTGAAAATGAAATGACATGCTATGACTTTCTGGTATTTTATTTAGAACTGGTGATTTGAAATGCCAGTAACAATTTAGTAGCTTTCTGGGGCAGTGAGCACTTGTTTTCTAAACACTTGAAAGAAAGCGGGGATGCTGAAGTACCAGGGCTTCTCAACAAGTGGGTCATTTGACTCTGACACTCCTTTTGCTTGGACAGTTTGCAGCTAGATGGCCATTTAACCCCACGATAGGGCAAAAGGACAGGTGGCTTCCTAGACACAGTATGTTTCACACTGGCTACCCTCAGACAACAACAGAGCTGCAGAAGCTGAGAAAGCACAGAACAGGGTCATGAGATGAGTAAGGACTCAGTCTGATTTTGGCCTAAGTCTGGAGCTACTGGAAGAAGAGTGCAGCGGGAAAAGCATATGCCCCTTACCTGTCCTACCTAGCTCCATTGTACCATGCCAGTTCTGCCAAGTTTATCTGGAGAGAGCACACCTCAGCCTGAGAGAAAAGTGGGATGCCAGAGTGTGCTCTTTTACTTGTTCTGGAGCACCTGGGCTGCAGGCAAAAACGGTTAGAAAAGTCTCAGTGAACTAAAGAGAAAGGCTGGCTGATAAGCTGTCACTCTGGACAGTGAAATGTTCCTGCCTTCACCGTGCTCTGGCAAGTCTGACAGCATCTCTCATATCGTCAGGTGGGGAACAACAACTAGTCCAGTCCCATATCTCCATCTAACCAAGACCTGGCAGATCAACACTACACAGGCGAGTAGTGAGAGGCTAATGTGGGAAGCCCTGAGCTGTAAGAGTCAGGCAGGCTGCAAGGCAGGAGGGGGCACTGGAAGAGCTGATGAGGGAAGCTCCAGGATGGGAGGGCGAGAAGTTAAAGCAAGTTGGTAATGTGGTGCATTAGTAGACATATGTGCATAGGGGAAGCCATATAAAGCTAAGTTTAGCTCCAGTCAACACCATCAGTCTTTCACTTTCATGAGCACTAAAATTGACTGAAACTCAAAATATGTATTTTTAAAAATGGGAAAGGAAAAGAAAATGTCCGGTTCCTGTAAGATGATCAATAACAGCCAGTGCTAGAGATGACTTTTTCAGCCACAGGGAAACAACTGTTATTGTTGAATTGCTCGGGAACTTTGCCAGTGGACAAAGATAAACCAATAATGTCAAAGAGAGGAGGGGTAAGATTGCTAAGACCTTAGCTACTACGGTAAGAGGGTTGATGGAAACACTTTCAATGGACATGTGACAGGCCTAAGAAAAAGCAATCGGTTCCAACCAGGCACCAGGAAAAGCAAGGGGTGGGAGACCACACACCTATGTCACCTCTACACTGCTACTGCTGCAACTGTCCAAGCAGATGGCATGGGATGCTACTTGCTTCAGGTGCTAACCCATGGCATGCCAGAAAGCAGAGGGTATGGCCTCTTGCAAGACTTTCCACACAATATTTTGTTGCCCTGTACTGCTCCTTGGCTTCTCCTGCTCCCATATAGCTGTGAAGAGCGGAAGTGCAGTGTTGGGTAGGAGCAAGCGGAATCTGTGACCTCAGGAGCAAGTCCACTCTCCGTTAGCAAAACTGCTTCAGACATGCATCACTTAACACTGCAAAGCAGCCTCTACCAAGGCTTTGTTTCTGCAGCTGTGTCACCTGTCACCTGTGGCTCTGAAGTTGTTGCTTACAAGCCCGTGCATCGTGCACAACATACAGCCCTGGTGGATCCACTCACCACACAACATCGCACCGAGGAGACTTGTCTCAGACTGCCAGGAAGCTGGCCCTGAAAGGGCTTTTTCAGGGCCCTGCACAGCAGTTGCTAGGTTGCTGACTGTAACAGTTTTGACTGTGAAGGTCTCCAGGGAAAACCGGAGCAGTCACAGGGTCGTAGCTCCCTGAGTTTTTGCCATTTCATCCTGGACAAACAGTAAATCTCATTCCCTAAAATAGAGTCCTTTGTATTTTGTGAAGCACTGCACCGAGGGCTGTTTCTCACAAGACTCTGTTATTCTTATGACACCAGCCACATGACACCATGGCACATATTTGGGCCACATTGTCCACTGACAATAAATGGAAAGGCCCTGGGCAGACCCCAATTTGTGCCTGTGAGAGATAGGCTGTTCTGTCTAATCCTGACCTTTTCAAAGTTTCCAAATACTTACTTCTATTACTACAGAAAAAAATCACTGCACATTCTGGGTTTTCTGCATTTTGTTCAAAATCTCCCATGATTCAAGAGATGACAGAACACACCCAAACACAGTTCTCTGGGTGATACTACAGGGTGGGAGGGGGAAGGCAGCTGATTCACAGGGTGCTAGAGGGACTTGCTGATGGGCACAGAACCAGTCAATGCTAGAGCCAAAACCAAAACACAGTGGTCTGTCTTCTGACTGCAAAATAATGTTTCCTGGCAGCTTACACTCCTGACGTCAGCAGTGGGGTAATCACCCCCCCCCACCATCATATGCTTTCAGTACATTGTTGGGATATAGAATCATAAAATGGTTTGGGTTGGAAGCGACCTTGAAGATTATCTAGTTCCACCCAGCTGCCAAGGGCAGGTACATCTTCCACTTTCCTTGCTCAAAGCCCTATCCAACCTGGCCTTGAACACTTCCAGGAATGGGGTATCCAGGGCTTCTCTGGGCAACCTGTTCCAGTGTCTCACTACCCTCACAATAAAGGATTGATTCCTAATATCCAATCTAAATCTACTGTTTTTCAGTGTAAAGCCACTCCCTCTTGTCCTATAACAGGGTCACTGGCTGCTTAAGAAAGGAAGAAAGTGCTTTGTCCCCTGTGTTGCAGACTGGGAAACTGAGGCACAGAGGAAAGACAGCAGACTCCTGCGGCAGTTTAGAAGATGAGTGGGACATCTGGATCTAAACTCATGAAATTCAAAAGCCCAAGGTCTTTCAAGTCTCAGGGTCAGCAAATACTCTGTTCTGAATACAGGTATTTGTTGCTAGGTTTATGAACGGGGAGGGAGGGATGCCCACTGCAGTGTTTAGGATCCTGCAGCCCACATTGATTTGGGTGTTTTGGAGGTTGCAGCCTTATCACTATCAGGAAGAAGAACTCAGATCCCATAGGGATGGACAGAGCCCCACATCTGCGATGGGCATTAGAGCACATCGATTCTGCAGGCATCCCATTAAAGTCTTGCACCTCCGACTTGCCTGATGCACTTTTTAGCTAAGAAGTTATTTACATGGCCTGCTCTGTCCCCAGCCTCTCTCCTAACAGAGATGCTTATGTGATGCTGACACTTGCTTCTGCAAGGACACCTCAAGTGCCAGTCCCCCCGACTGGGTGCACATAGACCACAGAGAAGTCACCTCGAGTGCCTGCTGACTGCTCAGTCCCACCAGCTGCCACACAGGTGGGACCTCACCTCTCCAGGAAAGCCCAAGTCCTGTGCTCCCCTCCCTCTCCATGTTTGTGTTGCTCTTTAAATGGCTTTGTTTTGCTTAAGCATCCCTTTTCAAGTAATGTTTAGCTTCCAGTTGGAATGAGCTCCAGGAAGCATGGCCGGGTCCCTGCCTGGAACAACGGCCTGTAATTTACGGTGAGTTATGTTTCAATTACCTCGGTGTTATAGCGTCTTGGTGAGGGCAGGCATTATGTCATGTCAGGGATACAGGAGAGGGAGAAAATACAGACGCTCCCATTACAGCCTGTGATGGAACAGTTTTAATAATACTGCAGGAAAAAAATAAAGAGAAGGGGAGCGCAAATGACTTTCCAGCCATACCATTACTGCACATTAGTAACACAGCGCAGCCAGGGAGAGAGAGGGGGAGAGGGAAGCAGGGAAAGGAGAGGCATAGCTGAGTGACAGGGAGAAGGGAAAGGGAGAGGAGATAGAGGTGGCAGAGATAGGGAAAAATAGGGTGAGGCAGGAGAAGAGAGGGAAGGAGGGAGGGAAAGATGGAGAGAGGGATGGAGAAGGGCACCAGAGGAGCAGGGAAAGAGGAAGACAAAAGCACTGAGTGAGAGATACAAGAGGAGAGGTAGCAGGAGAGGAAGGATGTGGTTCTTGTAGAGCTATATGGCTCAGCCCCACAGCTCTCCCATCCCACAGCCCACTCCTATGCCCTCCACACCTCCACTGGCCCTGGCTCACCAGCTGGCTGTGGGGACTGGCAAGGCAGGCGAGAAGCCACAGGAAAGGGGAAGACAAGCTATAGTTATTAGGCTTTTGTGAACGATATTGCTTTGTTGCTGGAACAAAGCACTTGACTTTCCAATAATAACAATCTACTTTTTTTTTTTTTTTAATCAAATTTCCTTTGTCGTTGTGGCTTTTCTTAATTTTGTTTCGGCAGGATAAGCCTCTCACTTCCAGCTTGCTGCCTCAATCGACGCTCTGCTTTACTCTCAGTCACTCCTGCCCATGTGCGCCAGCCTGCTCTCTCCTTTATTTTCTTGACACAAATGGCAGTCATTGCTCAGCGAATGTGCTGGGTGAGCCTGCTTTGTAATTCAAACCTTTTATTCAGGTTACCATTATGTACTAAAGAGGAAAATATGTATTGGCTAAACTGCCTCCTTACTGATGGTCCCCAGGATGGGAGGCAAGGGCTTGGACACAGGACCTCACGAGGACCTGCTGCTCCCCTGCCTTGCTCATCACTTGCCTGGGAATCTAGCTCATTTCAGTGCCTTCCCACTGTGGGAAGCAAACCCTCTGGTTGGAGATGAATTTCTGTCAGTGCTCATGCTCAACAATGGGTTGAAAAAAACAAGAACTCTGGGAATATCAAATAGCCAACAGGAAGACTAGGGTCGAAAATTGGGAGTGGCATTTGAAGGAAGCATGAATAATGAAATTTCTCCTCTGCCTGGGTAATTTATATCAGTATAACTGCTACAGATTGGTACCCACCTGTGTAGGCTTATTCTACCAAAGCAAAGCCATAAAGTCTCAGCAAACCTAAGCAATTGATTCCCTACCATCACAAATGGCTTCATGTTGCTATACCAGTAAAAATAAAAGCTGCCTCCCTGCCCCTCAGATTTAGGTTTTCCAGAATGCTGTTAGTAGATAGTAGGGCTAATATTGCAGTGTTTCAAGCTGTGCACATGCATCCTTTCAGTACCATATCTGTACAGTACCAGTGAATGCAGTTTTATAAATGCAATCTGAACCAGGCACTGGCACATGGAGGCACATCTCCTGTGCATGCAATAAGGGGTGCACGCCTGCCTCATGACAGTTATGAGAAAACAGGACATCAAATGATCTGGTTTAATATTAAAAGAACATGCGTAGGCAATCCCTATTCCCGTGCAAAGCCTGCAGGAACATTTTCCCCATCAACGTGCCCTGCTTATCAGTGTGGGTTTGCACTGTATCAGCAGCTTGCCACTGTGTGACTGGCATTTTTGCCATCCAAGTACAAAGGCCCCAAATGCTGGTTCAGCCTACTGTAGCTTCCCAGCCCTCCTGGACAGTGAGCAGTGTGTTTGACTATTTGCAGTTGAGGTCTGCAGCTTCCAGAGTGGAATTTCTTTGTGGTGCTCTCACCTGATCTGCTGCAGCAAAGCAAGGGGGCAGATGTGCCTCCTTCACGAAGGCCTATGGATAATGCTGTGGTGGGGCACGTGTAGTGTCGGTAGGAGGATCTCAGAGGTGAGGGGACTGCTACCAGCAATTTCAGGTGGAGGCTCCCTTGAAACATTCTCCATCCATTGGATTACCACAATTTTCTAGGATGACTTAGACAACAGAGGAAATTAGTAAGGTGGCCCGACTTCCATGTCAAGGAGTTAACCTTTTCTGCTTGTCTGCAGACAAAGTGGATGATTTTCTGGTCAAACAGGATTTTTTTCCCCTGAACTTTTCAGGGAAGATTCCTATTTTGTTCCTGGGCCTCCCTGAAAAGGAGACCACAGTCTGCCTTATGTTGTCCGAGGTGTAGTCTGGAAATTTTTTTCACTTAAGAGACTCTTTGCCTCGGGGAATGTTTCAGAGGAACCTAATGGCAAGTGCATGTAGTCTGCATTACAAACAGGATATATTTCTCTTTCCAAGTAGATATTATATAGTTTATTTATTTATTTGGTGCCATGGAGATACCTCTGCACAGGCAGGTAGCATTCAGTAGCATTGTAGAAAAGGGAAACTTCATCCAAGCAGTTCTAACACAGCCCCTCATTTGTCTCATGGCAGAATTTAGAAGTGAGAATCTCTTTCTTCCCTCCATTTCTGAGCTCACAGATGTTAAACACAGGCAATGCAGATCTAATGGTCTTGTGGTTCTAGCTTCTCTTCCTTGTTTCCAGCTGCTAAATCACATCTAAACATGTTAACAATACACAAAATACCCTCAGCATACGACTTCCTTCTGCAAGTGATCACTGAAGTTGTCGCTGGGGTATTATTACATTGTCAATGAGAAGAAACACATCCCCCATGGTTCTGAATGAAAGGGGAGGCATTTGTAAGGCAGCTTCTCAAGTAGGAGGTGGCCCACGCTTTAGAAAACGTGGAGGGCCCCCCCACAGGAAAACTGTATTTTAGGAAGCACAGACTAAGGAATTTACCTGTACTATGTCTATTGTTTTCCCTCCACTGTGGTTAGTCACTCAAGTTATACAGCAGCCCAGTTCTCATCAATGGATTTTTATGAGACACAGAGGCTAGTGACTACCTGCATAAATTTTCACCTGATTTGTTTTTTAGGTTTTTTAACTTATAACATGAAGCACCTGCATGGGATGCATGGATGTGCCTTTGGGATGATTGTGAACCATCACATGTGTTGCAGTGTGTTTGCAAACAGCCAATACTCTGAGCCATGAGCCGACAAAACGTTGGTCCTGAGGCACCAGGGAAACTACGCCAGAGATTTATTGGGCAGCAAGGGATATAGCTTCATGCTTCTTCACACAGGGGAGCACTGGCCACAGATATTATGGGAGGGCTCTGTCACAGACTTAGAAAAAGAATTTGGAATTCCCTTTTTCTCCTGTTGTCAGTATTCCCTCACAACTACAGCTGGCCATCCACTTGACTGCCTGTGGTATTACCTGAGAGCACAGGACCAAAAGGTTGCCACAGGACCAAAAGGTTGCACAGGAGCTGGGTCAGAGAGTCTCCTTAGAGGAGCCTGTGCTGTGTTTCTCCTCATCCCAGCCACCATGTTAACCAAGATGCAGTGAACAAGTGAAAAATGCAGTGTCAGGTAAAATAACCAGATATGGCTGACTTTGGGGAAAATTTGGGAAATGAGGAGTGGCACCAAATTGAGTGCTTCAAGAAATTGAGAACAGTGGATTCTAAAAGACCTTCTGCAGCACAGCTCTGCCTGATCACTTTGGTTTGTCTAATAGGATGTATTAGGATCCAGTTACAAGCCGAAGTCCACTAGGGAGTGGAAGTGTGAAGCTTAATACAGTATCACAGAAATGGAAAGTGTCTTTAATAGTACTGAAGGGACTTGTGCTTGAAAGCATTTAACAGAGCCTTGGTAAGTAAACTGTAGTAATTGAGCTAGCAAAGGCATTTAGCTTGAATACTTTGTATATGTGTAACAAAATCAAATAAGCACCGGGAAGAACTGGTCTTCAAAGGGATAATTTGAAATGCTTCTATTCCCTCTCCAGACAAAGAGCACTTACTCATTTCAGTGTGCACATTTCATTGTGTCATGTAGCTACACTGACTCCTGTTTTGTGAACACAAAAGGATTTAAACCACAATGCATTGTACTCAAGCTTCCATACCTACAGTTATTTTAAGTCCACCGGGTAATGCAGCCCAGAACTTCAAACTGAGAACTCAGCTGATCATGGCATCCTCTGGGACTAATCCTCCCTCTCAGCTCCAATTCTCTGCTTTCCCTGAGGATCACTGTTTATCTGGAAAAAAACCTGAGGTGCTGAACGGCATGGGAGGAGAGATAAATACTGAGCAAGAGAAAACTGTCAAAGAAAGCTTCACTGTGGTCAGTTGTACGTCAGAGAAAAAGAGAGGAAAAGAAGAATAAAACCTAAGGACCATACAAGCTTTAAGGATCTGACCTCTACACCCAGCAGAATTCTACTGTTTAATACAAGAGGTTGTCAAAGATCTTAATAACATCTGGGTCAAAAACCCCCCATTAAGACTGTTTGTTTTCCTTGAACTGAACCCTGGGATTTTCAGTAACTAAAATTTAAGAAGGAAATGAGGGCAAAAAAGCAGTGTTATGCCTTGGAAGCTTCTGCAGGGCCATGTGGGGGTTGAACTTTACCCTGTTTTCCTCTGGGAGAAAGTCTTGTTTAAAAGTGAGTCATAAGATGAAGAACTGAAGAACTGCACTTGCCACTATTACACACACACAGAATATTCTGAGTTGGAAACAGCCCACGAGAATCATCAAGTCCAACTCTTAAGTGAATGGCCCATACATGGATCAAACCTGCAAGCTTGGCATTATTTGCACCAAGCTCTAACCAACCGAGCTGTAGCACCGCATTAATTTCTAACTTGGCAGGGTTAAGGAAAAATATTTGAAGTGTGGTGTGGAAAGTGGAGATCCAGTTTAAAATTTTAGGTGGAAAAGTTTTTCGTTTTTATGCTTTATTGGCAGAAAATCTTGTTTGAGGTCAGCTTTATGTGAAAAACTGTAGTGAACAGGAACTCCCTAGACATGACTTTGGTTTAACCTTTTTGGTCTCCTTTGATATTCAGGAGAATTTCAGTTCAAGAATCTTCATCTGACCAAGATGAAATGAGATTAAAAGTTACCCGCTAAAAAAAAAAAAAAAAAAAAACACAAAGAAAAAAAAATAAAAGAAAACATTTAGTCAAGCTCAGGGCACAGATTTGTATGTCCGTGTTTATAAAGTGATGAAAAGTAAATAGAATAAGCATGGAAAAAGAAGAAAATAAGAAAGAGGGGTGGATAACAGAGAAGACTAAGAGTGTAACATGGTGGAAAGCTGGAGGCCACTTCAGAAAGCAAACTTCAGGAAAGACTCTGTTGCAACTCATGTTGGAAGCAGAGAGGAAAACAGATAGAGAAGTGGCTTTATGAGACCCTCAGATGCTGTAGGAACATGTCTTATTGCTGGGAAAAACATATCTTCAGATCCATACAGGAGCCCTAGCTTTTTCAGCAAAGAGTGTTCCAGAAGATCTGTACTACCAAGGAGTGACATCAATGACTGGAAAGCAGAGTGTCACCGCTGAAAGGGGGAGAACTGAGATGAGGATGAGACACCAGCTTTGAGTCCCTTTATTTAAATAACCAAATAAGGATCCAGCTTAAGCTACAACATACTGGATTATTGTTATAGAGCTAGATGCAACAATGCACCGTGATGGGAGAAGAAGGAACACAAGGTCATTACTGCATACAGCTCTCCCACTCCCCCACTTAGCAAGGCAAGCAGCTACTTGGAAAAACTGGGGTCCAACTGTTCTTTCTCTCTTCTTAGTAAATTTTTTCACCTCCACTGTCCCAACCCACCACCTACCTTCCAAGAAAACTAAAGCTCCAGTGACTTGTTTGTAACATTTAATTCCTACTTGAAGAGCTTATGTTATCAGGTTTAAGGAAAAATAAAGAATGCTAAACAACTTAAATGGCCAACAACTGACAAATAGCAAATAATCAAAGCACTCAGTTCAAACATAAATGAGGCCAGGGATTGCCTATTATTCTGTCTTTGCACACTACTCAGAAAACAGGTAGAGGGGGTGCATTCTCGGTCAATCCCTAGGCACTGTCATAATAAACATGATTAATAGGCTATAATTTACCTGCACAAATAATTCAATGAACAAATACAAACAACAAACAAATTTGGGCAGTTGCGATCAGATCCTGAGCAGAATAGAGCAAATTCACTAAATAAATTGGTATGAACTAGTCCCAGTAATTGCATTCCATCTCCCAGAATGGCTCCAGGATTACTTATGGAACCCAAAAGCCTGCCAAGCATTTTACAGGCTATGTCCATTCTGTGCCTAGGAGAGTGGATTCACTGCCTATACCCAAATCACTGTTTGCATTTGCATTGACATTTTTATGGGGCTTTCTAGCTTTGCAAGTGTTTTCTAAGGGGTGAAGTTTAAAATAGCTCTGGTCCTCCTGTAATATTGCTGATTAAGTAACAGGATCAGTCTAGGCTTTGCACTCTTTTAGCCACAAAAATGACTTATTTGGGGCATTAAAATAAGAGCCCCTAGAGAATACACGTGCACAGGTTACAGAGAAGCCTTCAGCACTGCTTTACCTTTCCTTGTTATTTGCTCTCCCCATTTCTCAGTTACCCTGAGTTTTGAGTTTGAGTCACAGCTCAGCAGAGACCCTCGGAAACCTCTGCTGACTTTATCCAGCTATGAGAGGAGCGAGAACCTCTCCTCCCCAGACCACAGCTCTGGTCTATTTTGTGACTCCCAAGCAGAGTTCTCACTCTTTGGAAGAAATGCTGAACTAAGCTTTCCCGGGCTGTGCATCCTCCCTCCTCCCCGCCTCAGCCAGGCAGCAGTGCCAAGTGTGGTGGGTAAGCACAGGTTCCTCGACAAGGTAAGATAAATGGAGAAACATGCACTGCAAGAGATGTTTATTGAGTGAGATGCTAAATGAATAACCCAATCAATGCTGTAATATTTAATTCAATACAAACTTCAGATTGAGAGTGTTCCCCATTTATTTTGTGCTGTCACAGAAACTGTCATTCGTTAGAGCAGTGCACTATCATTAAGAGGAAGAGGCTTCCAGCAGGAAGGGGCTGGCTTCAGGCTGTGTAATGGGTGCAGCCTCTGCCAGGTGGGGAGCAACAGAGGGTTTACTACCTTCCTTCTCTGCTAGGGACTTTGGGGAAGGCAGAAGACACTGTGCTCTTCTGAAATGCTCTCACCCTCTGTAATGCCTTGTGCCAATGTAACACTCTTCCACATGTCCAGAAGCTCTTTGCAACTGTGTCTATGCCCTCAACCATTTAGACGTGCCAACCATAAGTTTAAACCACCCTATTCTCTGTCTTCTGGGCTCCCAGTTCCCTGCTGGGACACTGCCACTGCTCACACAGTCAGCAAAGGGCTGCAGTCAGGGATGGAAGGGGAAGCAAGGGCCTGTGACTGTGTCCTGGGTACTCAGGCAGTGCCAGCTATGTGGCAAAAGGAGCAGGGTAGGCAGAAAAACGCTCTTCCTGAGTAAAGTCCTGGACCGTCAACCAGCCCTTGCCTTGTGTCAATGCTCTCATCTCCTCAGCACTGTGAGGTCAGCTGCAGTGTGCCAGCACACCCTGCTTGCACTTGGACCAGCTTTCAGGCAGCCCTGCCTGCTGGCATACTGTCCTGCCTCACCACCAGCATAAAGTGCTTACCCTCTAACACATGTGCATTGGGATGTCATGGCAGAGGTTGCCAGCTGGCCAAACATCCCTCGCTTGTGACAGGTGGCACATTGTCTCTAAATCATCCTGGCCATCCTTATTCAGTACACCTGGCACCCTGTCCCCCACATTTATAGCTGCCACTCTCATCAATCTCAAACCATCTGGTACCGCTCTAACTTGTCCTGTGTTTGATTGGATTTCATGAGGAGAACACTTGACTGAGAGGTGCCTGCAACTCCTTCCCTATCCCGTGCTGCCTCTGATGGTTGTTGTTCCCTCTGGCCTCTGTCACTGGACAGCTTGTGCCAAGATCCAGGATGAAGTCTAAAGCATAGCATGGCATCACTGAAGCCCCGTTCGTTGAACTACTCTGTTCTCTTTTTCCTAGGGGTTTACATGAAAGCAGCCCTAGGTAGTTTAATATTGATTTCCACATGGGTGTTTGAGTAATGCATTCATTCCAGCAAGTTGAATACCTTCAGTGGGTGTTCTTCAAAGCCAACTTCACTCTTGAAGTGATCCCAATTAGCTTATTCACTCCCTTCTCAAAGTCCTTCATTCTTTCTTCTGCCTCTCTCTTTGCTCTGTCAGGCAAGTCCTTAATTATCCCCCCAAGTGTTGCTCAGGTGAAGCAGCTGAAAGCAGTGCTTAACATGTCCTCTGATTACCCACAGAGGACTAATGAAATAAGGACAGATTCAGTGAATCTGGATGCACATGTGTTTGCATGCTCATTTAGTTCTTTCGTTCTTCCCTCAAATAGGAAACCAAGTCCTGCTGGCTCCTGTGAACTTCACCACTGCTTTTGGGGAGACATGGGCACAGTGCAGGTTTCTGTCAAGCCTTAAGTGCTCTGAAGGTTTCTATTTCAAAGTAATTTACAAGGAACTCTTTTGAAAGGAGAGCACAAAACCTTCATATAATAATATGATGATCTAGAAGGCAAAGCATATGTCAATACAGAGATAAGAATGTTTGAATACAAACAAAAACACCCCCTTGCTTCCCTTTTCTATTTAATTTATCCATACATTCATCCATTCTAAGCCTACCTCCTCTTCTCACTTTTCTTATTTCTATGGCTGCAAAAAGTCATGTTTCATTTACCTTTCAAAGGCTGGTGAGTAACCAGAACTTTGTCGGCATCTTCATTTTAAACAGAAAAAACAAACAGCACCCCCTCAGCCCCCCTTCTCCCAGTCTGTTCCTGCCAGAAACATAGCAACCAGCATGCACAGCTTTCTGCAGGCAGCCTAGTTTGCATTTAATTAGTTCTGTGATATCCTAAACTTCTTTCAACCTCCGCCCCCAGAACATCGCTGTAGAAATCCTCACTCCGGGAATGGCATGATGGAGCTGTCAAAAAACCAGCATCTGTGCCAGAAAGTGTTTAGAGTACTTGAATTCCTGAATCAGGACACGACTTGCCTGGAAAATACTCTGTGACCAGGAAAACGAAGCAAGGTAATCCTATGCAAAGGAACAAAAATAGGAAATCTAAACTCCATTTTATAAGCTGGGGACATATGAGGCAGAGATATGAAGCTACCTGCTCTCAGAACATCTGTCTGGTGTATCATTAACAATGCCAGGACAGGTGCCTGCCTTCCCCTTGTGGGAGGAGACAAGGCTTTTCCAAGGTGAGGAGGAGTCTTGTGGGACAAGCAGCCCTAATTCGTAGCATCTTCTTTTCCCAGCCACACATCCCCATACCAGCTGTGAGTAGGTCTTTGTGAGTCTCATTGCAGCAGGGTTTATATTGTCACGGATCACCTTTATTTAGTCCATCCAAGGGCACCTAACAGAACAGGCAGAATAACTTAAACTGGAGGAAAGGGGTTTGTATGGACCAGTACGGTAATGCTTTCTGGGCACCTTACACTTTGTCAAGTGGGAGTGCTCAGAACACTGATCAATAAACTCTGCTGCTTCACCTTGCAGAAAACACAGTCTCCATCTCCTTGCAATTCCCATTAGATCTACTGACTCTGTCCCAGACCTGGGCCCTGCCTCCAAGTTTTCTGCTTGGACACTGCACCAGAAGTTACGGAAAATGGCAGGCAATCAGTGTGTGGCTGAATCAAACTGCCTGCTGGGGACCCTTGTCTTCTCTATTTTTCCTCTACTGTCCTGCATTTCCACCCACAGATCAATCATTCCCACTCCTCTCTTCTCCAAGGCAGCAGGGGTTTCCCAATGCAGTGTCAACCCCAGTAACATCCAGAGGTGCTTGATGAGGCAGTGACTGTTTCTCCCCTGGGCAAGGCCTCCCTTTTCTGTCCATTTACCCCTAATCCATAAATGCCAACCACAGGAAAGCTTCTCACAGTTGCCTGCATTTCTGCCAGCCACAGCAAACCCAAAAGCTGGAAAGCAAGCAGAGCTAAAGTAGGCATCGATATTTTTAATCGCTCTGTCAGCCCACTAACCCTCTTTCATGCTTCAACCAGGCTTACGGTTGGCAAGAGCACCGCTGACAATGGTACCAGCACACAGAGACAGGTCCTTTCTATGTAACCACTGCAAGGGAGCTTCTTGTTCTGGCCATTCACAACCTCTCAGCAGAGGAGGCATTGCATTCACTGCCAGGACTCTGTGAATTAAAGCACAGGGAGCATTGACTTCATTCTACAATTCCTCCCTCCCACCCCCTGCCACTCTGCCGCTGTTAAACTCATTGCAGCTTCAGCTGCTTTATCATCTCATTTGCTTTCTGATCTGACACCAGCCTGCCATGCAGCTGATCAAAGGCAGAAACCAGAGTGCAGCCAGGCTGAGCAGCCCCAGAATTCAAACAAACATGTCACTTCCCATCTCTGTATGTTAGACAACTTCACTTCTTTCTGTTACTGCCTCTTTTAATCTCTCCCTCCACACATACACACATCTCTTTGCTTTCTCTTCATCCTCTACATTAATTTCCCATGCCCACATGCTGTCATCTTTTCCCCCTTTCTTTTTTTATGTTCCCCATCACTTTTCCCCCTTTCCCCTTCCTTCCACAGTCTCTCTGTCTCCATGATTCTACTCTGCAGTGGTGTTGCCTCACCTTGAATATTGTGTGGAGTTTTGATCACCGCAGTATAAGAAAGATATTAAGCTATTAGGTAGTGTCCAAAGGAGGGCAACAAAGATGGTGAAAGAGCCTTAAGAGATTGAGGTCACTTGGTCTGTTCAGCCTGGAGAAGAGGAGACTGAGGGGAGACCTCACTGCAGTCACAACTCCCTTGTGAGGGGAAAAGGAGGGCAGGCACTGATCTCTTCTCTGTGGTGACCAGTGACAGGACCCAAGGGAATGGCCTGAAGTTGTGTCAGGACAGGTTTAGGCTGGAGATTAGAAAAAGGTTCTTCACTCAGGGTGGTTTGGCAGTGGAACAGGCTCCCCAGGGAAGTGGTCACCAAGCCTGCCAGAATTTAAGAAGTGTTTGGATGATACTCTCAGGAACATGGTGTGACCCTTGGGGATGGTTCTGTGCAGGGCTAAGAGTTGGACTCGGTGATCCTTGTGGGTCCCTTCCAACTCAGCATATTCTGTGATTCTATGATTCTGTGCCTGCTCTCTCTTCCTACTCTGGTATGTTCACATTGATTCACTTGATTGCTTCAGTTTCTTCCTCACACTTTTAGGAGAGTCTACATTGTTTCACAGGACTAAAGTCACTTTCTGGGTTGTGGAAGTAAGGTCCTAGAAGGCATATTCTTTCCTTCAAAGCCATGCTTATACTATTATTAGTGTCAACATTATATATGTCTCAGTAAATGACCTCCTACCTTGAAGTCTTTCATGGATCAGAAGCCTTTCAACACTTGAAACTCAACATAGGGAAGAAAGAAATTCAGTGGTTCATTTCTGCAAGAAAACAAGGAAGAAAAGGAAGAAAAGAGAGGGAGCATGAAAAAGAGGAGTCAAAGAGAAAAGAGGAAAAAGTAAAAAAAGAAGAAAGGAAAAAAAAAAAGAAAAAAAGAAAAAAAGAAAGGTCTTTTGGGCAGAGTGAGGATGACAGGCAGTAAATGCAAGGAGTTCAGCTAGAAAACTTTTTGTATAACCTTGCTGAATTTCATTTTAAAATAATTCCCAACTCTTGCATCTGACGCTGAACTACCAATCTTTGGAATGTCCCTGGTAATTCTCTCCATTGCCTGCACAGGACTACAAATTACGCTTAATTTTGGATTTTGGGTCACATTTCAATGTTTCTGTCGGCAATCAACTATGACTCCAAATGGCGAAGGAGACTGTTCAGACTTGTTTAGATTAGGAAGTGAGTGATGAGTCTGATCCCTTATGTGGCAAGCCCAGGCACTTGTCCCTGATGGTAGACAGACCACACAGAACAACGGAAGGCATAGGACTCACATGTGAGACAGATGACACAATTTTGCCTCTACTTCCCTACTCATCAGGCTCAGTCAAAGCTTCAAGAGTTGGAAATGGTGTTCCAAGGCTCAAACTAATCCGCAAAATTTGTATTGAGATCTGAACATCTCTGAGGTCTTCAAGCAGGCATTTTGAACTACACCTAGCTTGATTAAAGTATTCCTGGATTCAATTAACTGAAATATAATGAGATTATTTCATAACATGCAATCTGATTTTTTTTTTTTTTACAGTAAAGTGAGTAAGCGGTTATTACAGGGCTTAATACAGCAGGCCTTGCTGTTACACTGAAATAAAAAATTGACATGAAATTAGGTCAATTTAGGCACAATTTCTTGGGGGAACTAAGGAGTGGGGGAAAATATCTCTGGCTTTCCTTCATAAGATTATTTTTCATTAGATAATTCTAGAAAATGTATTCTGTAGCACATTATATAACAGAAAAAGAAACAGTTTAAATGAAAGACACTTCATTTTCATCAAAATAAAATACATACTGAATCAAAAGTTAAATACACACACAAAAGCATTTCCCCAGAATATTTTTTAACAGAAAACATCTTTCAAAAATTAGGGTTTTAATTTCAGTTTCATGTCAAGCTCATATTTCAAAAAAACTGAATCCTGAATGTGGATAGTCACAGGTTTTATTTCAGTGAATACTGCTTCTGGGAACAATGGTCATCACAAAATCAGGCACAGGGTTGGCAGCAGCCTCCGTGATGCAATAGTGATCAAACTGGGAGTGACTTCAAACATACTGATGGTCCATGGACCACTTTGAAATCCCACCATCCATCTCACTTCCCCACCTTGGTGAAATGAAATGGTTGCCCTCCACTGGGGCCAGAGAGGAAACTTTTAACAAGTCCTTGATGAAGTGACCTCTGAGGGTGACCTCTGCTCGCTGTGGCAGTTCCAGAGTTGAGCAACTGACTGAGCTTCTAAACATCAACTTCTCTTTCTTCAAATCCGTTAAGCAGATTTTATTTACAATATCTTTCTACGTCAGCAACTCAGATAGTTCATTTTTGTAACCAGACTCTGCTCCTTACACATCTGCAGATGTTCCCACATGAATATGCTCTAAAACTTGTCCTTGTACATCACATTGGGATACTTTACCTCGTGGTGCTCCTTTTGAAACTCACGATGTTCCAGTTGAAGGTGTCTCTTTTGTCATGAAACACTTTAGAAAAACACCTAAAAGAAAAGAATTCACAATCTATGGTTCCTAAATCCCCAGTTCTCAACTTAATAATACATTTTCAGCTGTGCAGTTACAACATTCATAACTAGTGCTGAGAAAATAATTTGCAGCCAGTAATTTGCTGAAAGAATTTAGTCCCTTTCTCTGCTCGCAGATGGTCCCTGAGCAAAATCAAAATTTCCTCGAATGTACTCATTATTTGAAAATACTCAACACATTTTTGGCAGGGCTCTTTTTTTTTCCCCCTTTAAAAAAAAACACCCTTGCAGATTGATCACAAAAGCATTGCTTGTGTATTCCACAGTTAGTATTCTAGCCATGAGCTGCTGGTTTGTTTGTGATTAATCATTGGTTCATAGTATGGTTTCCATTCCTCCACTGGAGGGAAAACAAAACCTCTGTAATTCTTACAGTCAGGTGTAGGCCTTGAAAAAAACCCAGGGGCTTTGATTTCCCCTGGGAAGAAGAAGCGGAGAAATTATACTAGGGAATTTTAACTGCTTTAATCTCTGGTTCTCACACGTATCTTTCACGGTGCCTATAGTTCCAATTTCATGTGGCCTCCAAAGAAAGTCTTGCACTGGTGCAGCAGGACCTCATATTTTAAACTGTGCATCCTAATGGCACAATAAAACAAGGAACAGCCCATCCTGCTCCCCATTCCCATGCAGTGAAATCAGCTTATCCCAGACTACAGCAAGAAATCACCCATGGCAAGGTTGTAGGATGCTGTGCTGGAAGCACATGAGGTATGGGGCAAACTGGAGGGTACAAAGGGATTGGAGTAGACAGAGGAGTCTTCTCCAAAACTGTGAGACCCAATGGGCCTGATTTTTTTAAAGAATCACTGCAGAAAACAAATAGATAAGGCTTAAAAAATTGATTGATAGGCTGGGCCCATCATTTAAATTTCATTATCTCATTGCATGCCAAGGAACTACGTGCAAGGGGTGAACTTCGCATTGCATTTAACTGTGTTCATACAAAGACTTAGGAAAGAGGAACGTTGTTTACTTGTTAAGGTCCAGTAGACTGATCAAATTCATATGTTCTGCTCACCTGCTCCCACTAGCTGTGGGTTGTCCTGCTCTGCTCCTCTAGCTGGGACACTGGAATTCATCCAGGGCTGGGTGCAAACTGATGTCCTAGACCTGAAAGGATCGGAGCACAACACAGTACAAATCCCTAAGCCATCCCTTCCATCCATCAGTCGCTCTCTTTCTGTGCTAATATGCACTACTGATGCAAGCACAGACAGAACTGTGCCACTCTTTGCAGCTGCCACAGGGAAGAATCACATTTACATTACTAAATGCAGCTTTCCAGCAAAAACACAGAGTGAAGTCAGAAGACAGCCTTTGATAAGGAAGAAAGAGACTTTAAAACAAATAACCCACATTCACTAACATGTATTCAAATACAGACAAGCGGAACAGTATTAAAAAAAATAAAAAACCAAACCCCCTGACATTTCTGCTTCAAGCAGCCTTTATCACAGAGTGTGTGGTTTTTATTTTGGATGTTACCTTTCCTTTTGATAGCGTCTTCTGAGTCACTTCTCAAACAGACATTTCTCCAGTTCCCCACATGTACTCTGTAGTGTTGGGGATCCTGATCCTGTCTCTTGCATATGTAGTCTGTGTTAGCCTACCCCAAGCAACGACCAGCCATAAAGGTGTAAAAGGCTTTTCTGCTCCTGGAAGATATTCTGTGTCCACAGTGGAGCTCTGACAAGAGGTCTCAAATTTGACTTGTATCAAGAAGACAGGACTGCTGCTGCAAGAACCTTGAAAACTATACATTTTTTGGAAAAAAAAAAAAAAAAAAAAGAAGTGTTTTCAAGGGGATGACATTTACATTCAAATCAATTTGGTGTATGGGAGATTGTGTTTGTTAATCACATGTATGAAAACACCACAGAAAACCTTTGGGACACATAAGGTGCATTATGATAGCCTGACTTCATAATTGGTACACATTAGCCCTTACATTTTCAATATGACACCAGATTTATTTCATTTTTTGAATTGTGTGACAGAATGGTAGGAAGTGAGGAGTTTCCGCAGATGGAAATGGGCAGCTGCAGCTAACCTCAAACAGAAAAGAAAGGATTTAATGATATTTAAACAAAAAACAATAACAACAACCAAACAAACAAAAAATCAAACCAACCAACCAAAAAAAACCCACAAACAAACAAAGAAGTAAAGTAGCTGTTGAAGATGACATCAGCAGGTTTCAGAATTAGCCCTTTATTAGGGTAGGTGATTAGATTTATGCCATTCACAACTTGAGCTGTGTTCTGGAAAACACTAGAATAAAGAGTTATTTTCAACTGATATTCTGATATTTCTTTCTAGCTTTTTTTGGATGGCAGAAAATGTATTTTAAAAATTGGAGCTGAAACAAAGAACAATTCAGAGACAGGAGGTCAGTTCTGTGGCAACTTCCACAGCAATGGAAACATAAAATAAAATACTACAAGCTTTTATGAAAGGTTGGTTTTTCATGGCTAGAACATTTTCTGTCTATTATAAAGTTAAACAATAAGGAATTTCCTCGATCAGAAATCAGAAGCTGAGTCAGTTCAGATTTAAGATGCTTGAAATATAAGGCAAAATCTCAGTCCAAATTTAGCAGTTCATACCACCCACTACACAATGCACCACAGACCTCTCTGCCCCAAGCATCAGTGTCTCAAGTTCATATCCAGGTGTGTATTGGGTTTGCATGGCCAGGTTTTGGTAGCGGGGGGGCTACAGGTGTGGCTTCCATGAGAAGCTTCCAGAAGCTTCCCCCATGTCCAGCAGAGCCAATGCCAGCCACTTCCAGGATGGACCAGCTGCTAGTCAAGGCCGAGCCAATCAGAGATAGTGGTAATGCCTCTGTGAAAGCATATCTAAGGAGGAAAAAAAATAAATATTGCACAGATGTAATAGCACTCAAGGAAGAGAGCAGTGAAAATACATGAGAGGAACAGCTCTGCAGACTCCAATGTCAGTGGAGAAGGAGGGGGAGGAGGTGCTTCAGGTGCCAGAGCTGAGATTCCCCTGCAGCCCATGATGAAGACCATGGTGATGGATGTCTGACCCCAGGTAAAAGTGACCCACGCTGAAGCAGTTCATGAAGAAATGTTGCCCGTGGAAAGGACTTACACTGGAGAGGTTCATGAAGCACTGCCTCCTGTGGGAGGGATTCCACACTGGAGCAGGGGAGGACTCCCCTCTCTGAGCAGTGGCAGCAACAGCGTGTGGTGAACTGGCCCTAACCCCCGTTCCCCATCTCCCTGTGCCACCGTGGGGGAGGTGACTGAGCCTGGGAAGGAGGGACAGATGGGGGCAAGGTGTTTTAAAAGCTATATTTTACTTCTCATTATCCTGCTCTGATCATTTTAGTAATAAATTCAATTAATATCCCCAAGCTCAGTCTGTTTCACCCATGACAGTAATCAGGGAGTGATCTCTCCTGTTTCTTATCTCAACTCATGAGTCTTTCGCTGTATTTTCTCTTCCTTGTCCAGTTGCAGAGGGGAGTGATAGAGCAGCTTTGGGGGGGGTGTATGGCATCCAAACAGGGTCAACCCATTGTGAGATGCAAATTTCTAAACTTGTTAAAAAATCTCACCAGCTAGGAAGTCAAAAGAGGACAAATGTTACAGTATGTGTGCTTAGACACCTCTTGAATCAAGAGGTTAAAAAAAGAAACACAATCTTTCCTGTTATTTAAGCTCAAGGTTTATGCCAGACAATACATGATACTCTAATCAAGGGGAGAAGGATATAGTGAATCCAGGCTTTATTAAGGTCCAGCTGTACATGATTTACTTTTCATTAGTTTCAGGTAGCAGATAAATACTAATTCAGGCAAGAGTTCTAACCGTGCTTAATACTGTAGTCTTACAACAGAATAATATAACCAGCATCATTAAAAACAAACATTCAGATAGGAACAAATTAACTCATATCAATTCAGCCAGCTGCAAAGGCCTCCTTTCTATTATTGTTATTTCAGAAATTTTATGTTAGCCATTTCCAAATCACCTCTTAACAATACATGACTTTTGCATCAAGCCTGTAAGGCCATAAAATCCAAGCCCTTCCACTCTAGTAAGGGAGTGACTCCCCAGTGTCCCTGTGTTTTCTTGGAGAATGCCCTGCAAGTGGGGAACCACGTAGTCCATCCACCTCTCTGGCACAGAGGTGGCACCGGGTGAGCAGTGGTGCAGCAAGCCACTGTCATAGTCCTATAGGTCACCTAAAACTGCACAAAGTCACCTACATTAAATATTTATTTTGAGGTCTGGGTCTTACCCAGCAGCCTCCAGGGAAGGAAACTTACCCCCACAAATACACCAGGGATAAAATAAACAAGGAATGCAGCCTCTGCTTTGACATCTGTTTTGTTCATGGGTGATCAAATCCTTTCCATTCTTTTACCTACTTTTGCCTTGAAAGCAAGCACCTTTAGCTCCAGGCAATACAAAGAAAGCTGCAGAAAGCAAGGGGTAAAACCCTCACTTCCTTCCTGGGGCTTGCTTCTGTGCTAAAAGCTGGGGCAATCTCTCCTTTGCTTTTCCACTTATATTTTCTCTGGTGCTTTCTGACTAAACAAGAGCAAGCTTTATTTATTCTTAGAAAAGTTGCTGGGTCACCCATAAGCCCAAACTTAAGTTCTGGCAGAAAAGGCTTTTCTGCAGACTGCATCTGAAAACTGCCCACTCTCAGATCCCACTTCCTATCCCAAAGCACTCTGAGGAAGTTTGGATACACATCTGAACTTTTCAGCTTGATGTACTATCTCCCTGTGACTCATAGAAATGTTTCCATGAATATTTAAGTCTTTTAAGTTCCAAAAGGAAAAAAAAGGCTCAAAAGGGAAAGAAAAAGACTCAAACAAATACCATAGCTGCCAACATCTTGTGACAGAAAGTCAATAGCTTTTAGATCTGCATAAAATTACATACATTTCCATTAAATTACCTGTATTTGCATATAGTGATGCTACAAGGGAGTTGCAAGGCTCCCCAAAACTCCCAAAATTCTGACTTCTTCCACCATCCCAACGAAATATAAATTCTGCCATCCTTAAGCTCTGAAAGTAGGGGAAAATCCAGGAGGGAATTGCTGGGGCATCTCCACACCCAGTGGAAATTCTTGTCTGACCAGGGACATGGGCCAGCAGCTTCAGGAAGTCTCCTTGAGACCTCTCTTCCTTTTCATCTCCCCATCTCTTCCTCTACTCCTTGGCAGTCCCAGGAGGAGACTGAGGAGAACAATTTCTAGCAAATAGAATAAAGTCTGTCCTCCTCCTTACTGTCCCTGTTCCTCACCACATGCAGTTGAGGGGACAGCGTCTGTAGCATTCCCAGCTAGATATTCTCTCCAATTCACAGAGGGATCTGGGATCCCTCTCAGCCTCCTACAAGCTGGGGCAAGGCAATCCACTGACAATCCCTGTGCAACACCATGGACTGGGGAAGGAGGGAAATGGTGTCTGGGGGTAAAAATTACTAGCCTAGGGATTTCTGGATTGCATGGAAGGGGAAAAGGCCAGCCTAGAAACAGAGAGTGACTGCTAACTGAAGCCAAGAGTAAGTTTGAGAAGGCACAGGCAATACTGTCTTTTATCTGCAGGCAGAGGAACTGTCTCCAGAGTATCACAAAGAAAGGGGAAACCCAGCTACAAATCATCTGATCAAATGATTGGCATCACAAAATATTTAATGAGTTCCCCAGCTGCTGTGATGGCTACCAAATGTTCCTGTCCCCCCCCAGCCCCGTGGTGCTGCTCTCAGTTGTGTTGGCACAATCATATTTGTGGGGCAAAACCAGGAACTCCAGCTCACACTGTGGCCCCCACATTGGGGAAACCAGCAAGATTGTGGGCACAGTATAAGGGGGCAAAGGTATGTGTGAACCACCTACCAGCCATTTTAGAGCAACTGGAAATTGTAATCTTAGAGACAGTCTGAGTCTGAGGTTAGACAAGATATGTTGTTTTTCACTACCTAACAAAAACCAAGAACAAATTTGATGAGCAATTCCTCTCTGCAGCAGTTTCCCATTGTGCTTCTAGCAGATAGCTGTATTCTGGAGACCATCCTGCTGGCTGGCGTGACAGCTGGGGGATCATGGAGTAACCTATTCCCAGGACCAGAGAGCATCCTGAACAGACAGCTTCTTTCACAGTCTTACATCAAGTTAGGGAGAGAGCAGGATGTGAGCAGCTGAGGGTTTTGTTTTTTTCTTACCTTCTCTTTGTAACCCGCACCCCAGGACCAAAGGTACTATTTGCAAAGTTTAGGTTTTCCCTGATGACATTTACCCACCAAAAACTGAACCCAAACCCACCAGACTGCTTTCTCAGAGGCCATGAAACAGGTTAATAATGAGTTGGATCAAAATGGGGAATGCTTTGTATCCCACCCCCAGGCCCTGGCCTCCCTGTGTGTAACTGCTTTTGAAATATATTTGGTAACACACTGAATGTATTTAAAGGGATTGTGGAACTGGCCAATTTTCATGCTAATTAAAGTGCAGGAGATGGAAGTGAGCTGTTTGAAATACATTACAGCACCAAGGAAAACATATTGTGCGCTATCTCATATTTTTCAAGAGCCCATATTCAAATCCACTTTCAATCTGTGCGCACTGTGCTGTTGCTGCTGCTGCTGCTGCTGCCTGTGTTACCAACCCACAGGCAGTGTCTGTCCTGCCCCTGTGCTGGCCCAGCCTTTGGCATGGGATGGACCTGGATGCATAGCCTGCCCCTGGGGAGAGAGAGAAATAGGTCAGTGGCTTGGAAGGAGCTGGAGCACCAGGCTCTCACGTTGGGGGAGGCAGGGAAGGGAGAAGATTACTAATCTCCACAGACAGCATAGCCAAAGGGGACAATATTTAAATTTCCCACAGAGGATGCTGGCAGAGGAGAGAGCCCAGGCTCACAACCGTGTTTCTCTTGGAAGGACTGGGGGAAGCATGAGGTCCAGTTAAATGTCTGGGGGAAGGGAAATCTCATGAAGAAAGGCATTGCAGAGCATGTGAGCATCCCTTCTTTGCTTCTCTGGATAGCTGGTTGGTCGGGTCACACTCACTGTCCTAAGTAGGCAAGGGTTAGATCAGCACTTCTGAGCCAGGGCCATAGGTTTAGCTTTGACCTGGATTTCAGCTGCTTAGGCTGCATGAGCTGCTTATCAAATACAGAACAATTTACTTACCTGGAAGGTCTGTTGAGACCAATTGTTTTGTCCTACTTGCCCAGATAAGTTTAGAAACCCATTTCTTCTGGAAACATTAAATGCTGCCCCTTTGTTTATACGAAGTTCCTTCCTCTACAGGAAAAGACCCCTTCAGAGCACATATTCATGTGTATGAACTAATTTCACTGTCTGGCTTAGGAAAAATCTGCATGTAAATTGATAGGAACATCCTTGAGGATTTCCCAAGGGAGGGGTGCATGTCCAACAGCCCTCTGGGTTCATCACTGCGTGTACCTTTGTCTCCCTCCAGGTGGTGGCTGGCAGAGGGGATGATCTTCTATGTGTTCACCCTCCATTTCCCCAGGAAGACTGTAAAGAGAAGGGTGTCTTGCCATGTAGACACACCTTTAGCTGTAGGACTCTCTTCTATGCATGGTTGCTTGTATGTAGGAATTATTTGGCTGTTTTCATCTCCTTGCCCTGTCTCACTAATCTTTGGATACAGGGGCTGCAAGCATATATGTCCCAGGGGCTGAAGCTACCAGGCTGCTCTGTCAAATGCTGAGAAGTATTTCTTCACCCTCAGGAAGAAATCTGCTTCTTTAAATATTTGTCTGACTCCCTGACAGATCTTTGACAGAACATTTTGACTGTAAACTTCCCTGTTTACAGTAGCATTCAGTGGCAGAAGACATCTCTATCAGGGCACCCCTCCCTTTGCAAGCAAAGCCCTATTCCTGGCTGGCAAGAGATCTTCCTTCCCTGTTTCAGTTCATATCTGAGCTTTTTCCCCTCTGTTATGTTCTGTGAGGACCTCATTTCCCAAACCAGAATTTGGAAAGACAGCTGCCCTGGGGCTGGTATGCAGATTGCAAAGGTTAGGTAGCAGCAGGGGAGACGATAAAAAAGAGAGGTTCTCCCCACTTTGACTCTACCAAAGGATGGAGGTGATGAAATAATGGCAAAAAGAGCAAAGCTCTGCTCTTATGAAATAAACGCTTCTCTTTAAAATGTTAATTGAGAAGTTTTCCTTCCTTCCTCCAGAATCTGGCAACTGATGAGTGTGGGAGTGGAGGAAGACAGGAATTACCTAGAAATATCTGGGAACACCCTGCAAACCCAGGGATCATGTGGTTTTAGAAGTGGCAGCAACTCTTAGAAGGCAGCTGAGGTAAGCCAAGATGACATGTGGGAGTAGGGGAATTAGGCAGCCCTGTCTGAAGCTGTTTCAGCTTTCTGGTGTCAGGTCCAGCTGAAGTTCTTGCCTTTGGAGAGAAGCCATCACCAGACAGAGCTAACTTTCTAACTTAGCTCTGTGAAGGCAAAGCAGCTGACTGGTCAGTTCAATAGTGAATCTGAAAAGACATGCCTGACGTAAGTCACCCCTAAAGAGTCTCTGACAGAATAGCCTGGTTTCATAGGCTTATGACAGACTAAGCCTTTTAATAAGAGCAATAGCTAGAGCTGTGACTTCGGAGATCACTGCGTACTTACACCCTGGCAGTTCATACCATGAGGGCTAAACAGGAGTGCTTGCAGGATCTAAGAGACTGATTAATAGATGTTTCCCATTGGAGCACGGACCACAATATAACAGAGTAGGCAGGGACAGCCTGTGCACCGACTTCACTTTGAAGTCAGTGGTGGGGTGCTGCCAACATTTCACCTGTAATGTCTTCTCCACATAAAGGAGAGCAGGACCTTTGCTAATGTTGGTGATATTCATGTTATTTTGTCCTGCTGAAACAGACGGTTGAGAAGAGCCATCTATCTATGGCAAGCTGAGCAGTTTACAAGATCTTCATCATTCTGAAGATGATGAGAAAGTTAGGAGTCTCAGGAGACTCAGGCATCTATTCCCAGGTCTTCATGCCCTTTATGGTGCTCAGATCGGGAGCACAAATAGTTCTGCTGTAAAAAGCTGTCTCTCTGGCAGAGCCACAATGTTCAGAAGAGCACTGTGCACTGAGTGTCACCCAAAGGAGGGAGGAATGATCTCCTACAGGTTTTCTGAAAGGCACTGCCATTGTTCAGAGTGCAAGTGGGCTGAGGAGCTTAACAGATGGTTGCAGTGAGACACGGACTCTCTACAGATGGTGAATTCATTCCCTCTGAGATCAGTGGTGGGCTGGATGACAGCCCAATATGGTTGCAGACTCCAAATGCCTGTATTACCCCCACACACCCTGTTTTCATGACATTTTCCTCTTTGGAAAAGGCAAAGGGATTTAGAGAGACAGAAACAGACACATAACTGGGTAGGGAGAAAACAGTGAAAATGGCAGATGGCATAGAAACAGGTATGTATCCCTCTGAAGAGTTGTCAGCACGGAAAGAGAGAGGCAAAGCCGTTATTATTCTCTAGCTTCCCTTGTGGACATCCCTTCCATTCCATGGACATCTACAGGATGGTTTCCTGGTTTCCAAAACACAAATTTCACAAGCAAAATTACTAAGAATGACATCTCTGAGAAAATCTTCCAGGCCCTTGTCCTTAAGGATTTTTTCTTTGAGATCATGGTCACATTTTTAAGCACTGTCCAATCCCTGGGTGGATTTTCTGCAACCAGCTGTTGAAAGGTTGGAAGCCTATTACAGACTTGATGAAATCAGTGGAATTAGACATCAAATGACTTCCTGCTGTGAGCAGACTCAGACTTGAATGGATCTCCACCTTATACCTCCCATCCCATAACAGAACATCAAATTTCACATCAAATAAGCAGTTTATTAAGTTTTATCAAGGGAAATTGTTTGCTTTCTTAGCTATTTAAAAGTCAAACCAGGAAAGTGTTTCAAAACAGAAATAGCATAAATTCTCTCAAACATGTTTTTCTTTTTGCAATCAAGTCATGGTTTGAAGCCAATCGTCGTCCTGGTGATATTTCAGCAACTCAACACTACAAGACATCACTGAGTCCAGGGTTTAGGAAACCACACCTTCATTCATTTCAGGATGATTCTGGGCTATATAATGATGGTGGTGGATAATACCAGGAAGCTGTCTGGAAACATTTGTCTTGGATGCAGTTCCAGGTTCCACAGCAAACATGTAGGTTGGAGAATTATCTCAGCAGCCAGCATCCACTGACTCATAGAAAACCTGACTCATAGCTATTGGTATCTACAAAAGTTCCCTTTATTTCTGTATTTCCCTATAAGTTTATAAGATCATACCCACAAGGACTAATGCCATATTATCTCAGGAATAAGCTTAAGTTTGGCAGGCTGGTATTTGGCAATCCTCCCAAGTTGCATGAAGGTCTGGATTAGAATGCATCTCCTGGTAACTCCTCTTCCCAAAGCCCCAGGGCTTGTAGGCGTAGCAGCACAACCCTTGAAATTCACTTTCTCCCAGTTTTAACACAGTATTTGCAAGGAAGTTTCAGAACAGCAACTATTCAAAAAGACATTGCCGCTAGTTCTAGTGGCAGAATAGATCTTGTGATTCAGCATTCAACACCTTCTCTGGAAGCTCTGAAACAACCCTAGAAACAGTCCCTTTCCAAGATGAAAAAAAGAAAAAAGAAAAGAAGCAAGAAGTCATTTGAAGCATGCAAGTAGATTTGTGGATACAAAAAATAGAAAGGATTTGTCTTGCCAAATATAAACTTGCTGGTGCAAAGATCTTACTCTAAAATTGATGGAAAGGCCCCTTGTGTTACATTGCTTTCTTGTATCAAAGCTAGAACACCTTGCAGGATAACACACAATATGAATGGTAAATCCTAAAGCTATATATATATATGAGTATGGAAATACCACACTGGTACTATTGTTCCCAGGATGCTATATAACAGTGCAGGTTGATCCCCAGTGGCTTTGCCAAGAGGTTCTGGGATTATTCCAGAGGTATTACTTTTAGCTTGGTCTCTCAAGTCTGCTAAATACTTCTCAATATGAAAACCATAGTACCATGACATTAAAATGTTAAAAACACATAAAAGAAAGAGTGGGGCAGGGAAGCCTGAAGCAGAGTGAGAAGAGTTCTCCCCAGTCATGCTCTTTTATCCCTGACAGCTCTTTTGTTCCAGGGTACTTCCTACCACATTCCAAGGTTCATCTCCAAGCAGCCAAGCGCTGCGGCCCTTGCAGCAAGGCACGCTGTTGTACAGCCGCTAGCCCCTTGCTCTTAGGGAAAATCCTCCTCCCAGGGGACTGCTTCATTTATTTCATTTGTTTCCTTTCCATCTCCCACCCTCTCCTCCCTCTTCTCGGGGGAATACAACCCAGGCAGATAAGCTAATGAGACAATTAGCTCTCTGCTCCCTGATTGAAGGGCCCTTTATTTCCCTAACCAGCCAAGCCAATTCTCAACATTGTTGAGTGGTTGACTTTATTTCTGCAACGCGATTCATCTTCCCTCTTGCTCATATATAAACCAACCATAAAAGAGTATTATTAATGTTGCCAAGTTAAGCGCTTGCTTGTTAGCAAACACTTAGACCTAAGCCTATTTGGGGAACCTTAATTCACTCTTCCTCCTCCCACCCCACAATTCACCTTCCATGTGTATTTTACCACGGCCTTTAATAACCCTATCCCACAGCAGTGTAAAGAAAGTCCATTCCACACCCAGCACACACACTGCGAGGTGATCTATGAGGCATGATGAGCTAATCACTGTTTTATATTTCAGTTATACATTGGGCTGCCTCACAGCTTTACTTGCCTCCACCACCTGCAAAGGAGATTATTGCAGTGCAGCATTCAAAGGCTGGGTACGGCCACAATACAAGAATCATTGTGAAATGGAACCCAGCATGCCAAAACGATATCTTAAAAGAACAACACCTTCTGAAAGTGTTCACTGCAAACTCTGGCAGAAGCAGAAGATGGAGATCAGTGAAAAATTTAGGAACCCTCTTCCGTTTTCCTACAGCTCGAAGACCCTACCTCCCAGGTGATCAAACAGCAGGCCTTATACTTTGACTCCACTTTCTTCTACCTTCAGGTCAGTATGGAAAGTAGATTTCTCAGGCAATTGTTCAGGAGGGTCTGCTCTGTCAGCACCCTGGCTGGCAAGGGAGGCAGCAGTGCCCTGCTCCTCCTCTGAACCTGTGCCATGGATAGAGAAGCAGCTTTTGAGAGCCCAAGCTCCTCTTAGGTGAAAGAGAAAGTAGTTGGCTTGCTTTTGCCTCTCTATGTGGGGAAATGCAACAGTGGAGTTTAAGAGTCCTGCAGGATCTACTCAGTCACAGCACAAGGTCCCTGCCACCCACTCCCACTGAGCCATGTAACAAGCTTTGACCATGTCACACAGTACTGTGGTGTAGTTGTCAGAGTATTAGCCACTTATCAGCCTTTCCTTGTCACCACCCTGTCCACCAGACTGAGACTCTGTCTACCAGGGGGCTATTTTAGTTTCCCCTGTTTCCATATCCAGTGGAAAAGAGATAAATGGCAGATTGCCAGTGCCTGAAGAATCACTGCTAACTGTTGGGTCAATGTTTGATGTTGGTGACTGAGCACATCCTTCAGGCCCATGAGATGCTTTCCAGTCTTGCACAACATGTCGTCTATTCAGCACTTGCTACTGCAGTCTTGATAATTTAGGCTGTCCTATCTTTTGTTGATTTCCTGATAGAATGTTCCCCAATCCCAGTAAAAGCTTACAGCATGACCTGAGAGACACACCTGCCTAAGAACATCCATATCCTCTTCCTTTTTGCATTCAGTTGCTTGTAAGGAAGGCTGCAAAAGGAAGAGGAAGGATAGAAGCCAATGTCAAAAGTCCTCACTAGATTAATCTTTTGGTTAGTCAAATCTAAAAGGGAATCTGAATCCAGGATAAACTGAATACTACAAATTATCTTAGCCCCAGGGGGTTTTTTTTGTTGTTGCTCGTGGTTTCTTTAGCCATTCCTGAAAACTCACAAATTTCTGTTGCAAGAAAAAGAAGAGGTCTCCTGCACACACACAGAGGATGAAATAACTGTCAGGTTTATGATGCATCACTCCATTCAGACAGAGCAGCATTTTTGCCCAAAAATTTCTACTCAGGCAGAATGTGAAGGCTTTGTGCATTTATCCCAGAATTTACAAGTGCAGGAACAGCTATAGAGCATACTGAGGTCTACAGTTCATGCCCTGACAGCTCATGGAAGAAGGCTCAATGATAAATAAATTCACATTGTTTCCACTTGGGATCTCCCAGGCAAGTAGGTGGTAAGTCTAGCTACTGTGTCACTGAACCTCTTTACTTTAAATGCATTCTCGAGTGTATTAACTCTCTTCAGCACTGCAGAGGGCCAATAGACACAGATGTATTTTTGTTGCAGAGATTACAAAAACTGGTAATCATACAATATTGCAAACATTTGATTTTAAAGACCTATAGGGGTGGAAAAAACATCTTCGATTCATAAAACTGCAGTACATGTGCAGCCAGGTTCAGTGACCTCTGCCCAGTCAGGATTATAGGGAATAAAACCCAAAAGTTTGCAGAAACATATAGATAATTTTGGAGAAAAGCTCTGGTCCCTTCCACTGCTTGACAGACACAGCACAGCAAACACAGAGTTAAGGCTCTTCCCCTGCTACACTGCAGCAAAAATGAGAGATTTAAATAGACTGAAAATGTAAATCCAACATTTACTCCATAGACATAGCGAGGCAGAGTGAAGGGGAGGGGAGTGAGGGAGGATAGATGATCATTGGATGTGTGAGAAGAGAGATGCATCACATAGTATATATTTTATATGTATTAATATTCATATCAGTTCTTTCTTTTCTCCCTCCAGGCCCTGTCTGCTCCTTTAGTTCATCCATCCAGCTTCAACAGGGAGATGGATCTTTCAGACTTTTCCTGCTACTCTAAGCTAGAATCTAAACATCAAAACAGCATGCGGTTCCTTTCTCAGGAACATTGCAGGGAGATGTTGTTGGGACATCGACAGTCAAGAGGTCATCCCAGGAGGGAAAGCAGAGTTTGCAAGAGGGGTCATCCCATGCTCCCTGTGAAGATCAGAGATGTTCTTGGGTGGTAACATTTAGGAAGAGGAAGCATGGAGAGTGACACCCATTCTTCCTGAGTCCAGAGAAAGCACCACAGCTTTTACAGACGCACAGAGTTTTAAGTACTGCTCTCCCATATCTGGAGGTCTGGAACAACACATGGAACAAAGGCACCACATAAGAAGTCTTCAGATATGGAACTGAGGAATGGAGATAACCATACCTCTGGAAAAATGTTGTGCTCTGTGATTGTGGAGTGGTGGTAGTCAAGCCCAGTAAAAAACCAATATTGTCTTACATTGATTTGGAAGCCCTGGTGTTGAGGAACAGAGTCAGGTGTCCAGATCACTTGGCAGGGTCTAAAAAGACATCAGCCTGGAGGCAACAGCATCAAGATCAAGAACTAATATACCAGTTATAGTGCATGAGAAGAGAGTTTCAATTTGCTGAAAAGAAGATGAGGCTGAAGTTTATGCTTAAAGGCTGCTGCAGTATTTTCATTCCAACACTACTGAAGATTGTCATGAAAAAAAATCCATTTTCTGAACTGTGTTTGGAAGAGAGACAGTAGCAGTCCTGGAAGACTGATGTTTCCCTCAAGACTCAGGTGCTTCAAACTAAGAAAACTTGATGGCAGTGCTTAAAAAGCACTATGTGCCCCAAACAAGCCTCACGGCTGAGAAATAAATTGCTCTTAACCAAGCCAAGGAAAGGTGAGACTTAACAGCTTTTTCGCTTGTCTTGCACAGCTCTTCTACCTATCATGTTGGTATACATGCCTAAGGACTCCCTTAGGAATTCTTGCTTTCTATTTGGGAATCAAAAAACCTAGACTTTGATGAGGAAAAAACTGCAGAATATTTTTCACAGAGAGCAATTTAATCCAGAGGAAGAGACAGGTACTGTGGAAAGCTCAAGGCATATGTGCACTGAGGGACAGCCCTTCTGGAAGTCATCTCTATGTGTCGAGTGGAAGTAGCCCCACACCATGGTCTGGAGTGACTTCTGAGAACACCAGGGAACCAGGTTTAGAGCTGTGACATGACCTGTACTCATGTTTCTCCAGCTGAGCACAAAAGGTATATGTAGTATGTATTTGCACTTTTCCTAAATGCAGTGAAAGGAAAAGCCATTTTATATTTGCAAGGAGGAGGATACCCTTTTTCTTAGCAAACAGTGACTCATTTATGTACTACAGAGTATTGGTCTTCCACCGTTGAAGAGCTCCTCTGAATTTTGGTAATGTGGAATGGGTAAAAATCACTGCAACTATTTATCTTTGGTCATAGGAACCCACAGATGTGTCCTTATTTTTTTGGAAAAGTGTACAGAAGATTTACCATCTTTCCTCCCACAGAAACTGGCAGTTTTCACAAAATTAGCATCCAGGAGATAAAAGTTCAGACCACAACCGGCTGCCAATTCACATAGCACAATTTAAGTCGGTGCTACTTTACAGGAAACCTTTTACAGGAAGTGCTCAGGAAGGTTTTTGATCTATGGATGTAAAGTAAGTATTTTTTACCCTTGCCATTATTTGGTACAGAAGGAAGAGATTTTTTAGCCTACCATGGAAACATGTATTTGTCAGCGTCGTTTGTATTACAGTCACATCCAGGGCCTCCTACTGTGATAGATGCTGAATAAACATGCAAGCGAGAAGTCCACGCCACCTAACAAAGATATCCAAAAGGAATGAAACAGCTTGTCCAACACTATGAAGCAAAGCAGAGACAGAAAGCAGCACAGACTGCTTAGTCACATGCACTACTTTGTGTTTGGAAGCCGTGTATTTACTTAGGTTATGACTTCTTTACAAATGCACGCCTTCAGACAAAGGCACCACTTCTGCTCCTAGTGTTTACCAAAAATATATTTCCTGGTGACTTCTTTACTCCCTACAGATCTCTTCAGCAGTGCCATCCTTACCTGTAACTCCTAAATTCCATCCTAATTCAAACATATGAAATCAGAGCTGGGTATGAAGTCTCTCCTGCAGCCCCAGAACACCATGTTCACACATTTCATGAGGATTAGCAAAGTCTGGTTTCCTCTGAGCTATGCTCAGCTGCAAGAAGCTTCTCTGAATTTTAGTAACAGGTGCTTCACAGTGCAATCTTTGTATCAAAAGGAAGTAAAACTTTTTTTCTCTCCATACTGTTTTTCACAAAAAACTGAACTAGTTCAAAAGTTCTTGGTGAATCAGAGGAAGAAAAAGGTTCTGCAGACAGAGCAAGATCCTTTTGTCTTATATTCTAAGCATACAAGATAAATGTCATGCTAATTAATTTTTTTCTCAGCCCAAAATGAATAGGAATTTAATGCTCAAATTAAATTGAAGAATTTTAAAACCCTAAATATGTTTTACTGAACATATTTTATTTTAATCACTTTTAAAACCAGTATTAAAAAAAAAAAATCAGTCCTTCCCTCTACTTAGCATGTATTTTCACTTTGACAAAAAAACCTCTAAATGTCTTTTCGAGAATACTTTTTCCTTGAAATTTTTAAACATACCAAATGAATCCCTCAGGCAAATTTTTTTCCAAATTGGTATTTTCTAGTGGAAAAAAAATCCCATTTTAACCTTTCATTAACAAAATTTCTAGCCTGGCTGAGCAACCTTTGCTAAGTTGTGAGTGAATAGTTTGCTCCAGAAATCATTAAAGACCAGCCGGGAACTGGTGTTTTTGCAGCCTATGGATGTACATGGGAGCAGACTGTGCCTAGAAAGGTGTACCTGTATCTTTTCACTGCTGCTGAACCATGTGTTTTCAGTGGGCATGTGGATGGGGGCTGTGAGGGCAGGAAAGGCCAGAGCGTCCATGCTCTGGGAAGAAGCACAGTTGAGCAGGTCATACGCATGTGTGGTCTAGTGGACAGGGTGACTGAAGCTAAGCTGAAAATAATGCTGATGAAATTATGGCTAGTGGAAAATGTTCCTGAGATACAGCTTCCAGCTGTATGACTAGATTTCTATTTGCAGTTCCTCACTCCCATGGTGTTTATGAAGCAAAAATCAGCTTTCTTGAGAAGCTGGTGCATGCAGTTCATTTTGAGTTCATTAGTCAAGGGCTTAACTAGTTCACTCACACTTCTGAAAAACATGGCTACTAATAGATTCAAACATGAAATATGACAATAAAATCCTTTTTTAAATTCTGTAACAAGTTTAATTTTTAAAATATTGCTTAAATAAATATTTGTCCTCCTTTTAAAAAAATATTTCTCTTTCTGTGTAAGTCAGAAATAGCCAGATCAATTTTGTCAAAAAACCTCAACAACTACTAAACAAATCCTTTGGGCTTAGACTAAGCATGAGCAATTTCATCTTGAAAGCAGAGTCACTTGGAGAGTTTAGAGGAAATGGAAGCAGAAGCTTGGATGCTACAACTCTTTCAAGCTCTGCATTTGGTGTGTGCTGCTGGCAGAGGCACAAAGGAATCTGCAGCTGAATTGGTCTACTATCAGGGGATGGATTTTGTTTCCAGAGTTTTCAGTACCACTAAAAGGAGGAAGACACAGCATCAGAAACAAGTCTGCATGGGTGCACAGAAGGGTTGACTCACTTGCCCCAAAGCCAGCAGTTTGGACATGGACTGGCTGACCCTCGAGCCTTGGTTTTGCAGGGGTGTTCATTCCAAGGGCACCTGCTCCACTGCCACAAATCCTTGCGTGTGCATGGTAGAAGGTCCAAGCCCATTACACGAACAGTTGCCCGTTATCAGGCACGTTTTCTATGAGAGGTACCTGTAAACTCTTGGTGAGAAGACACAGTTAGTTCAGAGTGCAATAACAGGGTTTTCCTTTCTTACTCTGCTCTCTGTACCTACCCTGGCATGACTAATTCACAATACATGAAAACAAAACACATTGTAGCACAGGTCAGTGTTGTACTACACTGAATGATAGGTCTCCCACAGATGGCCTAGTGATGTACTACAACCAGCATTAAGCAAGTGGCAGAATGCAGCAAGACAGCGTCGTTGAAACCTCATACAAAGAATTACCTGAAGCCTTCATGCATCAAGCAAACAAGAGCAGGGGGGATAGGGGGTTATCTGAGATGGCGTTTTCAGTTTAAGCTTGAAGGGAGATGGAAATGAGAGATTGCAAAGCAGTTAGCTCTCTACAGCTGCAAGATTATGTGACTAGGTCTCTGCTTAGCACATGCCTCTCACTGTCCCATTACGAAAGATTTCAAGTTCAGAGAGATCTCGAAGGGACAGCTGCAGCCATCCAGTGTGTTGTGTGCAAAGCTTGCTCTGTAACATCTGATTCTTATCTCAGAAGCCCAGATAAATTTCCTCCCAGTTCTCCAGACTAGTGGATCTTAACTGTCACTAACCCTATGGCTTTGCTCATAAGCTACGCTCTTACCTTTAAGCATGGCAGGATTTGTGTGAGCTGCTGTTGGGCTACTGTCAAGAGTTAGATTGTTCAAACCTCTTCAGTATAAGCAAGTCTAGAAAGCTGCTCCCTTCAAGTACAACAGGTCTGGCGCCAGTCTCTAGTCTAACAATTCTGGACACCTCAGTTTTTCATATCCCAAAATTCCAGACCTAAGGATCTGAGGTTGCAACAAATTGAGCCATTCCACCCCTCTGTAAGACATTGCTCAAGAGAGGAATTCAGCATTTGACAAAGGCCTTTTCAGCATTCATTGTGGTATTACTCCTTACATCACAGCTTCAGGGATGGCAGGCTGTGGAAAAGCTGATACTTGAATGAAGTGCTGAGTTTTGAGCGAACAAAAGGCTCATTTGCCTAAAGTGGGTGTGTTTGTGCTGCAGATAGTTTGAAGCCTTTGATGTGATAACTCAGGAACAACTTGTTCTGAAACCATTCACTTAATGGAGGGGCATGGAAATTCAGCATTCTTGCTCCTACTTTTTGCTCTACCTCCCATACAGCAGTGAGCACTAGCAAGAATTGGAAATACTGTTTAGTGTCTTGCTAGAGATCCCCACTTTCCCACGTGTGTGCTGAGTATAGAAATCAAAGGTCCAGAATACCAGTGAATAGCCCCACACCATATCACTGGGAAATAATCATATTTTCTGTGTCAGACACAAAATCTCTCTCCTCATAGTCACTGACAGAAGAAGAGAGAGGCAAGATCAGTAGGACTAAAGGAGCATCTCACTAGATTTAGAGCACATCAGCAAAGCCCTGTTTACTGGCTAATTCTCAGAGAGCTGGTTTTTGGTGGTAGCCCATGCTGGGGTATCACTTGGCAGACACATATTCTGAAAGTGCAAAAAAGATGGAAAAAAGCTGAGGATATGCCTGCACGGATTTATTCTGTTTGCTGTGGAAACTCAGAGGCACCAATCCTCTCTGGATACTTTTAGAAGAGCTGTTGTTTCCTTGTGGAGCAGACTCTGTGCTGCACAAGCCCTTTTATGTATCTTTGCGACTCCTAAGCCATGGCACACGGATCTGCAGGTGGGAGAGTGAAGGAAGCTCTGTGCAGTACAAGAGGAGGAGTCACTGAGCTCTGCAGAACTTCTCTGACACGACAGGAAGGACATGGCATGGAAGATTGGAGTTGCACCCTCCCTGTCTCTCTGCACGCAGGCAGGTCAGGATGAATGGGGGAAGAGAGTACTGGCAGTCTTTGCATAAGGTACACCCTCCAAGGGGGGAGAGCTTGTAAGACTGATTCTCAGAGCTGCACATGGTAATGAGGAGGGAGGCAGTGGCCAACCTGCCGCATTTGCCCTATGTACAACACGCAACAAATTTGTGCTGATTTAAGTTCAACGGGAGACAGTGATGAGAGACCTGGCTGACCTGAAAGCACTCTCGCTTTGCCTGGACCACTCAGGGAGTACAGCACAGAAGGCACGCAGTAAATCGCCGCAGATTACAGGCTAATGATATGACACCTTGTGAGTTGTCAAGTATATTGCCACTCTGCCTGCCCTTAGGCAGAGGAGGCAGACACCACCCTATATGCATCTGGCAAGTACACCAACTGTCCTCAGCTATCAAGGACAGCCAGGAGAACTAAGCAGCTCCATTCCCAGCTCAGATAAATTGGATCAACTCCCCACTGCTGCTGATGGTTTTTGCCTATGGTATTAAGCTACTTTGGACCAGAGATCCATTCCCTCCTCTCCCATATTGCTCCCAGTGCTGCATCCATGGCAACATTAGGAGCTTAACAGCAGACAATTCAGCCAAGGCCACCCGCCACTTCAAAGCACACTCCCCAGCTTGAGGATTCTTGTTTGTTCTGGAGTTCCCACTGTTGCTATCATCAGTGGGACATCACGAGTATGGACAACAGAGCACATAGGGAACAAAAAGCCTGATACCATTCCTGTGTCAATTTACTGCTAGTCTCCAGCCTGAAGGCAAACCATTATTTCATCAAGGAGGAAGAGCACAAGGAGCAGCAGACAGCGTTCCCTTACACACTCTTCTTTTGGCAGGAAATGCGAATGAATAGGAAAAGATGGGGTCATGAGGGAAAGTCTGGTGGAATAGATAAGAGCAAGAAGTCAAAAACTGGAATAATTTCATACAAATAGTCCAGGCTTGCTCCCAACCATGCAAATGAATGTAACTAGTATCTCCTTTCACTAGCAAAGCATTAACTCTTTAGCCATTAGTTACCACCTTGCCCACCTGAACAGCTCCCAGTCACCTTCAGAAAGAAATTATATTAATGCTCATTCTCAGTTGAAATGGGATGCTCTTAAGTATAGGTGACTGTCCCAAGACCAATTCTTTCCTACCACTTTACAACCCCAGGCATCTTCTCTGTGTATATTTTGAGACATTATCAGTGCAAGCCAGTGAGTAGCACAGGATTATACGTTGCAGAAGGACTCCAAGTTCTTCAAGTCCTGCAAAAAAAGACAACAAGCACCAGACACCAAACTTAGAAACACTGAAAACAAGTAGTATTTTCTTAGTACACTAACCTATGCACTAATAGCCTTAAAGTATAACTGCCATTCCCCTCAAAAATACGTAAAGAAAACATGGAACCAAGGGTGCTAGCAGCTTGACCCTTCCTACCAGCTAGACAAATAAAGTATGGAGGTCTCCTACAAACATTTTCCGTATCTTGCAGTAGATGAATTACTTCAATGTAGCAGCTCGATCAACACAGGCTTGCATTTCTCAGTTATTTTTTGCAAATGTTTCAAACATAGTTCACTGATCTCCACCACTAGATTATTTTTCAGCCCAAGAACTCCCCAAGGCAATATCCTAAAATTCCATCTCACCCGATATGGGAAAAAGAGAAAAGAGGTGAAAAAAACACCCTCCTAGGCCCTGTCAGTGAGTTGGATTAAATCTTTCTTTCATTCTCTAATTATTACTCTCTCTCTCTGAAACATCACTTTTTTTCCAGGAAGACTCTTGTGCTCCAAGTGGGTTATGAAATCTGAAAGCTAACTCAAAAGATATTGAGAAAGAAAGGGAAAAAAAGGCAAAAAATCCCCACCTTTTCTTATTTCAGGAGAAGCACAGATTAAATGGAGTAAGTACAGTTCTGTAAAGTCTCCCTTCAGACCCCTTCCAGAAATTAGCATATCTGACACAGCAGTCTTCACATCACTAGTTTTAACTCCCAGTTTACATCTCTGCTATCACAATTATTTCCATGAATGTGTCAAAATCCACAGTGAAATAACTAAGTTTCTATTCCTTCTCTATTTTTAGAAGTCCAAGCCTCAGAGACATTTTTTTCTGTTGATTAGAGGTTTTTCTATTCAGTTCATTGATCACAAGGGCCATTTACAAGGCTCTGAGTTAACTAAAGCTGATTTCAAGTCCACAAAGTGCTAACGTTCTCAGGTAAGATACACTTAGGGAGAAATAATCCCAAGCACCAGTAGCAGTTGACCTGCTGGAAAGCAGCTCTGAAGAGAGGGACATGGGAATCCTGGTGGACAACTCCCTTCCCACTCAGGGTATTCTATGATTCTAAGTTTCATGGGGATTGGAGCATCACTCTCATGAGGAAAGGCTGAGGGAGCTGGGTCTGTTTAGTCTGAAGAAGAGAAGATGCAGAGGGGATCTTATCAATGCACACAAGTATCTTAATGTCTGATGTCAAAAGGATGGGGATATGTTCTTTTCAGTGGTGGCCAGCAACAGGACAAGGGACAAAGGGCACAGACTGAAACACATGAAGTTCTATCTGAGTATAAGGGAAAATTTATTTACTGTAAGAGTAATCAAGCACTGGAACATGCTGCAGAGACAGGTCATGGAGTCTCCTTCTCTGAAGATATTCAAAACCAGTCTGGGCACGGTCTTGTGCAACCTGCTCTAAAGGAACCTGTTCTAGCAGGGGTGTTGGACTAGATGATCACCAGAGGTCCTTTCCAAGCCCAGCCATTATGTCATTCTGTGATTTCCCATTGACTCTAAATACAGACAAGATGCTCTGGGAACAGTCTCAAGGAGAAAAGTAGCTTGCCTATACAGACTTGTCATCAAGTACAAACCTAACCGGAGTCCTGAGCCAATCTTTGAGAACAAGTCTGACTTATGGCTATGAACCAGCAGTCAGTCCCAATAAAATTAGACTAATTGTTAGAATCAGGACTTAGATCATAAACCATTTGAAACCAGTAAACCATGGTGCAGCTACAGTAACCAGAAAGCAGATTAGAGGTGACCTTGAGCAGAATTTGCATGTTATTTGGTTCTGCAAATGCTTGACAGGTCACATAAGCAAACAGATCATTTCACACTGACCAGGAAACACAGTTACCCTTAGTGCTACAGAGTTTACAGTGCAGGGCATTCGATGGCTGGTGATGCTGAATTGTTGGTGTGCCTGAACTGTTGATGGCATTATTAGAAGTGAGCTTAGACTGGGGACCATCCACCAGCAGCAGGCTGGAGGCAGTTCTCTGTAGTTCTCTCAGCTGTGCTTGTTATACCAGGTGATGTCAGATGGGACTCTTTGCTCCTCTTTTATTTCGCCTATCCCACTTACAAATAATAATTTAAAATAAAATGAAAGCATCATCCTAGTATCACTTCCAAGACATACCAAAGAGATTTGGGGGGGGTTGAGTTCTGTTTCTTTTATATTGTCCTCTGTAAGTTTTGGTAATACCTGAAAGTAGAACCAAATCTTCAAGCCTAACCCTAAGCAGACCTACAGCACAGGTAAAGCATTAAACCCCAAATACTACAGTTCCATCTTGATTTGGTGCTAATTCAAGGATATTTCCTATGCATAGCCTGTAACTGAAGATGTTGAGTTCTATTATTGTTATTATTTTTAAATATAGTTTAGGGGATTGCTAGCGGGACAGTAGAGCCCTTCATTGCCAGGGCACAATCCACATTTGGCATAGAAGTGCCTGAAAGCCATTAAAGTCTTGTATCTAGATGGAAGACACAGCAGGCATAGAAAATGTATGAGAGAGGATCATCCACAAACCTCAAAATCTTCTTGCCTATTTTCTCTATCACACCTCCATGAGTTAGACATGCCAGAATACAGAGTTCAGAATCACAGCCTTGATCATAAATAACCTCTGAAACTCACCATAAATAACTTTTGAGATTCTTGTCATTCATTTTCTCATTTATACTGATAGACCATACTGTATTGCACTCCTGATAGACATCCTCCCAAACCTTGAGGCAGTGCCAAACATCCCCTGGGAGGGAAATCTAACCCAGGGAAGTATGAGCTCAAAGCAATCCTCTTCTCTGTTAACTATTTTGTCAGTCCTACTGCAAAACATCACTGCTGGGACAACAACTACAGACAGAAGCTCAAATACATTCTCGGTGACTTCTGCCTGCTAAACTAGAAAGATTATTTGACCATCAGAAAAAAGAATGAAGCTAGAATAAACACAGCAATTTGGTTTAGAAAGAAAAGACATATCTGCTAAGCCTATTTTGCACTCTTTTAAGGAAAGTTCTCCCCTTCCTCTGCACCACTGCCCCCAAGCAGATAGCCCCACATTAATTTCACAGCCTCATTACTCTTTTCCTTCCATAATTCAGTGGACTCTGCGCATACTTCCTTCTCACAAGTATCCCCTACCCAAACTTCCCTACCCAACTTCTCCCCCCTCCCCGATCTCTTCCTCAGAGGAAGAGGAACCCCATACCTTTCCACACTACCTCCCCTCCTCTGCTGTCATTAGTTGGATTCAGGATCCACTGGATTCAGCTGCTCAGGCTCCCTCCCTTGTCTCCAGGGTGGCCATTCACAAACCAGTTAGTGATGAGCTGGGCTGAAAAGTCCAAGTTACCCTTGAGAAAAACAAATAAAAAGGCCTGGGGACTCAGGCAGTGGAGGCTACACCCACAAAGAATATCTTCATCCCAGAACAGCTATGCTGGGAAACCCTTTTAGAAGATAGGACTGGTATCTTATTGCAGGATTCATGCCCAATTATTAACCCTGTAAATATTTCAGCATGTATACACAGTATATTATACCTCTAGTTTATTGATATGCCCATAGATTATTAATCTTTCATTACACTAATTAATTATCATAGTGATTTAGCAATTATCTTCTGTAAAGTTTGGCTAGGACCAGTTGCAGCCTCTCTCAGTGCCTTTAAAAGGTTGTCCTTGCAGAATGCCAGATGAAAGATATGGTTTTATTAGGTCAAAACTGGGCTGCTGACAACTCTCCCAGAATATGTATTGACAGCCTGGCTGTCTTAAAAGGTACAGACTGTACGGAACAGCTTCTAAAAACCATGGATGCAAAAGCAAAGAAAGATACGCATAGGTTTAACACATATCACTATGCCCTTTTCATATTCCCACAGAGGCTGGAATTAAGGCAGAAATTTCATCACAGAATCTGGTTTATGGATGGCCTGGAGATTTCATGGAGACATTTGCTCCAGAGACACCACTTAGTCCTTTCTTCGACTAGAGAAATCCTATGTTATGCACTGCAGAATATGGCTTACTAATCACCAGAGCTGGTTGGAATGGCTCCATGGATCAAAACTGACTTTACGTAGTGATGCCAAGCGCATTTGCCATTCTCCTGCATTGATCATAGACACTTTGCTTGTGACGATCATACCGGGAGTCATTTCTTTGATGTGTGCAAATGCAGCAAAGCACTGAGGCTTTTACAGGAGCTGCTTGACTACAGGTAAAGAATGCTGCAGCTTTGGGGAGAGCCACTTCAAAACAATTAGAGCCTGCTTGTTCTGCCTTCCTACTTACAGGATGAGCACAGCTCACGTTGCTTTGGTACGATGGAGATTTTGTTTCTGTTCTTTGGAAAAACTCATCCAAGTGCAGCCATCACAGGTCGTTTCAGCAGGAGCTAACTTTAAGCTCTGTCCTTTTGTCTCCTATCACCACCCCTTTCTTTTTTGCTCTCTTCACCCTCTGTAAGGTAAGCTAAAACTGTGCCATTGTGATGGTCAGTAGTCAGTCTGAGCCAAAACCCTTGTTATTTTGAAATCGATGTGAGCACTTCCACTGACTGAAATTGTAAGAGGATTAGGCTTGTATGCAGTCAGCTCCACTGAACCATAGCAGACATGCTATGCTCATGTTCCCCAGCTTCTCAAAAGCATGTGTAATAATTTGGCTGGCTGTGATTGCCTCATCTTCTTGAAAAAGGCATGTCCCAGGAAAATAGTGCACTTTCCACTCCTGCCTACTTTCCTAAAGATGTCTCTTGCTCTAGTCCTTAGAAGAATACCCACTGACTTTAGAAGACTTCGGATCAAGGCCTCGGCCCGAGTTTTATTCCTGGCCATGTCCACGTTGTCTATAAGCATTGGCAATGGATTCAATACGGACTGAGCACTGCAAAGCCTTTGCAGTCCTGAAGTCTTTAGACCTTCTGTGCAAACGTTCAGCACACTTGGTGAGTATTTATCTCCTTTCATGGGGATCAACACAGAGAACACGGCCAGTGAAGCAAGTTCATTGTTCTGTGCCCATATGAGGTGGCTGAACATGAAATGCTCTATTTCTGACTGATGGCTGAGTCTCCTGTCTGCAGCAAAACTATTCACTGTCCCCCGTGCATACTGCACCTCTCCTGTCCCTATGACATCCACCCTCCTGCCCAGTGCCCACCAGCATCATCAATCCCCACTTTGCATGACACCACATTCTTGTAAAGCCCACCCACAAACCAGTATGCACGTGGCCACACAGCATCAAAGGATTGGCCACAAATGCAGGAAGAGAACACAACAGAAATGTATGGTGAGGGTAACCTCGAACTGAGCTACCTGACTTTCTGGCTACAGTTTTCAATTGTGAAGTACACAGCAGCATCCTGGGGAGGAAGGGATGCTGCTGGCAGCCAAACTCCTGGCTGCAGCTTTGTGCTTCGCAAAAGACAATAAAATCCCTGGGAGAAAGAAGAGCCTTGGGGACACTTAACATTATACTGAGATGAAGTATTTGTCTCCAGGAAAACTCATTCTTGGATTTTGCTTTTTTAGTTTGGTAACAGAGAAGCTCACAGGTGAACAACACTGTCTAGGACCTCCAAAAGGCAGTATGGATTAACAATGACTGCCTTGTCTCTTCAACGCTGTTAATGGAGGTTGCTGTCTCCAATTATGGTGACTGAAGGTCTCACTATACTGATGTAACATGTAAATATTTGAGTGGCTTTGCTTTTTCAGATGAGCTCCCACTGCCCTTCTTCATTTTGGATACAGAGGCAGCACATCTGGCATTTGGAAAAACAACTACACCAACAAACCCCCCACATTATTAATATTTAAAAACTCCCCTGCACATGAATAGAGAAAGTTCATTATCACTTCTAATTGCATAGGCCTGTGAAATGGGTTTATGTAACATGTCATCTTTTCTACTGAGCTCACGACTGTAGGCTTTGAGAGCCTTGCAAACATTAAATAATTTAGCCTCCAAATAGCCCCTAGTGGTGGGTTTCAGTGTCATTTGTTTCCATTTTACAGATGGGGAACCAATGCAAAAAACTTCCTGTGCTTTCCCTAAGGTCACTCAAGGAGCTTTTTGGCAAAGCTTCAAAATATTGTGTCTCTACCTCTTTTTTTTTCCCTGAAAAAAAACCACTCTGGGCCAAAGCAAAGCTCACAAGTTACAAGTACTGCAACTGGGTTTTGGAGATATTACAACCTGCAGTCAGATTTCACCTTGTTGCCTAGAGCTACAGAAGATCTATACAAAAGAAGTCTTAGGCTGGGCTAAATTGTGGCTTACATGGCATAACTGTAAGTAGGATTTAGTGCTTTAAAAGTGATGACTGAGATGATGAACTGATAGTTCACCCTAAAAGAGGAAAATAACATCATGAGGAATGGTAAAATGACCTTAAAAAGTAGAGACCAGGGAGAGCAGAATACTTTCCTGTTTCATCCTGATGTAGCAAATAGGTTTGACTAAACCACCTTTCTTAGTATTCTACCCTGTCCTTAGGGGAAAATCTTGCAATAAATAAACAGAAAACCTGGGTAATGGAGGAGTTCTAATGAGATATTTTCATAAAAAGTTTTTAATACACTGAAATGTTTCACTTTGACATTTCCTAAACAAACCTTAACCTTTTCATACTCTTTTAAGAATTGATCAGCCCTGTAGAGAAAACAAGAAAATATATGTATATATTTTAAAATGGAATTAAATAACTCAAAACAAAACAGGACATTGACATTCAAAGGAAACACTGGACACCTAAATTAAATTTCTCAGGCTACAGTGAAATAAACAGTTTATTTCCTGATCCATGCCACATTTTCTGGTTTGATCCAAACCAGATCTTTTTTGCCTTCACTTTTGGCTTGATCAGAAAATTATTTTCTTTTAACTCAGTTGACTTCTTCTTTTAAACTTGTTTTTAACCCTTCAACACTGTCCAGCCATGTCCACACATTTCATCTTAAGTTTCTTTCTCCATGGCAGTTTAAATTAAAGGCTTATATTCAATTTGCTGTCCTATGCTTATACTGACAGTTCAGATTTGGATCTGGAATCTGTGGATTCCTGCACCTCAAAGACACTGGAGTCACATATTTCAGTCCTGAGGGATCCACTTGTTGCAGCTAATGAGGTGTAGCAGTGTGCCAGTCCTCTACCTGCACCTTAATCCCACCTTTTTTTTTTTAGAAAAGCCACACAACAAATACAACCACATTAATTCAAGGTCCCATAGCAGAAGTTGTAGTAGAAGAAGCCTACAGCCAACAAAAATGGAATAGCATTTAAAAGGACAGAATACAAACTAAAGCAGAAAATAAAAAGGAATGTTTGGCTTGGGAATAACCTATTCCATTTTGTGGAATGTGTAGTAAGTAGCCTATAGATCTATACCTGAACTCTTGGCAATACCAGCATGTTCCCAGCCTTAATGGCTCCACTTGCAGAGACCCACTGGAGCAGTTCTCAGTTCACTTCTGTCTAACATCTGGTGGACGAATGCGAACCCAGATGCCTCAGTTTTGGACCTAGAGAGATCTGCTTTATTTCCTTGTTTATGCTGAGCCCACTGGATCGGGATGGCTCATGGCTTGGACATGATGGGCTCCGTGGATGAAGAACAGATTGTGCAAGCTGAACCCAAGGAAGATGGAGATTATGCTGGCAGGTAAAAGAAAGCACTATGAATAGTTTATGGACCCTCTGTGGCAGCCTTTCCATAGTGTGAACAGCCACAGACCGTCTGTTCTGGCACTGCTCTAGGAAAGGCCCAAGAGCTCTCCATCATGGACAGAGAATGCCGAGGCAGAGCTCTCTGCCACCCCCATTTGAATAGAAGACTCCACTCCATCCTGGCACAACGTGTCCTGGCCGTGGGTAGCCAGGCTTTTGTCACCTTCTGTTTGGACTACAAGACTGTGATGACCCTTTAGAGACTTCAGCTGATAATGCTCCCTGCAGCAGTGTGAACAACTCTGAACACATCTTCCTTGTCCTGTGTTGCCTATGCTGGCTCCCCAGAGAACTCATACCAAAATTCTTGGTCTTGTTCTTTATCCTCATAGACTGGGCTCAAGATATTGCAACCACTGCAGAAAGCTCTCAGCCGCAGATGCTGTTCTTTGCCATGGTGAGAGTCTGTTATTAAGGGAATACTTTCCTGGTCAAGTGATGGAGTTTTCTTGGTGCCAAGTGTTGATAATGATGATTTCTAAGGGTGGCTCTTTCACAGACTGCCCCAAGACTTATGAATTTTCATTCCTGGCACCAGGCTTATTTCTTCAACACTACTAATCTTTGGTATAGAAGTGGGTTTACGGTCTGCATGTATTAAAACAACAACAACAACAAAAGAGAGAAGGAAACAAAAGTGAAGCAAAAAACATATTTTGGGAAAGAATATAAAAATTCTAAAATGATTCGGAACACTATTAAATCCACTGTTCTGCCCATGGGAATAAATCATGCCTTGCCAGTGCCAGTGCACTCTTCTAGAAAGTGCCTAAATCCTGCAATAAGGATGGAGGCAGAAAACCAGCACAGAACAGATGCTTGAATATTAGTCTGATATTTGTGTAAGTGCTCAGATGCCCATCTGTGTTTCCACAGTATCTCTTCTTGACTGGTAGCGCACTGTTGCAATGAAAACACATTATCGCAGTCCACTTTGACGGAGACTTCGAGACTTGTGCTTTACTTGGCATATGTTGTATATCAGAGAACATACAGCAAGTTATCGTGACTCAGTTCGCAAGCCCAGCTTGTTAAGTCAATGTCTTACGATTTCCAAGGGAAGTCCACAGTCAACTGCAGCTCTACAAACAGCCCCTTCTCACAATACGTAGGGTTTTCTCAGGCCCAGAGCCAATTTAGCATACTGTATAGAGGATGCTTTTCTCCCACTTTTTCCGTAGCATGCCCTGTCCCTTTCTTAAAACTGAAAGAAGGGGGATGAGTTACACTTTTGCTTGAAGGAATTTGTCTTTCTGAGTAGTGTGAATTGGCCCTTTGTCTAAGTAGGCATATCAGGTTATTTCATCAGAACACAAATTCAACATGTTCTTGGAAGTAGGTATGGAACTACGGTAGAAGCAACTTGGTCCAAGCTGCTAATGTTCCAGTCTTAGGATGTGGAGAACTGGTAGTAAACAACAAGCCATCTTTCAGTCCTTCCAGTGACAACTCATTCTCTCTTTCCACTCCTACATTATGGAATGTCTTTTTGCAGAGCTAAAAGATATATGTTCTGTAGGTGAGAATAGGTGTTCACAGCAATGCTGGGCATTGAGAAATGCTAAGAGAGATGGATCTTTGCATGGCAGAAAAGGAATATATCCTGACACAATGACCTCAAATAAAAATGACAAGTGAGGCCTTCTTCCAGCACAGAGAAAAGTGATGTCCCCAGAACAGGTATGACACAGTTAAGCAGATCCTTAAAGCTTGGATAATGCTGCAGAAAAAGATAACCACTGATAGATACCTGATTTTTTTTTTCTTATAGATTCTGTCTTTCAACATAGGCACTTTTCAAACACACTTTACAAGAATGCTGGTGTGATCCGTTCTTTGTTGGTAATTTTTTTCTTTTTTTTGTCTTCTGAATACTTAAAAGACCAAATGTATGTCAGTACCTTTCAAAGTCTTTCACATCATGAAAGCTGTAGATTTGTGCAAACTGAAAATGGATGAAATATCACATGCTTCATTGGAACAACTGCAAATAATCAGAGCTGAAATGAAACCCAAATATTCTGAATAGACAATTTTTGACCAGTAGTTGTTGTTCAAAATCACATACAAAAATAATTCCGACAATCCATTCTAAAGAACAAAGACACTGCAGAAATGTCAAATCTTTCCCCAGATACCCTTAGATCTTTGCAAGGGATAGACTGAGGAAAGCAAAATTTGTAGGGAAAGGTACCATCTTTTCATAGGCAAATAGAGAAAAATGGTGTGAAAAAAAGACAAAAGAGTCCTTTTTTCAGATTGGAAGCAGAAAACTTCAAGCTATATTGTCTCTTTTACATCTAAACCCAGTGTAATAAGAGACCTGTTTTCATCTATCTGACAAAAATTGATATCCTTAGGCCATCACAGCTGCAACAACATTCTTACTATATGCAAGATATCAAATTCTTTTGCCTTTTTCAGAAGGCTGGAAGGGACCATGACAGATCATCTAGTCCATCTTCCTGACTTCAGATCAGAATCAAATACACCTAGATCATTCCTGAAACTTATTTATTTAATATTTTCTTAAAGACTTCTAATGACACTGCACACCTCCCGAAGCAATCTTTATCTTACCTTTCTCATTGCAATTTAAACCCATTACTTCTTTGTCCTATCCATCAGGGCCATGGGAAATCACTTCCTCTCTTTGTCTTTTCCAAAACCTTTTATGTTCTTGAAGACTGTTGTTAACCCCTCAGTTTTGCCTCTTTTAAGTTAAATAAAACCAGTTGTCCCATCTCACTGGTCTTTTTCTCTAGGCTATTTCTGACTCTGACTTTTGTGCATTTCTAATTATTTTTGTTGCTGGCCTGTAGACTGTGTTTGTCCTGGATTTTTCTTGATATCCCAAAGTATTATTTACTCACCAGTATGAAATATGGAGCATGATCTCAAAACTGAGTGAGCTTAGAGAGTGATCTCTCACTTTGAGGAGCAAGTCACCTTCTCTGTCTGCCTCACATTAATACTCCTAGAGCACAACAGCCTGTTGGCACCCAAAGTTGAGGTGAATACATGTGTTTTTCTCTTTGGAAAATTTTTTTGATCCCAAGAGAAGATAGTTACAGCAGACTAATGCATGGTTCCATTAAGAGAAACAGTTCTGAGACATCAAGAAGAAAATAAATGTTTTCTGGTGATAAAAATTTCAGTTTTCATATGGACATGTTGCAGGCTCTTAGCATTACACAAGATGCAGCAGGTTATTACTAGAATCAACCCATCTTATCAGATGGGAAAACAGTGGTACAAAGAAATAATGAGATGAAGCCCAAAGCCACACAATGAGAAATAAACATAAGACAACTAGAAAAGAAAACTTAATTGTCAGGTTTTTTTGCTTTTTTTCTTTCCTGCCCATCACCCCTCCCCCCCCCCCTCACCCCTCTGTGCAGACTCTGGCACAGAATTTTTCTCTCACCTTAAGGGAAGATGACTAAGGCCAGGTTCAGGCTGGAATCCACTGATGGAGTGGGGCAGAGAAGTCAGTTGAGCAAAGAAAGTGAATTTTCTTCATGTACTATGAGTGGAATAACACAATCTATTCTGCTGGAGCTGTATCAGAGCAATGTGGTGGCATTTATCTTCCACCCAGTGCCTGGGTAATGCTTGTACCTTTTTGCGTTCAACAGAGAGGCAAAAGGATAAACTGAGATTAACTTTCACAGGATTTTGTTGCAAAACAAGTGTGTAAAAAATGATTTTAAGTGACCTAGATGATGTCTTTTCATATCTGTGTTTAGCAATATCTGCCTCTCTAGATGATGTAGCTGTTAGTACTGTAAGGATCCCTTAGGACAAACTCCTGTTATAACATATTTTCTCTGCACCAAAGCCTACATAAATGTTAAATGAAGCCACTTTAAACAAATATAGGTAACAGAGGGAGAATAAGCCTGTTAACGGAATCAGCATTGCAGTCACTAAGTCATAATATTTTATTTATTTATTATGTCATAATACCTATAACAAAAGTAACTAGATGCTATAAAATAATACTTACAGACATAGAAGTTGAAATGACTCACCAAGTCCAACCCTTCATAAAAACTCCTCTGATTCACAGTATCCAGTGAAAGAAAGAAAAGAAAGTATAGCTCTTTTCCAATCCCAAGGAACGTTTAGCCTCATGCCTGGCTGAGCACAACAGCTGTAGCACACGATGCTTTCGAAAATGCAGCTTCCAAAAGAGCCTTGGACCACCATGCAGTACCCAGGGCGTGGTCCTCCAACCTGTAAGGGTGACAGTGGAAAGAGAGATGCTTTTTTTCCAAATGTGGCTTACTGTCAGCCACTGAACTGATCCAAGCCAGACAATGGGAAGGGTGATAGAGAGGGCAAAAGGAGCAGGAATAAGGTTCTCAGCATGCTGGACAGCGAACATAGCTAGAAAGAGGGATCCAAAGCACTGCACTTTTGGGCCGTGTGAAAACCCAAGAAGATATCAAAAGTAAGGAGCAGGGGTACCTGTGCAGCCTGCTGAGAGTTAAGGTAAGTTATGTAATTGTGAGACAACGACAACCTGGTCAGAAATAGAGAAAGAAAAGCTGTCCATGTCATAACTAGGAGCAGCAAGGGAATAAAAGAGGACCTCCTTGGCCAATATCAAGCTATACTGGAAAAAAGTGATATTGAAGTGCTCTTAACAGAAAACCAGCGAACACAACTTCTCTCAGTTATTCGCAGCAATCACCTGATTTCACCTCTTCTGGCACTTGTGGTCCACCTCTCCCAAACTCAGCCTCAGCAATTTCTTTAACACTCAGAGTTTGAACAGCTAGCAAGGGATAGTACAGGGAGAAAAACAGTGCGACCAATGAAAAGAAAATCAGCACCCTCTTTTAAGCACCTATTTCCTCCTTGTCACATCTTTTTTTATCCTTTCCTTTCAAACCAGGACATAAAAACAGCATAATGCAGAGGCACTCAGATGGCTTTGCAAACACAGTGCACTGGAAAACACATTCCCTCTCTGACTCTGATAATTTAGCTTTGTTTTAGTTTCACTCTAATGAACATTTATGCTGTAGCCAATCTTCAATTTATACCCATCTAGTCCAAAGCACAATTATATGCCGAGCAGAAAATGCAGCTTTGACTCATAATAATAAGATTGGCACTGTGTCTGGCAGCTTTTCACTCTTCCTTTTCATGCTGCAGCCATATCAGTTGGGCAAAGATTTTGCTATATCTCCTAACAAAAGGTCAGGCTGGCAGACAGAAGGGGAGCACTGAGGGCTAGGTAATATTGGAGTAGGACACGTTCTAAGATGCCCAGCATTTTCTGAAAAGGGATGTAGGAGAGGCACTTTCTCAAAGAGCTGTCTATGTTAAAGAAAAGAACAAGGCATGCACTCTGGGTTTGCGAATCCACATTGTTCTGTCTTCACTCACGGAAGACTCTCACATAACCCCACTGGTAAGTTAGACGTTTTCCAGTGCAGACCTAGACCTATGGTGCATTTGAGTGCCTGATGGTGGCAAGTGTGTTCAGAAGGACATTTTCAACTACTTTTGAAACAGAAGTATTGTCTGTTCAAGACTGTCTGGCTGACTTTCCTTTAGGAAAGATGGTCTTGTGTTTAATTTGAAAGTCAAGACGTGTCAATAGTCTTCTTGACTTTGCCTCTGACTTGCACAAGATACCAAAGGCATCACTTAATCTCCTTCTCTCTGCTTCATTTTCTTCATCAGCAAAATAACCAATTCTCCCAGGCAGCAGGCTCCAGACTAGTCAATGTCAATTGTAAATGTGTTTGAGATTGCAGAGTGGAAGTTGTTAAAAAAGAGTTGAAGAAGATATGGGTCCTGTAGTCATCCTCTGGAGTACTCTCACCGTTTCAGCCTATACAGCCATTTATTTCCTGTCTATGTCTTGTGTGTACTGAAACAGCTCCTGGTGAAGAAATCTCTTGAGCATGATGGTCCTCACTGTGGCTGGAAGGTGGCTGTGAACAGATGGACTATTCCTGTTTGGCATCTTCTTTCTTTTGGCATAATACCAGACCCTATTGCATTTTCACCTGCTTAGCCTGGTGGCACCTCAGCTTATCCTTTGTGTAAATTCCTTTATTCCTTTATTTTTTTAACAATGGGAAAGAGTTCTACCTGGCCTCTTTTGGGGGAATATCATGCACAGTTGGTGGTGCCCAGAAGGGAGAAGCAGATGCTGTTGAGATATTCCTGGTGTCCAAAATAGAAAGCAATTTATATGGACAATTAAGAAGAGCCACACGGGACTTTGGTGGTTGGAAGCTACAAATCTGTAAGCAGGCAATTTCTAGGACTTAAAAAAAAAAAAAAAAAAAGAATTCACCTGAGGCCATGCAAGAGAAGAAAAGTTATATTGAGAGAACAATTCCCAAGTTCATTCACTAGGGCTTTAAGCTCCTGATTTGCAGTGGAAAGGCGGTGTTCTGTCATCAACAGGATTTAGAGGACAGAGAAAGCACTCATCACAGAACAGGTATGAAATGTCAGAAAGAGCAAAGGCAAAGCAAGACAGGGTCTTCAAAAAACTACTACAATACTCTGTCTGTCCTGACTCTCATTTACCATTATGCTGTACCACCCTCTGATTCTCTGTGCCCTAGCTCCTCCAGAGTGTTTTCTCATTTATGACATTACAGAGGAAAAAGACCTGATGAAGGGCCTGAAATACGGTGGAATGTGTTATATGCCAATATGACATTTATTTTCTTGTCATTGTTTTTTTTCACTTGGCAATGGGCAGATGGAGAGTGTCAGAATTTTCTGTTGACCTGATATTTTTTCCTACTGCTTCGTCAATTAAGAGAGTTTCAGTTTCAGGCACAAAGGAGTTAAATCAATTTGCTTCGGAACAACCCCAAGAAATCACTCAATTCTTTAAAAAGTCTCTGGAGGGGTGGCTGCTATAGCCTGAGGGATGTGCAAGCTGAAGGCTCAGAAGCCACATTGACATTCGCAGGCATAAACGTTTAGGAGAAGGGACAGATATTATGTGGTTTTGTCCCTTCTCTAGTTGACTACACAGCTAAGTGCACTGTCTGTACTTGCCTTTTCCCTAGACATTGCTAGGGGCTGTCTTGTTAGGTTTGGAGTCCCTCTGAGAATATGCTGCCTCTCAGCAATACAAAGAACCAGGGGACATTTCTCACTCAGCTCTCCATAGCCTGAGCTGGCACAGGCTGAGCAGGAGCACATCACACATTGACTCACTCCTCGCTTATTTGCACATGTGAAGTTGGGCCAGCTCAAAAATCCCCTAATGAACCATCACCCTGCAGGATGGCGTGAGATTCTTCTCCAGTTCTTTGGCTGCTGAATTGAACTGTTTTAGCTGAGTAGCTCCAAGGCTTCTGCTTCATGCAATGTGGTATCTGGAAGGACATTTTTCCTCTGGTCACTTAAGTCAGATAAAATCTCTGGAAACAGCTCTCCTGAAGCAACTAGCCTCTCACAAGACTGAAACTATCATTTGCAAAAAAAGCGAAGGGATGAACTGGTGAAACCAAATATGGGACTCAACTCACTGCAGGTAGTGCTGAAGTCTGTATTTTCCTTTCTTGCTTCATTCAGATTTTGCTGGTGAAAGGAAGTATCTTCCATCAAGGAACAAAAGCTCTATTTTGATTCAGCATCTTTTGCTCATCTTTCTGCACCACCTCTTGCAGTTGGGTTTCCCATTAAAACCTAATGCTGTACTGTAATGTCCTTTTCCTGGATGTTATGCTGATAAGCCTTGGCACTGTATGAGCTGAAGTGCTTTTTTCTCTTCTTTTTCTTTTCCCCCTTGTCCACACAGTATGTGTCTCACTCATTCTTTTCTCAGTACTGTTTTTGACACAATATATACAGACCTATGGGTAAATTAGATGTCTGCGTTACACAACATCTTTAATTTCTTGCTCTATGATATGTTTTGTCATTCTGAATAAGAGTTTAGCTACTCACAGATAATACTGTAACTGAGGAACTTCTGTGAGATGCAGTTCACACAGGATTTGAGTCATTGGTCTGAATTGGGAAGAAGGGGGACCTGAAGTTGTTTCTCTCTCATAAAATGAACAGTTGGTTAACAGATATTCTGCAACAGAGCTCGTTCCTCTCCTGAAAAAAATTTCTAAACAGCAGTTTCATTTAATCCTGTCCATTACAAGAGAAGAATACCTGGTGTCTACAAACTCAAAACTTTCCATGGAATGTAACAGAAAGATTTTTGTGGAATAATTCATAACTGGTTCTACTGACAAGGTTTTTAGCCAAGAGAGCCAGCAGGTCCTTGGGATACATCTTCATTCCTGCTTTCCAGAAAAAGCACAAAAGACGAAGGATTTACTCCACAGAATAACAGGCTAGCATGGAAAAGCAAAGTCCACAGGCATCATCAGAAGCCTCGTATATCTAAGCCCACAACTCCACCACCTTGACAGGCGTGAAAGAGGAATAAATATGATACCAGCCTGGTTGCTACTCAGCAGAACTTCTTGACATAAGGACATCAAGCAGGAGATCCAGAGTCTTCTCTGTCCGATGCTTGTCATTAGCCAGGACAGATGCGCAAAGATGACTTCTTGCTCCCCCATTTCAGAACTGCCCAGACAGATGTGAAGGTCAAAGGAATGACATGGCAGTGGCGTGACATGCCTCCACTCAGCCTGCATGTATTAAAAGGCTTATTCCATGGAGATGAGTAAAAAAAGAGAAAATAAAATTATGCCCTTTTTTTTTTTCTACTGGGTGCCAGTAGCTGTTTCAGCTGCAACAGAGACACTTAGAGAAAAAAAGGGACCAACAGGCAGAAGAAGGGAAGTAGGAACAGTAGAATAAGACAAAACTAGCCAGCAGGGAATGGGTGAAGAAATCAAAAAAGGGAGGTCAGCAAAGCAGGAACAAAAAAAAAAAAAAAAAGAGTAGAAAGAATAAAAGCAGGGGGAAATAACTGAAATAATTCAAAGGTAGAAGCAAAAATAAAGAGGAGAGAAAACATTCACTGAACAGACATGGAACAGAAGGCAACCATATAGGTTATCAATTCTAGCCTCCAAATACTACAGACAACAATGGAATAGACATTAATTGAGAAACATCCATAACTTCTGCTTCAATGCCCATTCCATTTCAAGTTAGAAAACGCTGCAACCCTATAACACTCGATGCAAAAGAGCAAATGCTGCAGTGATTATGGCATGTCCAACCAAGACAATGGGAAAGACGAAGGGCTTTGGAAAGATCTTAGACTATTGCAGTTGCATGCAGGTAGGCACATTCTGATATTTTTTGAGAGTGGGTCATGCTCCACATGGCTATAGAGGAAGACCAGGAGTGCAGTCGCTCTAAACAATCCTTGATCTTCAGTGCAGAAGAAAATCTTTCCCAATGACACATACAATCAATGCTTTTAATTCAAGACACATCAGTCAGGCAGTACCACTAGAAGAACCAGCATAATCCACCTACTATTCTGTCTTTAGCCTTGGCTAATTTCTTGTTTGGGTAATTTAATGCTTCAAAGGAAGATCAATTTGCCCTCTCCCCACTCCTCGTTCCTCCCATCCTTACATACACATCCAAGAGAATAAAGAACTGGGAAATGAAGGGACTTCCTTCTTTACCCCAATAGTGGTCAGTGGGAGCTCTGAAGCATGAAATTAATTAATTAAAATATAAATGCAGTGTAATTCCTTCTATGAATTCAGCAAGCTCTACTTTTTAATTATTTAAGTTCCTTGCCCTTGTTATCCTGTATGGAAGACCAGAACTTCATTGCTTTGAAGTTTAGAAACCTTCTCCTGATTTCCTTGCTAATTTATACTCATCTGATCTTTTAGCACTGCTTTTCTTCAGCTGAAACAATTCTCCATCCTGGTATTTAGAAATAGTATATTTGTGAAGAAAAACTGTACTTTTTCTCATCTTTCTTTTGCAAATCTAACTGAGCCTCCCACACACACTTCTGAAGGTCTGCCACTTCCCCTAATCATCCTCACAACCCTTCACTATACATCACTTTCCCTTTTTGGATCATGAGTGACCCAAATCGGCCACAATATTTTAAGTGAGGCCTCCTCAGTCCCTTGTATCACTGCACTACTAAAATACTTCCCTTTCTGAAAATACCCTTACCTGATATATCCCAGAATCGCATTAATCCTCTTCAAGGCAATGTCATATTCCAGTAAAAAGGCAAAGAAAACGTGAAGCTGAAAAGGGAGATGCTGAACAGAAAAATGAAAGCATCCTGAGGAACAACAGACAATTCTGGAGGGAGAACCATCCTCCCCCAGCCCCCCGCCCTCCGACTGCCCTGCAAACATAAAGACATAATCAGCTTTGTAGAAAAGGTAATTCAAAGGAATAATGAAAAGTCAGAAAGCTGAGGCAAGGCACCTCTGTACAAAATCACAGTGCGCTAGCTTTGCACGACCTCTCAGCTTCATGCCAAGTCTCTGACACTGCTTGCTAATGTCAGCGTTTTGGCAAAAACAGGACTGACAATGTCACACTGGTGAGGGGGTGACCTGAGTGCAAAGAAGGCAAGGTGGCTGGATCTGTCTCGTGAGTCCTGGACAGGCCCTTGCATCAGAGCTCATAGATTGCCTCTCCAGGGTACAGTGTTTTTACTTAGTAATTTAAGAATCAGCGCTCCCTGCATGCTTGAGTGTGCATGTGTGTGTTTTGTATATGTATGTGTTTGACATATAAAACCTACAGTGCCTTTCTTGAGCCCTAAAATTTTAAGGCTAATATTTTTTAATAAAAATATTTCACTGTCCCATAGACATGCAAATATTGCCCTTTAACCTGCTAAAGAATATAATGGAAGATCTCAGAGTGCTTTAAGAATATTAATGAGATGTTACAATAATCCCCAGGCAGTGTATGCTTATGTATTTTTTCTGTATATTTCACAAAGAGACAAAATAAGTCCTGCACTAAGTTGTCTTTCTGTAATGAAGTGTGATTACGCCTTTTTTTAAAAAATTATTATTTTGAAGAAAAACTTCAACATTGAAACATTTTACAGAACTTTAAAACAGAAGGTGAAGATAGATAAAGCTCTACACTTTGCTATTATACACTGAAGTTGATAGGTTTTGCCTTGTAAAAAGACAAATATATAAATAAAACCCAACAAATATCCTCATGGGCGGTTTGCAGAGCAGCACCTCTTTTTCTGCCAGTGCAGAAGGGAACTCAACTTGCAGCAGACATGCGATATGTCAATTCATTTCCATTGTATTGGCAAGAAACAACACACACAAGACAGATTTATCAAGCTATCTGATAGTCTAAGAGCCAAGAATTCTTCCAGCTCTCTCCTCTCCTCTCCTCTCCTCTCCTCTCCTCTCCTCTCCGCTTTCCTCCATATACACACATGCACAAATAAAGGCAAATCGCCATTCTTGCAAGCATAACACTGTAAAGTTCTGCAGCTTTATTGTGGGTGTTTATCATAAAGCATCCTTATCTGTTATCTGCTTATAGAGGAAGCTTTGGCATGTTATTTCAGAGTAATAGCCGAGAGCGAGTTAAATTGCATTAACCTTTAAAGCTGGCATTAATGGGTAACCGTGTCAGGAGACTATATTACTGTACAATTTCTTTTTCCTCGTCTTATGCTGGCTCTGTGTTTAGAGGTGGGGGTTTTTGCTGTAAGTGCCAGCCTTACATCATAGACTTTCAGCTCTGAGCAATGTATTTGTGCTCCAGAGAAGCACCCAGCTGGAAGAAATGTAGGATTGACTTCTCCACACCATCGACAGACAACAGGAGAGAAGGCAGGTTTCTTTGCAGTAAGGCGAGTTCTAGACTGCCCTCACAGCCTGAAGCTAGTGGATTAGGACTTGCTCTTGGACATATCAGTGAGAGATAAGTCCTCTTGTATTGCTTCAGAAGACTGTCATATGATCACTGGGATAGAGAGATCTTAGAACTGAGATTTTTACATGTGGGCACTAAAATGCATGAGCCATACTGTGTTCTCTGTTACTCTGACACAGAAGACTTCTGCAAGGTATTCCAAGTGTGCAAGCCCAATTTAACAGCCGCTTTCCATGAACAGGGACAGCTGGAGCTACTCCAGATCTATTATGGTGTAAATGGAACTGGAACGTGGCCTACCACTTATCAGATATTCTCTTCTATGTATTAATTATACATGTAAAAGTCCTGTATTTAGGAATAATCGCAATAATTTATCACTTTCAGAGAACTGTAATTGCAAACACAACATAACCATTCATCAGCTGTTTCAGATGGAAAGGAGTAGGCTGAGAGAAGGCAGCAGCCTCTTTGATCACATTTTGATTGGGAAGTCTCTTCATTACAGGTTTGGTTTGTGAACCCTCCTCCCCCTCATAACTCTTCAAGTCTTCTTCACAAGCTGTTTTATTCAAAGAATACCTGTGCTTGACTCAATTCCCATCAAAGTCTCTCCTGAGCTTTGGAAGGAGAGCTAGCAGGACAGTGCTGTGAAAGGACACAATGTCCCCACAGAACAGAGGCCACATTTTTGAAAATACACAATGGAAAAAAAAATGCAGTGATCTTCAAATCTTTCATAAATTGGGAGCCATCAGATTTGGCTTTTGACAAGCCTGTCTTACCAAAAAGACCTGTCTTTGGCAAAGGGGCAAAGGCCCAGAGTTAGTTTTAATACTTCTCAGAAAAAGTCCTGGTAAAGCTACGCTCTTACTCCCTGGACCTCTGCATAAGGGACATGCTGAGGGTGATACAGCAGAGGGATGTGATACTTGGCTGCCATGGAGATGAGTACAACAGAAGAGCCTAAATAGAAAAGAACATATTTTACTTTGAGCACTGTTGAAATAAAGGTACATGTTATATTCACACCACTAGAGCTTCTTGCCAAAAGCTAACATTAATTGTTTAAATTAACACTGCAATTAACATGCAACTAAATAAATACTTTCTTTTTTCTTTTCTTTGTTTCTCATAAGAAAGCTGTTACTGATTGCTTCACGAGCCTGCCCCGGGAGCACATGTGCTGTGCTGCCCTTTAAAACGGAGCTGCACAGCCTCTTCTCCCCAGCTGATCCATGATGTCAGGCATTGCCTCCTGGGGAGGCTTCCAGGCCTTCAGTTGCACCTAGATTTGTGGTTTCTCATGAGCATTCCTTTTTTTGTCACCAGAGCTAGGCTCAGTTCATCTTTTCTGCCATGTCCCCAGAGACGTCTGTCACAGCCCCTATGTAGGTAACCACATTCCCTCCTTCAAGCTGTAGGGCTTTACCATCATAGTGCAATTCTGCAAGATAGGCATCAGCAAGAGTTCCCTTCCACATCATTTAGAGTTGGTCTGGTATTGTGAAGTTTTGGGTAGTTTCCCAGGTGGTGAAACACACGCCACCTAATGTCTGACCTGTTTTTTGCCTGCATGAATCAATACACGGCCCTAAAAGAGCTGATCAAAAGCCCTCACTTTTCTATTTCAAACAGCAGAAATTCACCCTATTAGTTACAGAGGTGCCAGTCACGAGCCTCAGGGTGTCAGGCAAAAGCAGGTGCATGTGAACTTGTACACCAGTAAGCCCCTGCTTTGAGGGGGAATAACTCTGGGCCTGCAGCTCTACAGAGGGTTTTGAAACAACATGTTGCGTTTGAAACAGTAATAAGGATGTCTCTCTCTCCCTGGAAAATAAAGGAGAAAAATGACAATCATTGATAGAAATGGTGTTGATTTTTCTTAATGATAAATGAAATGAAAATTTCTATGAGAATGATGGATGCCACCAGTCAAAGTTCTTCTTGTTACAGCAGCCAATGCGTCTTTATGTACCCGTCTCATTAAAGTGTCAGAGATACTTAAAAAGAAAAAAAAAAGAAATATGCTAAAATTAAAATGGAGAAGAAAAAGTCATTTCACACATTTAATAGCATAATGAAGTCTTTTTAATGTAATTTTCTTTACTATTCTGATTACATATTCACAAAGAGGATCTTCACTTCCATCTTTATTAGGCACTGTGTTTGTCATCATTATGGGTTAAGTATTTTCATAAACATTTGATGAATATTAACCATTTAAAATAAAAAATAACAGTTTATTTTCACTGCAATGACTACTGCACATGCAGATATTAATATTAGAGCAATCATATGAAATTACACAGAGCCCTGTCCCTGTGTGCAAGGAAGCAGTGCAGAGGCTGTGAGAGGAGGAACTCTCAACCTAGCAACCTACAGAGGGGTTTGCAAAGATGGATCACAGCTAGACCTATTGAGAGCAACTGACCGTGGTCCCAAAAGCCTACTGAATCTCCTCATCAAAGACTAGGTGTTCCTGTGTCCTTTCCACCCTGCTTCATTCCAAACTGCAGTTTTACTCTTCCCTGTGCTTGCAAGGGGCTAATCCAGACCGGGCTTTAGTATAAAAACCTGGTTAATTTAGATGTTGTCTCTGTGTGGTCCAAATGTCCTAAGAAACAATTTAAAATATGGTCTGTTCTCTACAGCAGGGAAATGGCTTCCTAAAACAAACAGTTCCAGAGCCAAGTGCTGAAGAAAGAGGAGAAGGAATGAACATCACAAAAGATGGTCCAGCAAAAAGAGGTTGCCTGTAGCTGGGTAAAACCATAACCTGGTTAATCTGTTTTTAAGCACAGAGGAAAATGCAGATGTAATATCTTGTGTAAATAACAGCACTAGTAATAATAAAATTATAACTATATTTAATTTTTATTCTTTATTTTTATTAAGAAGGTGACTGAATAATTTTAAAAAAGGAAAACAATCATATGTTCTGTTTAGACATTGCCTAACCTCTTTCTTCAATCCTGATTCTCTTTCATTTGTTCGATTTCCCTTCCCCCATCAACAAAATAAAAACATCAGTGATGACATCCTCATTTCAAGGCATCATGTGAAAGTTCATTTCTGACAGAAGGCTCTTGTAGCACAAAATACCTGACCTGTTTCACATCACCTGTTCCTTCACTTACCCAGAGGAAACAGGAGGCAGCTGATACCCTGGAAGTCTTCCCACCTGTAAATCAATTTTAGACACCAGGCAGTGGCTCACTCTTCCCCATGACTGCCAACTTGTTCAGAGAGGAAGAAGGCATAGAGCACTTTTTCTTTTTTTTTCTTTTTTTCTTTTTTTTAAAGAAATATGCAAAAGGTGAGAGAAAAGGTCCACCTGAGCATCTTAGAGCGTTTCTTTCCGCCTCCCTGAAGTGCAGGGCAATATTGCCAGTGCTGACAAACATTATTAGAATGGCTGATGTGAGAAGGAGCAGAGGGTTACTCTTTGTTGCCTTCCCAGCCATAAACTGGGTCACTTTAATTAATCCTGTAGGTAGGAGATCCAGAGTAGAAGCATAAAGAACCCAAAGGCCCAATTCAAAAGATCCCAACTTGTCGCTGACTGGAGAGGGTTAACAAAATTACTGGTGGATGTTTAATTAGGATTTGAGGGATGGGGATTGAGCATTAGACTGGGGTTTGTTTAGGGCTCATGTGTGCTCAAGCACTGAAGTAATTTCACATTGTGCGGTGCTGCATCCTTTGCTGAGCTCAGCCAGTGCTGCACAGGAGCTGGAGTAAAAGCTCCACCTGGAGACAGCAGGAGCCTGCCTGCTTCCCTGCATGCTTGTAGTGGATGCTACTGGCAAGGATTTTCTGGGAGACCAAGGGGCCTGGGAGCCCTCATCCTGTGAATTAGCTCCTCGTGTGCTCCAGACTGCAGCCTTAGTGCTTCTCTTCCTTCCAGCATATAGTGCCTCTAATTCCCTGGTCCCGTGGGGAGCCAGACACCTGCTGTGTGGAAACAGTGAGTAATTGCAGGCCTGCAGCAGGGATGAAAGGAAAGCTTGAGTCAAAGCCTCCTGCCGCTCCCTGGCCACCATCCGTGGGAGAAGGCTGGTGCCTCAGAGCTTTGTTTGGATCTGGACCACAAGCAGCCTCACTGCCAGTTACCCAGCCCCAGGATTAGGCAGCCACCCCCTTGCACAGTGCGCCCTTCCAGCATGCTGCAACCTGCTAGGGGCCAACATGATGCTGTGTCCAAGCAGCAGATTTCACTCTTGCCCGAAGTCACATGAGAGGCTTTTCTGAGAAACTTCTTTGGTTTGAGGCTCCTCCTCTGTTTAATTTGCATCATCTCACAACTGATTGTTTTCCCAAGAAAGCTGCTGAGGTCACTGGTACAGGAGGACAAACAAGGACGCAAGATATAGCTCCTTGGAACAACTCACCATCCTTGTCTGGGGTGGGTTTTGAAATCCTGATCTTGAGCAGAAGTTTGCAGTTTGATATAATGTTTCAGTACCAGGACTGAGGTGCAAACTGGTACTAAGCCTCAGGGTTCTGGATGCTATGAAACAAATGGATCCTCTTTTTTTCTGGCTAGTGACTAAATAGGCACAAGAAGTGCTCCCAGTAACTGAAACTCAACTATTTACATTGCCAAACTGCTGGTGCAGCCCCTAGCGTGATTTTGGCCGAGGCCAGCCAGCAGCATTCCAAAGGACTCCTGGTCACAGCCTGTTATTCAGTATAGGCCAGGGATCCTTTCCATAGGCAGCTTGTACACAGCTGCCTTGGTCTGGAGGGAAGGCAAACTTTGTTGCACAGAAGCAGGACACTGCAGGCCAAACAGCCTCTGTAGTAGGGAATTTTTTAGACATATTTAAGCCCCTGGTACAACAGTAGTTTTTTCACACCACGTCTTCTCAGAACCACCTGATAGAGAGAAGGAAAATCCCCTTCTGAGGCAGGCTCTCCCCAGCTGGGCTGAGCCTCATAAAGGTGTGAGACTACTCCTGGACTTGGATAATACTTTTCAAGCACGTAGTGAATAAACAGAGATCTAGTTCAGCTTAGCAGCAGAACAAAGAATCTAAGATATGGCAAAAAAAATCATTTATGCTGTTAGATAGTGGGTGTTGTAGAGCCTGGGTGGCAAGAACAGAGGTGACAAGAGAAGCAATCAGCTCCAGCTTGCATGCCCGTGTCTGAGAAGCAGGGTTCAGTATCTCTAAATAATCTTAAACTAGACTGGCTTGTTATTAGTGAAAACCAAGCCCTTGCATGTTATTAGTCGGCAGATGGTATATAAATGTGATGTCAAGAACCAATCTAGTACGACCCATGGCAAGAAGAAGAATGATTAAACAGGGAAATGAAACAGAGATGAGAAATACCACAAAAGAGTCAGCACAGAGGGACTCCGATCCTCATCTGCACAGGGCAAAAAGACCCCAAGAAAAAGCTTTGTCAAAAAAAAAAAAATCAAGAAGTGAGTCTGTAAACAGAGCTGACCATGGGGGATAAAGATGAAATGGAAGCAGACTTTTTTACTATCTCAATCAGGGAGAAAAAAGTGACAAGAACTGACTGAGACACTGAAAAGTGAGTGATATGCTATTGCCAAGAATAATGCTCAAAACACTGTAACAGCTGATAGAGGTACTGAGCGTCATGAACCCAGACAGAATAAGACTTCAGAGACATCTCTCGGTTAAAGGAACAAACAACCAACAAGCCAACCAAAAGCCTTCAGCAACAGAAAAGGGAGCAGATGTTAGCACAGAGAGCACTAGGCTCCACAAGCGACTTCGGAGACTGCTATCAGCGACTCCCAGTGAAAAGGCAGGTGAGCCTCTGCCCTGGAATACAAATGAAGTAGAGTCTGTCCTTACCCTACCATAGTCACAGTAAGGACTCACCTTTGTGTATTCTTATCTGGGACAAATTATGTTCCTCAAGGACTAAGCCAGAAGGGCCAAAAAAGTCCCTTTCACTTCCTGATCCCTCCCATCTGTGCAAGAGACAGGGTGATTGCCCTCTTCTGCTTTCCCATTGTTTCTCTGCTCCAGTATACTTATTTCCAACAAGGTTGTTCAGACTCAACCCCGGATTCTGCGTTTGCAATTAAAAAAACCTCAATCAGACTCCTCCCAGGGAGAATAACATGCAATTTTCTTTTTCCAGGGAACACAAAGCTCTTTTCTAATTCTCCACTTAACTTTCTGGAGAGGTTCAGTCTCTACTTTTTCTTGCCCATATAACCTGCTTGTACAACTGGCTTCAGGCAGAAGCCTTTTAACCTTGTCTGATAAGGTCATCTTGTGCTCCATTCCCTTCAGGCAGATGGAGAAGAGGACAAACCATTTCCATCAGGCCTACACCATGAAATGTGAAGATACCCAGGCAAGCTCAGGTATCTGCATCAGTGCACAGCCATGCAGAGAGGCAGTTTTTTGGAGACTGATCCTGGCTACCTAATCATGCTTGCAGCACAGTACCCGGGAGACCTGTCTTCTTCCAGAACTGCCTGGCTCAGCTTTGCCTTGGCCGTCTCTTCAGGATTCATTGGTGTGTCACACAAACACACCTGCAGCACAAGGGTCTCAAATGATCTACAGCCTCTAGCAACCCAGGGCAACACTTAGCACAGACCTGGAAGGAGGTTCCTCTGCTGCTGGTGGGTGTATTTTTATTTATTCTTTCATGCATATATACATTGTCATGCATAATTAATGTCCCACAGTGTATTTTGACCTTGCCCGTGATTTTCATTTTTCCCACCACATCTTTCTTGCCTTAGCATGTGCCAGTTTATTTCTTATTTTTCTCCTCACAGTCAATCATTCTCTCTCCTGATCTCTCTCCCCCTTCAGTGTAGACCACTCTCTCACCTCTACACAATCCAAGCCATCCTCCCCTCTCTCACTCCATCTCCCTCCCTCCCTCCCTTCCTTCCTCCTCAGCACTGGCCACCCGCCCCACCTCCCTCTCCCTCTCCTGTCAGCAAAGCAGTTTATCGGCAGTTGCAGTCTCATCTATCAGTCCAATTCATCTTTCCCTGCAGCCTTTGGAGGGAGAGCGAGAGGAAAAACCACAAGCTGCCTTCCTAAAGAAACCAGTGGCAGCCACGGGCATTAATATGGGAAGCTTGGGAAGGTGTCGTTTTTCACTCAAGCTGACATTTAAGCTGTTTCATAAATATGAAATCAAACCAAGGGCCCAGATGGGCCCCCACCCCCTCCTCTTTTGACTAAGAGCAGTTGTGATACTCTCTTCACCAGCTTAAAAAAGGGGATGACAGGAGCAAATCCCTGGGGAATGAAGGATAGAAGGAGCAACTGTTCTCAGTGATGGCACCTGTGATGTTTACACTAGTTTCAGCAAAAAGCCACCAATCAGTACAGGAGAGGTATCAGTCACTATTGGTAGTGGCAGGTTTTCTGAGGTGGGATTTTCCTCTGAGTGCACAAGGCAATGGGGTGAATATTTTCCCTGCTATCCCCACAAGGGATGGTAGATATCTTTCCATCAACAGCTCTCTTATCACCATAACTGTTTCACACATACACAGAGCCTGATTTCATGAAAGAATGAAGTATAAATCTCTGTTTCTGGTCCTTTTTAGAAATCTGGCCTGCTTACACCAACCCAGTCCCTATGCAGCCTGTAGTGCCATCACAGGTGTGCAATACCTCAAGTACTGCACATCACAGGGAACCAACACAGTTTTTAGGAGAATTTACTGGACCACATAGAAGGGCTGCAACCTCACTCTTCCTTGCACTCCCATTAGAAAGCAATTCCTTTCACAGCTGGGATGAGGAAGGGGTATCATGGGTACCTGTTAATAATCACAGGTCCCGGGAGCAGAGGAAAGAATGCAGATCCTGTTGGTATGATAAGGAGGGTCTCTGAGTTTGTCTGTGATGTCTGCTTCACTGTGCCCACCCTGCTGGCACTGCTTCAGACCACTATCCACCCCACTATCCCTTCAAATCTGTAATGTACATGCAGGCAAAGGGAGAAAGCCATAGCCCCAGGAGAGAAGACATGGATATGACACCTTTATATATGCTGCTAGATATTACTGGCAGCAATACAGCTCTTTGGGACCCAGGCATTAATTACAGCTACCCTGAAATTGCTTGCCAGCCTACATAGGATGTGATAGGAGAAAGTGACCTCCTGAGGAACTGAGCTCTCCTTCTTGGTTTCACCATGTCATATGGTCTCATCCCTCAAGACAAATTGCTCATAGCACCTTACACTGCCTGCCCCTACCGTAACCCTTGAAAAACTATGGACAGTCTACTCTCCTCTGGTGACCCAAAACCATCTAATTCCCAGTACAAGTTTAGCTGGCCACTTTTATGAGAACAGTGAACTTCAATTAAAGTAACTTTTCTCCTTCCCTTGCGTTTGACTCAATTATGTGTTTACCAAGAGTAATTGTGTCCCCCAGTCTCCATTCAGCTGGACTGAACAGGGCAGGCTCATTTCCTCTGATATGACGGGCTTGCTGTTCCCCTGATCATACATGTTTTCCATGTTGGTATTTGCTCCAGTTTTAATTCTCTCCTGAAAACGACTGACAAGAATGACACTGGCTGTTCCAGGTGATGTCTGCATCTCCTTCATACAACCACCACGGTACTCCACTGCATCTGGCATGTGCTCCTCCCATGACAACACATCCTCATACTCAAGTTGTGAGCTCAGAGCTATACTGTGATTGACTGCTACAAGCAAGCCTGTCTTCCGTTTTCTTGTTTCAAACTAATAAGCTTTCGGTGTGCGGGTGAAACTCTCGCTCACAATGCCCAAATCTAAATCTGTGGTCTTGCACTTTATGCTTCTGCATTTCCTCACAATCCTGTTAGCCCAATCTCTTCTGTGATATTTTGGTGATCCTAAGCATTGACAATGCTGCCTGTTAATCCACTCCTAATTTTAGGCCAAAAGTTATTATCGAAAATATTTTTCCCAAGACCAAAGCTTATGAACTTGCCTAGCAACCTCCTTCCAGCACAGTTGCCTCCTTCCCTTCTTTCACCAATTCCTTACTCACCTCACAATTCTTGTACTAATCCTCATCTTCTCTCATTTAACTAATAATTTCCCAGGTGGCACCATACCAAATTTTAATGAAGTACAGATAGAGAAGATCTACTACTTTTCCCTTGTCTAGAACATCAGTTACCTTATCAAAGACAGATATCGAGTTAGTCTGGCACAATCTCTTTTTGATAATGGCATATTGCACTATATCCCATTTTCTATTCCATGTCTTCAATTATTCTTTCTGACATAATTTGCTTTGAATCCATCTATGCCCTTGAGGGCAAAATAACAAGCCCAGAGCTGCCTAGATTGCTCTCCCTCACTTTCTTAAATATGGGTACCACATTTGCTATTATCCAGGCAGAGGAACCCCCAGTGATCGCACAGATTTATTAAAAATCCCATCTACCAGACCTGTGATTTCATGGGCTTGTTCTTTTAGCATGCTGGGGATGGTGGTTTCCTGACCTCCCTGGTTTGAGCACAGTAAGCTCTCTGAATTATTTCCATCCTGCATGCAATCATTGCCCTTTCAGTACACTTATTCCCATTAGTCCACCCGAATTTGCCCCCACACTCTAAATTTCTGTTCTTAGGGGCAAAGTAGCCCTCTAGTTTAGAACTGTGTAAATTTTTTTTGCTACATGTAGAGGCTCTACTTCTTTTTTCATTTAGAGTGTTAAGGATCCTTCTGTTGTTTCATTTCCTTTGCAGGAACTAACTCAGTTTGACTTCTGGCAATACTCACTTCATCCCTGCACTTTCTGACCTCCCAAGACATACCTTTCTTTGTTGCTTAATCCCCTTTCCAAGGCTGCCTTGATGTGCAGGTGGACTGGGTGGTTATCAAGTGCAGCAGACTGCTGGGGGGGTAATAAAAGGTCCATAGACCTATGGCTTTCTTGGCTTATGCCAAGCACTGCAGAGCTAGCCTTGCTGTGACTGCCAACAGGTCAGGATGGCTGCTACTGCTACAGGAGTATGTCCTCTAAACAATGGGAACTGCTGCTCCTACTCCTGCTCCTCTGGATGGCAGTCAGAGAAGAAAGTTAGATCTTTTCTCTCAGATCTCCCTCCCAGTCGTGATCCTTCAACTCTTTGCTTCCTCCCCCAAAGGCAGGAATCCCCTTTTCACACATGCTATCACAAGCAGTGGCCCGAAGGGCATACATGGGTGTCTGCTTTGGGTTCAGAGAAGAAATACAGCACTTCTGTAGTTCCTTGGAGGTGGGGGGAAATAGAGCAAGAGCTGCATTTTGAGGTGACAGTGGCTGAGTGATTGACAGTACTGAATGGTGAAGGGAGAGAGGAAGACTCCTTTCTCTAATTACAGTTCCCTGAAAACACTCACAACTCCTTTGCATCTTTCCAGCTCCTCTTGTCTTCACTCACTTCACATCTGCTCTGCACTGCCACCACAAATGATTTCTTTGATCTTTGTATTTAGGGATGGCAGCATTTAGAAATTTGTTAATACTGTAGACAATGTGCTGCTTCTGCCCTCCTCTGTTCCTTCTAGGTTGTCTGTTTGTGACTGAGACATTTTTAAAGTTAAGCTTTTAAAAACAGTTACTCATTCATGTCCTCCAAGTTTGCTCTCTTTTCCTAGGATGCAAGCTACAAATCGTTTTTGCAATACCCACTAAAATATATTATGCCACCCCTCCTCCTTTAAAATCTATAAGTTCCCAAATCCAGCTGACTTACTGATTTTTTGGTTGCATAAAATTTTTGCCCCTTGGGAACAAAAGGAAACTCCCAGCTATGATTCATTCCTATTTATCCAGCCACTCAGTTTGAACCAAAACATACAGCTGCAGGACTCGAAGGGACCCTGAGGGCTCACACAGTCCATCTCTGCCCCAAGCGATGATCAGCTGTCCAGACCTCCATCACTCCTGACAGGCAGGTGTTTAACCTGCTCTTTTAAACATCCACTGGAAAAGCCTCCATAATCTCCCCAAGCAATCTGTTCTTTGTATTACTCTCCCTCACCTCAAACAGTGTTCCCCAGTGTCTCATCTGAATCTCTTTTCCTGCAATTTAGGACCATTATTGCTTGTTGTCTCTACCATGGATGCAACGAAAAGGTTATTTTCTTCATGGCAACTTCCTCCTTCCTCATAAACCCTTTGAGACCTCTCTTCCCAGGCTAAGCAGCTCCCAACTTATTCAATCTTTGCTCACTCCTTGTGGTTTCTACATCTCTGAACATTCCTGGTTTTGTCTTCTGGACTAAGTCCAGGAAACCTGCATCTTTCTTAAAATGTAGCACCCAAAACTTGATGCAGTTGAGGCTAAAGGATTACTTCACATACCTTAAACATGATGCTCCTGTTTATATATCCCAGCATATATTTGCTTTCTTTGCAATAGGTGATTTACTATGACTGAGTCACAGGCAACTTGTGATGCACCGTAATCCTCTCTATACTTCTCAACAGAACTATAACCAGCTGCTCCTCTTTCATGACAGTACAATTAGTAGCTCCTCAGCACCTTGTACTCATCTTCACTGATTAGCATCCCTTCATTTTTTTTCACATTATTTCTGCAATCCATCTAGAAAATTTTTAATTTGAATCCCATCCTCTCTATAAGGTGTATGATTTTCAACAGGGTATTCTATAATTTATTAAGGGCATGCATTATTCCATAATCTAAGTCATCAGTGACCATGGTACCCAACTTGACGCATCCTTCTAGTCACTCAGTGAATCACTGATAACTGTTTTACAAGTGCAGTTTTCCAAACAGTTTTGAATCCACAATTTTATCCAGACTGCATTGCTCTAGCCTGCTAATGGAAGTCTCACATGAGACAGTGTCAAAACCTAACAAGTCAAGGTGCTTTGTCGTTATCTACAAGGCTTGTTACCTGTCAGAGTAGGAAATCAGGTTGGCTTTATACAATTTGTTCCTGACAAAATCAAATTGCCTGTTATTTACCATGTTGCTATCCAACTCATGATCAATCTATTGTTAGGTCCCACATAAAGCTCTCCTGTAAAATTCTTTCTGCTAACTGAAATCAAGGATACAATGGCAGCACTTTTGATGAGGCTCAGTGATTATTTGGTGATGAAGCCTTTTAGCTATCACATTCAAGAATAACCAGGCCCTACTTTTATTAATAGCACTTATTTTACAATCTAGATTTCGAAAATACAGGCTTCTAAACTGACTCAAGTCCCATTTATATTCCTCTCTCTTTCATACATGTTGAAGTGCTTCATGATCCAATGAGCTAGAGCAGACATCCAGGGGTAACATTTTTTCAGTTCCTTCCCAATGTGATTTTGACCCAAGCAAATTAACCTTCAGCTTTGCTACTGCTTATTTGCCCGTCACATCATTAATGGGCATAATCACAGGTAACTTTATCTTTGTTTCTGTCTTTCCTGAAAACAAAATACCCTTCAATACCTATGTTCCAATCACGACTGTCTCTCTAACAAGGTTTTGTAATAACCAGTTAATAACACAGGTGTTTTCTGCTTCTCATGTTCCTTGGACTAACATTAATGCACCTTGGCATGTCAGTCTAATCTTGCCCGTTTTTCTAGCTAAACTGTGTACAAGTGTTCCCCAAACAGTATCACTAGTTTCACTACTATTCCAGTCAACATTTGTGCTCTCATTTTCTTTGCCTTTTTGTTTCACTCTTTGCTATACGTCCACCTATTTCTATATACTCTCTTATCAATGTTGCTTTTCCTGTGTATTAAACAAAAAAACGTAGAGACAAATATGGTACAAGGCTTTCTCAAACTTTCACTCTGTTTCCTAGACTAAGGTCTCATTATTAATGCCAGAAATCAGTCTCTCAGGCATTCAGGAATCATTTCTCCCTGGAGGATGGCTCTCCTTTAGGGAATGCCTCTCAGTGGTTATGCTTTCTGAAAACCTTCCCAATGATATGAGCCCCGTGACTCTTTCTGTGCAAACAAGAAATCCCACCCTAGTTCAACTGAGCTTCACTTACTGATCTTACTTTCTTAAGTATTTTTAACCCTCTCTGGTAGGATTCTGGCAGTAACACTTGTCCCACCATGAAAGTCAACCACCAGATTTCTTCACAGGATGGTCTTTAGGTCCAAAAATCTTCATGGTTGAATTTACCACTGGATGTAAAAGGGAACGCTATACTCATTAAGACAAAACAAGGCCATCAGTCCTTGCCTGTGGCTGTGGAAGCACACAGAACACCACATGAAGGCCGAACTTTCAAAGGTAAGCAAGTTTTCAAGGTGAGCAACAATCTGTGCCACAGCCCAGGTGGATGCCTTGTATCAGCAGCCTGGACAGGAAGGCACAGCAGTTGCAGGGAAGTGTTCAGGGAAATGACTCAGCTACTTGTGATCCTCACTGTCATACAGCAAACTGTAGCTCAGACAAAGGGGAAGGAGAGACAGTCATTGTAGCAAGTACAGAGCAAGGCAGGATGATGTGGGGGCCTGGACTGTCTCTGATGAATGAGAGGTTCTATGCTATGGATGCTTCTGTCTTCTGTCCCTGTAGCCTGCTTCGATAGGTGCATGACTGAGAAATTTATGCCGTTTCCAACATCACCTGGAAAACAAAACAAGCCTTTGGGATTCATGGCAGTGTGCTGTTCTCATTTTTTGATTCTTCTGCTGTGGGTCTTCCTGTTTACTCTCATGTTCCTCTGTGAATAACCCTTATCTTTCCTCTGTATCCTCAACTGTGTCCATCATTTTCTCCTTTTCCTCCCCTCCTCACTGAGTGATTGTCTTGCTACTCCATCCTCTGCCTCTTTCTCTGTTGCAAACTCTAGTCCAGAAAGCCTCTTCACTCCATTTCTCCTCCATCAGCCAGTCTCTTCCTCTGCACATACCCTCACTGAACTGACACTCAAGATCCTTCCTTTCAACTGGGATCACGCATCTGGAAAACTGCCATATAACCACATCTAACCCTTATGGAGAAATCTTCACTGAACAGAAGTGAAATCCGATGGTACCAAGGAAAGTGGTCTGGAGAGATCTGTGATAACGTGGAGAGAAAATTATGGAGTCACCTGAAGAGCTTTTCCAAAAGCCTGGAGATTTAGGACATCGATAAGTTTTAAGAGCAGTTATAAATATCCCTGAAAGGAAATTAAAGGAGAACTTTTCTCTCAAAATCCCAGGTTTCACAGATTATTAGGAGAAAATTTTATTACAATTCAGAGAAAAATGACACAAAATCTCCTGAAATGTAGTTTCACCCATAGCACCTGGAATATGAAAACAACGAGAAGAAGAAAAAAAGGAAAAAGAAAGAAAAGAAAGAAAAGGAAGGAAAGAAAGAAGGAAAGGGAAGGAAGGAAGGAAGAAAGAAAAAGAAAGTAGGAGAAATAACAGAGGGAGAGATAAGGCCCCGAAGACACACTGTTAAAAAATTACATTTAGAATCTCTCAGTCTCCAAGGAACAGCAGACACAGAAGTTAAATCTACTACCTCAAAGGGAGATTTCCAAATACCATATCCAGTGGGAAATTACACAAACCTGACTCCCTACATCCTTGCGGCTCCCATGATGTTTTCCATTTCATAAGGTAATTGTGAATCTCCACCACTTGGGCTTGGCAGTCTTTTCATGGAAGGTGGTAATATAACAAATGTTATTTGTGTACATGTCTAATCCAGTGATATAATATATCTGAACAAACTTTTGAATCTCTATGCTAAAGGAAGTCCTACAAATTCATATTTGTCTTTCTTAAGGAAAAAAAACCAACCAAAAACAAAAATCAAAACCAAAAAAATAAATCAAAACAAAACATGGAAAGTCTCAGTGAAAAATTGATCATTTTAGGTCAATCAGAATGTTTTATATGTATCTTAGCTTAAATGTTACATTATACTGTACCTCCAAAGAGAAAATAGGAAACCAAGCAAAACATTATAAAAAAGCCTAAATGAAACATTTCAACCTCCTGGAAATGTTGATGTGTTTTCTGAGTGAAATTTCATCAGATGGGGCACATTTCTACAGACCCTGAAGCTTTCATAAAATCAGCCTTTACAAATGGAAAATTTTTATACTGAAAAAAAATAGTGAAGTACATCTCCTGTTGAGTTTCTAACCTTCATCACTGGAAGTACAATCATTGTCACTTGTGTCACTAAACAGCCTTCTAGGAGCAAGTGGAAACAATCTCAGCAGTTCCTGTGGCCAGACACTCAAGAGAGCACGCTCAAATTCATCTGGTTTCACATCTGTGACCTGCTGAAAGCTGCAGGTACACAGCCTGTCCTTAAAGAGCCCGTGTAAGATACCTTCAAAACACAATGTCTTTTGCTAGATTTGAACTTGCTGTATGAGGTGAAATTTCTGCTGGAAATGTTTGGTTGCTTCTGATTTTTAAAAGCATGCCTTGCAGGGCAGCAGAGGACAAAGAGTCACCGCAATGACACTTGCTCTGCCACAGGAGCAGAGGAAAATGTACTGGCCAGCCACTCAGCAGCCCCAGGGAAAGTCTCTGAGGAAAGTTTTCTGAAGGAAAGAGATGATAGCTTCAGCTTCGTTTGAAAGACACTGTCTTCCCTCTATCTCCAGGACAAGCACAGGTCTGGGTCCATTCCTTTCTTGGCTTTCACAGGTAATTTCCACTGCATAACTGATGTTGCATTTCTTCTCTTGTATTTCTGAAATTATTCCTCTCTGTTGCGCAGTTTCTCTCGCCTACGTTTCTGGAGAGTGATAAACATGTTAACAAATGCAGCTCTCTGCCTATCAAGCCTAAAAATGATGAAGCTGCAAGTTCGGAAGATCAAACTACAAATCCTTGCTGCTGTGATGCAGCAGATGAAGGCCTTTGAAATACAGCGGGTGCATTGGATAGTTATAAGCTGGTTGAAACAGTTGGGATGTTCTGCATCAGATCTATCCTCCCTGCTCAACAGATCATCTACAACCTGGGAAAAGTTCTTGAGGGATATAATCCACTGCTTGCTTTTGTCCCGGAGACCTTTCTTTCTTCATTCAGTGGCAATGAAGACACTTGTAATCTTCAAAGAGAAGTGTTGCACTTCAGGTCAGCTGTGGTCTAGCATCAGTGAAGAGTGAGTAGGACAAAAAATTGGTTGCTATCTAGGAACTAATGAATGGACCATCAGAGAGATCACTACAGCGTGCACTTCGCTGACCACTGTGGATTAGCAGAAGGATTAATTACAGTATGGACAGTGGGATTTGCCCATGTAAATACAAGGACATGAGCTGTAGAAATATGCATCTGGGGAAGCCATTCTAAGCTCCCCCTGTAAGTCAGTAAAGCTCTAATCAATATAACTAATGCTGTTTAAGGTGCAGTTCATCTCATCCTAAAATAAACACCTAAGTTTTATCTGCCGAAGCACTCTCCTCAGTATCCATTAACAATAATGGCACACAGATGTCTGGGGGGGGTAAATCTAGGACACAGACAGCTGTGTTGTAGATATACATCCCTAAGTGAGACAAGTCCTCCCCCACATTCCTTTCCAAGCTGTAAATGGGGCTCTCTTAGGCAGCAAGAAATAGGCTTGCCTTATCTGTGCACAATTTGTTGGGGACTTTGTTTCTATATCCTCTTGTAGCTAATGGTCTGTTCCATTAATTCTTAAGGTTAAGGTGACCTTGCAAAGCTAAATAAGTGCATTTCTCAAATAGCACACAGCAAATATATGTATGCACACATTCAGATAGTCCTGCAAGAAATTAACCGTACCTCTCTAACTCATTTCCCACTTTCCTTTCAGTGGCAAGATAATCCACTTAAATAGAGTTCTCAACCTTTTTACAGGCATGAAATAACATGAAAAAGATGGAAAAAACAAATTGGTTGGTTCCTTTCCCATTCATGGAATTAAAAGTATAATTATTTGCTTATTAAAACAAAAATTAAATATTTTCTAAGCTTTCATCCTTTTTTATCTTCGTTATACTACCTCTTAAAATAAAAAAGAAAAATGAAACTTCATAAAAATAAACGAAAATTGATGCAAACAAAATAATTGGCAAGGCATGAAAATACTGCTTGTATCCTGGAGACAGGCTACGTTGTCGGTCATTTCTTAATTTTCACTCTATTAAGGTGATTTCCTGTGACTGTGGCATTTTTTTCTGGCAGCCATTCTCACACACACCATCATCTTCACATGCTAGGGAGGGGAGGGTGTAGTTTTGGGGTTTCTTTTCTTGATTAGGAAAGAAAACCACATGTGTCAGGTCCATTTCCAAGAAGTCTAAAGACAGAGATCCTGATCTCTGAGTCCAAGCGTGTGGAAGGGAGCAGAGCAACTAAATTTGCAAATATAATTTTCACATCACAGGCTCAACAGCACCTTTATTGAATGTCTCCTACAAGAAGACAAGGTTTAAGGCAACACTGCACACACAGAACATGCCACCCAGAAAAATGTCTGCACCACCAACACACCCTAACTTGGACCCAGATTTGGTTCTGAATTTACAGCAAATTCACAGCGATTTGTAAGCAGTCGAAAACTGGATGTATATGAGTTTCTGTGGCCAAACTGACAGCCACATGTTAATTTCCCTCATTGCATACTTTCTTCCCTTGCTTGTGACACTTCCTCCTTGCTCCTCCTCACAAGCAGGAGATGTTGGTATAATCAGTCAAAGCTATTAGATGTACCTGCTGAAGTTTATAACTAAACTGTCCCAGTTTGAAACGAACAGCATGTCTTCAAATGTGTCAGGAGTGATGTAAGGCCAAATTAAACTAATTTTAGAACCACGATGAAATTCTCATATTAAATAAGATTAAAACATTTGTCTAAAATTCTGGCTGCTCCACCTGAAATCATTTTAGAAAACTTTGTAAGTCTGAGAGTGGAAAAGCCCTTCGGCCTCTTCACCTTTGCCATTTTTTCCCTGCCTCTAGCCAGAACCAAATATGATAGTGTGCAAAAGTTTTATCTGAAAGCAAGAATTATCAGATGTTCTCAAACTAAAATTTCCTGCCTGTGATCAGAACCTGGCATAGCTGAGCAAGCAAAGTGCTCCTCCATCACTGTTCATCCCTCCACCTCTGACACATACTATTCCTATGTGTGCATGTGTTCGCATGTGTCCATGACTTTCCAATGACTTTGAGAATCCAAATTAACTTTATTACTATTATGTAGATATCTTGTATATATTTCCCAAAAGTATGTTGGGGGTTATACACAAACTTCCCTGGAAACTATATGTTTCCCACAATACTTGTTTTGTTTTCACCTTCACCTGTGCACAGGGAGAACTAAATCACAACTTGATATTAAGGTATAAACCCTTGGTGATCAAGTAAAAGGTACTCTCTTTCTTTACTAGCTTTATTCTTCAGGAATCTCTCTGCCTTTGAGCTTTGTATCAGATGATAGCAACAGCTCCTGTTCTTATCTGAACCACTGTCAGGCATAAATTAGCCAAGCTGATGTTGCTAGCTGATTCTGACTTCTGTTTCAGATGCATTTGATAATGAGACAGTTATCTTAATATTTGCTGCATGTCATTAAGGACAGGCGTGGTCTGGATGACGGTCTCAAACGAGAGAAGGAGGAACTGGGTTCCACAAGCAGCTCTTGCCATGGAGATGAGATCCAGCTTTGCAGAAGTTACTTCATCTCCCTATCTCCTTTCTGTCCTGCACAGCAGTCCCAAATGAAAACTCAGTGGCTTTCTACCAAATTTTCAGTTTTCTGAGTCAAAAATACTAAATAAAGAACACATGTCTGCTCACAATAATGCCCAGTTCTCTCTGTTCTTGGTTTTCTGAGGGGTCAAATCACTTCAACACTCAGCATTATACACAAGTCAGAGATTAATACCATAGATATGTCTACAAAATACAGCAACACATACCTAGGCCTACACAGAGCAGCTTGAAAGGAATAGCTATAGGTTGGAGAAGAAAGTTTAACCATGATGGTGAGTGGAATAAATGAACCAGTGAGAAGGCAAGTTCTTTCCATTCCACACAGTTTTAGAGGTAGCACAGAGGTCGTTTACTATACCATGTTACAGTATATCACTCACTCACAACCATTCCTCCAGCTCCCCCCTCTCTGTGAGGTTCCATCTTTTTAAGCCTTTTTAGCAGTCAGGACTAAAACCATTGAGAGGAACAAGTAAGGCTTTAGTAGAACGACCTGTGTTAGTTTTATGAAACCTCATGTGGCCTGTGGCCTTGGAGCAGAGGCCATGAGGTCCTTCATTCCCACTGGGCACTGGGAGAGAAAGTCCAACCCAGCAGTGCACTTTTTAATGAGGAGCCGGTGCTTCTTTGCAGATGGATGATTTCAGGAACAGAGAAGGGGATTTGTGCATTCATAAGCTGGTAAGTCACCATTTCCTACTATCCTCTGTATCAACAGTCATGTGGACTTGTCACAGCTCCTGAAATTCCAGGTCCAAAACTTCCTAACTGATCCTTCAGCCACTGAATAATGCAGCTTCCTGCCTCCCACTATCTCTTGTCTGACCTACCATGTACTGGTGATGACCACCAAAATTGTGAATAATTTACAACTCAGCTGTCTGGAAAAACACTTAAGAATAATTTTCATAGGACTAATGCCCTCTACACTTCACAACAAGCAGCTCTGAACCTTTAGCTGCACTTCCCTTAGGGAGCTGTGATTTTCTTTTGGATTCTCAGAGCCACAAACTGGTGACTTTATTGCAGCAGAAGCAAGATATGTAACTCATAAAGGAAGACTGAAGTCATCACCACTCAGTGCAGATCTGGGTCTTGAGACTATTTGGCTATCTAGTCAACCATACTAACTCAGCAGGCAGAGCTGTTACCAGATCCCCTGATAGGATGTCCTTTGTGTCAGTCCATAGTAACCCCCTCTGGCCTGCTGGAAAGAAAAGCATCAACCTCTTCTGGAAACCACACTCACACCTCAGTGGAGCTGCACCTAGAGAGCCAGGGGCAAAGCCCACCTGAGACTCAGGAGCCTGGGAGGGAAAAAAGAGATCTCTGAGGCATCTGAGCAAGCAAGACCTAAACCAACCCATCTTCCTGGATGCAATCATGTTTTTGCACTGACCTTGTTCATAGCAGATAGGCACAGAAGAGTCAAAGGTGGGACCTAGACACTGGCAAAGCTACTACCCTCTGTATGAAGCTTGTAGCAAGTGGCAAGTATGTGAAGCTCCAGAGAACTTATACTCCAGTCTCATGTCCTTCTACTGCATTTCCACTCTTTCAGCACCAACAGCCTCCAAACTCTTCAGGAGACTATACTGGACAGAAAATCAGCCAAACCACACAAACTACAGGTCAAGAGTCGAAAAGGCTGAGTGGTAAATGCCATATGAAGTTTAGCAGAGAAGTCAGGAGACATTCAGGTGGTTCTCAGATTGAGACCCTGCCTCCTCATCCTATAGGAGAACAAGAAACATATCAATGGGCAACTAATAAAACCTCTTTTCTTATGTTAGGGTGCTATAGGTTGCTTTCTGTATATATATTGCCTATAGTCTGTTGATGTATCATCTATTTTTTCCTTTTTATTTTCCCTCTCCCCATTTCTGGCCCGTATTTCACATTCACTCTATTTGTTTTTCACTTTAGCTTATTCCCAACTGCCTTTTCACCTCATTTTTTTTCAATAGCTGTTTTCTCTCTCTCACCAGTCTCTCTGCTTTTTCCTTTCCTAAGGGGAGCATGGACTGGGAAACATCTGAATTAAAATGTGTGCACATCTGATGCATGCAAGAGCTTGATACGAGGCATGAGAAGTTTGCCCTATCCCTAGCGATTAGCTCTTTGACTGCCATCTTTCTAGCAGCAGGATTTTCTTCAAGGGAAGTACATGGTACAATCAGCTCAGTTAAGGGAAATTAAATGAATTTGGGATTGATAAAAAACACACACAATCAAATTCTGAAAGAGTGAAAGGAGACATGTCTTTGGTACCCATCCTGACTCAAATTGCTTTTCAGCAGTGAAAGTAAAACACATCCTATTTACAAAACACAGGGGAAAAAAACAGAGCATGATGTATCCTGGACAACTAGCATTTAAAGACACAAACATGTGACTAATGCAAATTCAAAAGATTTCCCTTATTTCATACACACAGTTAATTACTCGTGTCAGGGAGTAGACCAAATAGCACAGAAATTGTCTACTTATTGAAATTAAATGAAATGGAAAAAAAAGGAAAGAATGAGAAAGAGAGAATTTTTTTTAAATACCTGATAATGAATGCTGTAAATTAGAGATAAAGAGCCCTGTTCTGCGAAGAGTTACACCAGTGTGTATCAGGGGACATAGCTGGGCCCAACTGATGCTGCAGGGATTTTTCCTGACCCACTGCTGTCACCCTGTTTTCATTTTGTTTTCCCCTCCCTCGCCCTCCCCCAAGGCAAAATTCCTGAATCAGCTGTATGCAATCAAAGCATTTTGTCACCATACAAGCAAAATGGGGAGTTCTTGAACACTCTCATGGCAAGCTGCCCACATTCCACTCGTATATTTTAGCTGTCAGGTGGATTAAATACCACTCTTCAAACAAATTCATGAAAATGTAAGAACCTTGCCATTTTGTCTTTCTCAAGATGAGTTTTCTGCTACAGACTAAAGGTGGGCAAGAACAAAGTTTATGTCACTAAACACCCAATGGTCTAAAGGTCAGATATTCAGAAGTTCAGCATCCAGTGAATGACACTTCCAGAGGATTCGGCCCCTATTAGGCCCTGGCAGGAAGTAGCCAAGTTTTTGGCTGCTCTCTAACTCATGAGAACTGCAAGTGCTGAGGGCTTCTGAGGACCCTGGCAAGCTCAACACCTGTGTGGACAAACAGTGATGTCAGCAAGATGACACTGACCAGCAATCATGTGTCTTTCTTTAGAAATACCATAAATATACCAAAAATACCATAAAACTAGATTGTTTAGTGTTGTTCTGCAGGTCCCATAGTCAGACGTTGACAGCTCAAATGCAGCTGTCACTGATTTTGGGCTCAATTTAAGTCACTTAGATGTGCTACCTAGGCATGTCTCTCCATGCCTGGAGGAGATGGGGACTACTTTAAAAAATTGCCTCGGTGCTGCCTCCAACTCAGCATCTGGCCATGAGCCTGACATCCTCCCCTGAGCCTGCAGAAGTCCTCAAGGACATCATGTTCACCACTGCTGGACAGCCCAGGAATGTGACAGCCCTCTGCCTCCTGCCACGGGCCTGCCCGACCAAATCAGACTTTGATATTAGCCCGTGGTGACATGGGGTTTTCTGTGTCCCGAAGGAAAGCGAAACTTACTTGAAGTTACCGGCCTATGGTTTCGAATCTTTCTGCTTCAGCTGATATATTGTCTAAATCTAAAACTTATTTAAAAACCTGTCTGGATGCGACGGCTTTTAATTAATCTTCTCTTAGTTTTTATACTATATAGTACCTTGAAGACGCAAGATCAATCACTGCTGTATTGTAATGTAGAGCTGGGAGACAGAAAGATAAATGAGCTATCAAGTTGAGCATTTTGATAGCTAAGTTTAATTTTAACTAGCTCAGGAACATACTGTAGATAGGTGGATAAAGTCACGAAATGGAGCTTTTGTCTTTAAGACCCAACCTAAAGTCCATCAGAAAGGAACAAAACGAGTTCCTTAATGTCTGCTCAGTCTCACATGGACTTTTCAAAAAAATAAACAATTGCTGAAAATGAGAACACCATCAAACAGCCAAAATAAGAATCACACAAATCCGACAGTATGTGACTACATTTGGCACCTTTCATCTGCATATTCTACAGCTTCCACCCTCCACAGGCTCATTCATAAAGGCATTGGGACCACTTCCAATGCATAATACTAGGCATACATGAGAGTTGTGGCAGAAACAGGTCTCGGTACTTTATAAGGAGGGGTAAATACACTGTCATGCACATGATGAGGTAGATAGAGGGAAGTTTATCACTTGAGGGTACAAAATGAATCAGCAGCAGAGCAGGCAGCAGACCCAAGGAATCCTGACTCATCATTCATTCCATCTATGAGGCTTTCTACAGCACTGCAAGTAATTGATATAACAGCCAGCCAAGTCATTCATCCTTTTGAAAGTGCCCATTCGGGAAGGAGGCACATTCAGGTCCTTGTGCCTTTTATGGCTCACAGTGACTCAAATTCTGATGTGTTTCATGGGGTCTACCACAGAAACTTTAATTCCTGTGTTTTCTGCTTCTGTAATCATTCTCATTCTGATGCATGCCATACATCTATCACAGTGACGATTTCTAATGTACTCCACCCGGTCCTACTGCAATGACTAACACTAATGCACTGCACCAGGCTGTGAGGAATTTCCATCATGCATCATTTTAAGACCACATTGTCTTCAACAGGAAGCTCAGATTAAGACAGTTCTTGTATATACAGTTGCTCTGAATCTTAACTCTGGCCTTTTTCCATTAGATCACTAAAAAGGTTGAGCAGGGGAGCTAAATAAAAAGTAGCTCTCTTTCTATCTGCATTTCCAAGGAATTTATAAACACCCAATGGTCAACTTTTCCACAGGATGGATGAAAATTTCTTTTTCCCAGAGGTATATTCTGATACGCTGGAGTGAGAATAACTGAAATTCACAAATGCCAAAAGAAATGCTAAAATCATTGCTTCTTGTTCCATCAGGTCTAGTATAACAGTTGGATTTGGGGGATTTTTTGTTTAGGGGGAACAACATACCTGTACACACTTTCTCACATAATAAAGTAGATGCAATTGGAATGACTGATAATTATATCTCACCCAAATACTTAAGTTTTCAGTTACTGTGCTGATACTGAGGCTCTGAGCACACAGTTAATAACACATAGCATCCATTATTTTACCAAAATTGAAAATGCTGTGGCCACATGACACAAAGACCCAACCCAGTATTAATTTGTTCAGCTGGTTGAAAATTTGCCCAGAACATTTTGATGATTTAACTTTGCTCTAAAGGACTCTATATGGTATAAGATACCATCTGTCCTCCACTGTGTGGCATTAAGCCAGCATTAAAGAAAATAAACTTAAAAAATAAACCTCTGTAGCTTCCAGTTTTGCTAATTCAACAGACAGGTACATTTTTGCCCACACCCAAGCTGCTTCAAACATGTAACAGGAGCTGATGCAACAGGGCACATGGCCTCAGAGTTGAGATGCTGTTTTCTTCCCAGCTCACTACATATGCTTGTCAGTGCAAGATTCTGTGCTGCTTTTGCATTGGTACAGGTATTTTAGCCAGTGTGTTCCATGCTGTGGTGTGTGATGCAGTTTTGGTACTGCAGACATCCTGGAAAGACTTGTGCCAAAAGAGGACTTGTGTTCTGCAAGAGCAGGCTCTCATTATTAGAGCCCAATGCATAGCAAAGACATGCAGGTCAATCATTTTTAAAAGGTTAGAAATAGAATATGACTCTGGCCATTTTTATACTCTGTTTATACCCGCTTTAGAGAGCCCTCACACGTGCAAAGTCCCATTGGAACAAGAGTTCACAGGGAGTAAATCTCAGGCCTGTAGCTTAGAACCACTTAATCACACAACAGACTTCATTTCTGGCAGAAGTAATTAACAAAGGTTCAGTCATCTAATCAGGGAACAAAGGCACGACTCTGTCAGCTCATTGACCAATCACACCACCTGAATATTGAATCATGAATATTGACTACTCACAGCAAAGGGTCTGCAGGTAGCTCCCAGACCAAAATACGCATAAACCGAGGCTGCAGGTCAGTCAATGCAAACCCACAGTGTAAAACAACTTACTGCTGAGCACAGAGCGCTGGCAAACATGGGAGTCAGGGGTGGGGGGGGCAAAACAAAGCAGCTAAATCTGCCAGCCACTACAGATCCTGCTTGGCTGAGTATAAAACAGAGTGCAAGAAAAAGGGAGTGGAAAGAAGGGTTAGAAAAGAAGATGCTCCCTGCAGTGTCCTCTTGACAAATGCTGCCCAGAGGAAAGTTTAGAAGTGTGGGAGCACTTGGGTTTCCACAGGGCATGTCAAACAGCAGTGAACTCTTGTTTAAAAGCCCATCTTGCAGGCTCTACACCATGTACCAATTCTCCCAGACAGAGCATTCCTTATTCACTTCCCTTTTCCATATGCTTATTTTGACCCATGCCAAGCAAGGGTATTCTGCCAAAGCTGATTTCTTCTGCCCTGCTTGGGAGCTTGCTCCTTTGCACTGTTTTCAGCCTTCTTTCTTCATACTGAGGTGAACTCTGCTGCAGTATGAGGAAAGTGTGGGACAGGGAGGCGCCTGCGGCTCAGTCTCAGGTTATTCTGTTGATGGCTAGGGGCAGAACTGAGACTGAGCATCCTGAGACAGTGAGAAAGTTCCCTTTCGGATCATAGCCTCACACCATGCTCCTGCCTGTGCAGTCTAATGAATAATAGCCCCATCATCCAGACACCTTTTTCTGGGAGACCCAGCAAAATAGGAACCAAACTGAAGAGCTCAGGCTCATTCTAATTTATCACGTAAGCCTGACTCCCCGACAAATAGTCTTCACATTCAACAGGGTTCACACCTTTGGAAAGCAGCCCCAGCCCTGTTTATGGACTTTAAAAACAGAAACAAATCTAAGCAAACACTGAAAGAGGTGGAGTAAAACAGTGCAATAGCTTGTTCAATTCAAAGAGAAGCAATTTAAGCAATTTGACCATAGTGATGTCAACAGAAAACTGGTATGAAAGAGAGCAAATAAGAGTGTAAAAAGCTAAACAGAGAATTTAAGTTTATACATCCAAGTATAGCAGCGTAGGCAATAAGAAATTCCAGGCTAACAGTCTTGCAGTCAAAACACTGTGCAAAGAAGCTGCAGATCTGGGATTTATTTTCAGACCTAGCACAGTTTTTATGAATGACTTGGGCACCATCAGTACACCTTGTTCTAAGTCTTTACTTCCTTAATCATAAGAGAGAGCAATAATGCCAATAAACTGCTTCAGAAGAAGTATGAAGGACACGGTAACATTTGCAAGGTGTTCAGACACTAGCCGGACTGAGGAGACAAGAAAAGGCAGAAAAACAGGGGCTTCCTGGGTCCTCTTCTGTGAGGACACAGTCAAGCGTGGTAGAAGGTGACCAGCTGCCCACACAGAGACAGACAATGTTGAATCCAACCTGGCCTCAAACACTTCCAGGGATGGGGCACCCACAACTTTTCTCAGCAACCTGTTCCATTACCTCACCGCCCTAACAGTAAAGAGCTTTCTCCTAATTTCTAATCTAAACCTAATCTCTTTCAGTTTAAAGCCTTTCCCCCTTGATCATTCCTTCTGTGGGAGGGTGTCTGCATGAGTACGTGTATGTAGGCAAACAGTCCCCTCATGGGGCTGTGAAATCAGGCAATTAAAGGGATATAGCAGAACTCACCTGTATGGAACGAATAATTTCCTATTTTCTACCTCCCAAGAATCTCTCCTCTTTTACCTCTTCCAATGTTTCTGTTTACAAAAGGAACAGCATACTTTATTTATCACTTCTTCTCCTAGTCTCATCACTTCAGCTACTGAGGACACACGGATGGCAGTTCAGCGTCCTGTGCAGGAATGCAGCTGGCTCATGCCAGTCTCCGAATCAATGCAAAGAGATGGCCAAGACATGAGAATGTTTCCCAGAGCAGTTGCAGCTGACCTGTTGCAAAAGATACACTGAGCCTTCCACATAAAGACTTCACTGTTATAGACTGATGTTTCTTGGTATACCAGTCACAACTGTTCCTGAGGTCAAAAGCAACATAGCACCTTCCTTCCAGAGTGAGAAGAAGTTGAAATTACTTCCCCCAAGTGATTACTCAAACAAGGGAACTGCTCAAGACCTTTAATTGCTGGCAGCTCAGCAGCTCAACTGCTCCAGCACAGGGCAGTGAACCTTGACTACTTTACACTCCTCTGCCTCGGAACAGAGGTTTCTCCATTTGAGGTATCACAGGAAGAGAAATGAGGCAGATGAGAAGGGGCACCGTTTGTAAAAGAAAATGAGAGATTGGGATAGATGAACAATAGCAGAAAAGATACACTGATTATCTTAAATCACCTGGCAGAGAAGATTAGACAAAGAACAAATTTAAACATTCAGGGAGAAGGGAAAACAAGATGACTACTCTGCCTTGCTTTCCCTCACTGGCCTGCATCTCCTGCTTGCCTGCTGTAGCATGAGTGCTGCCACATTGCTGTGGACCAGAGAAATCTCAGTCCTACACAGAGAAGACAAGCAACTCCAAAGGTACAGCAAAGGAGCTGGAAATGGGTACCAGTGGGGAGCTACAGGCTTTCCTTGGGGTCAGAGAGGTGGGACAGCAGTGCTGTGTTGGCCAGGTCTCTGCCAGGGCTGTTTGCTACCAGCCAGGGTGGCAGTGGGGAGCCTGGTCTCCAGCTGAGCTGGTCTCTCGTGTTCACAACAGGACTATGTCAGCCCTGGTTACCCACACATCAGAGTACCCAGAAAGCAGAGGAGAAGCCGTGTCTTCTTGTCAGCTGTCTGCTGCATGCCAAGGTTGGGAAGTTCAGAGGCACAGCTGGAGACAGTGTGGAAGGGAAGGACAGAGCTGCAATGTTTTTCAAGGATGTAGCAACCTTCATAGCCAATCAAACCAATTGTCCAACTCTTGTAACACCTTCTCTCAGGCAGTGGCTAGGGGCATCAAGGATGGATGTAAAACACTTAAAATGGGAAATAACGAACTAATATGTCCATTGGGGAAGTTTCTTTATAACGCCAGGCAGTTAGTGGCTGGATTTATGCCCTGAATCTCAAGGGCTGATATTTCTTATAAATTTTTTATTTTCTTTAATGTAACTGGGAATGTTCTCACTATCCACACAAATATACCTTCTTTTTCCCTTTTTTTTTCTTTTTCCTAAGGCCTTGAGCTCAGTGGGTGACACCCTGCAGCAGGGAGTTCCACAGTTTAATGGGGTACCATAAAAAAATTCTCAACACTTCCAGATCTACATTGCCTTTTTATTCAAAGGATACCCTTTTGTCCCTGTACTAAGAACCTTTTTAAATATTATAATTTATATACTTTTAACATACTCCTTCTTATTCATCTCTTCTCTGAACAATATCTTCCTTCATCTTTTTCAGTTTCTCCTTATCTGAAAATCCTTCCAAGCCTCCAGACCATTTTCACTGCCTATCTCTAAGTTCTGCTATACTCTTTCTTTTTTTTAAAAAAAACGCTGATGAGAAATTAGCTAAGTATGAAAGGTGAGGGTTTATCAGTAAGTTTATAATGGTATTATATCTTTAATGGTAATTTCTGTCCTATGCTGTAGATATTTATTCTGTGCATCTAGTTATGCTAAGTTCAAGGAAAGATGGGGGAGGGGGGGTTTCTAACTTCTCTGAATAAGCATCTTTGTACAGCAGCTATCTCCTGCAGTTCCTCATGCCTATGAATACAACTCCCATCTTCTGTCTTAGTGTGTCTTATCAGGCTGTTTCTTGTTGGGATTCATCATTAGAACGGTGACCTGGTAGGGTTATATAGCTGCCCAACTCCTATCAAAGGAGAAGTTGAAACATTTTCTGTTATTTTTAAATATAGCCTTGTGTCGCCTTATTTAACTTTAATGTTCTGTTTAATGCATCTCTCTGTAGTCATCTAAGGGAATGCTCCACAAGGAAAAAAAGCAGAGAAAACTTGCTAGGTTTTTTTCTCTGTTCAGTTCTGCTCTGAAGTGATGTTCAGAGAGGAAGGATTGCCCGGCTGATGGGACTAGGGCAAAGCCTACGGCAGAAAGAGTCAAGTCCCTGCACTGCACTCCCTTCGCCTCCCTCACATGATCTTGTTACTAGCAGAAGTTATGGGTGGGCAATCACACGTGATCGAGTTTCTGATGCTTAACTAGTTACTGTTCATCAGCTGAACCACAGAGGCAAAGATGTCCATATTTCCTATCTTTAGAGACAGCAAAATAAAATCTCTTCACTTAAACTACCTCTAGGAGCATACCAAAGGGCAGTTAAAGCTGGCCAGCTGTCACTCACTCAGCTATGAAAGCACATCCATTCTCTCAAGGTTTCTGCACCTGCAGTGACACCTTAAGTCACAAGAGAGTGGGGAGGAAGCAGCAGGAAAACTGTAAGGCACCTGTATAGAATAATATGTCACAGCACTGCAGCCACATGGCTACGTGTCTATTGCACTCCTGAGAATACAAAACAGCAGCAGCTGTGGCACCACACAGATACGTGGCCTCTCTGATCTCAGGTCCTCCTTCTCTCTTCCCCTCAATAAACTTCATCTGGGGTCAGTTAAAGGGTGAATCCAGCCATATGGACCAAAAAAAGAGAAGCTGTAGTGGGGGAAGTCTTGGAGCCAGGACAACGTTCCTGATACTGCCACAGGAAGGATGGCAGCAAGCACATGTGCCAGGGTAGAGTAGCACCAGAACATCCACCTCCATTGGGTGGTGTGCTAGCTGGAGCAGACTGTGCTGCTGAGAGAGGCAAGCCCCATATCTTTCAGGAAAATGCACAGGCAAAGTAAGCAGCATGATTAAGATTAGTGCTTGGTTAAGGTAATGCAACAGGAACAGCCTGTTTTGGCTATATTTGAAGCCAGCTCTGAGCTGTCATGACACAAGTGCTGTTTGGTGTGAAAAAGAAATAGAGTTAACAAACACTGCTAATAGGAGGAGGAAATAAGAAGAACCTTCTCCTTATTGTGACACATTGCCCCATTATTTTCAGGGCTATTTTTTTTGCAGGTTTAGAAATAAACTCTGAGCTGTTTTGCAAACCCTTCATATTCACTGCAAACATCTTATTTTATTATCTGCCTTTTTGTTGTTGGTCTTCTTTCTTCTTCCTCCTCCTTTTTATTTTTTTTTTTAATCCATTCAACCATTTATTGGAACTTATATTCTCCAGTGTGCATTTCTTCTTTGCTACACTATCTCCTGCTTTTCACAGATAAACACCTCACACCTGGGAGACAGGCTCCTCTAATTAGTATTAAAACCTGAAGTTTTTTTCCACCCCTCTTTGAAGCTTTCTAGGATGCCTTTTCATGAATAATAATGCTCTCAATTCAACATAATGCAACATTCAATCAAAAGATGCTGTAGCAATCACTTTCCAACAAGGAACATTGGCCTTTCCTTTTCTTCTGTACAGCTGATGACGAGGCAATAAAAAGTTCAGCCTGGAAAATGTGCTAAGAAGTCATGGTTTCCACTTGTGGCAGCCTGTGGCCCTCGAGATGCTCTATGCAGAGGGCTCAGTGTCATTTGTCATCTCTCCAGCTCCCCACTGCCATTCTCCGACACAACAGGAGTTCTGGCTGCCTGATGCCCTGTCAAATAAATCCCTTAAGAACAGCAGTTCCCTCTCAGTCAGCCAGCCCCCCTGCACAGCATGGGACACCCACAAATCTTTTCCTTCTTCCCTGCAGATCACTTCTGGTTGAAGTCCCAGACTGCTGCATAAGTGATGCCAACTGTGCTGCTGCCTGCAGAAGACACCAAGGTCCCAGGCACTATGAATGCACATGCTGTAGACCATTTCCAATGGAGACTTCCTTCACAGAAATTCACAGAATCGATCTTTCCACAGAACATGTAGGTTTCAATGGAAGGAAAAATCAGCATTCTTCAACAAGAAGCTGTTTCCTGACAGTTTTCCTAATCACTTTTATTCAGAAGCTAGCTAGGGTCACAGCCTCTGCTCCCTACAGCCAGACAAGTAGTACCACAGACTCCATAAATGATACTGCCAACAGGGAACTATTGCAGCCATGGCTAGATAATACCTGCCACAACATGGGCCATCTAGTCTTACAATCATTAGGAGTATTTTTTTCTTATATTAACATTCTGAAAATGAATTTCTTTGCTCTGTGCTTGTACGTACATGGAAATACACAGAAAAATTTTTGCAGATACATGCTAAAATGTTGACAGAGGAACTCGAATGCTGTTGTAGCAACATCTATAACTTGGCACCCTTGCATGGGAACCAGTTCTACTACCTTTGCTCTTGTGTGAAGAAGGAGCTTGATTATTTTAGGAGCTTCAGCCTTCCCTTTTCTGCCAAATATCATTACAATTGCTCTTTCAGTTCCACTCAGCTGCTTCCAAAAAGCCCATTTCATGAATAAGACTTTACATTGCTGTACATAGCACCTGTACATTGAACTCTGTGAGGCAAGCTGGAAAGCACTACTAAGAGTGATAGCAGTTAACCAACAGATATGTTTTAGAATAAAATATCTAACTGAAGAAAGTGTTCCAATGTCAGTTCCAAGCAGGGCAGAGGTACTGACAGTTTTTATGTCCACAACAGCTTCTGAAGGCTCTCTTAGTTTCCTATTGCAGCTGATCTCAACTAGCCATATTGAAGTAATGCCATAAAGGACTGAAGAAAAAAAACACACTTTCCCAGTGTCAGATCCGAGCTTGTCTCTCAAAAGTCAGCTAAAACTTCTGAACAGCAGGATATGTCCTACCTTTTTTAGTCAGTCCATAAGCACATTCCTACTGATTCCAATAGATGTCCAAGAGATGAAGAAATCATTTGGGACTCTGAAGTTCTCCATGGACGGGTCCTTCAGAACTACACAGACAGGTGGGATTTGTTGCCTGAGCAATGCCACCCTCGTGGGTGCACTGTGACAATGAGTCACAATTCACAAGGGGATGCTGTACTGAAGGGAAACTGTCAGCTAGGGAGAAGGCTTAGGAAGACATGGCACTTGGGACATTTGTTCCCTATCATCAACCCTAGAAAGCTTTGAGGACCTTAACTAGTCCAAGGAGACTGAGGAACTAAACAGAGGAGTAGAAGGACTAGATATTTTTCTGGACCTGGAAGAATAGGAATGAATCCTGCAGACATAGGGGAGTGCTTCAAGTGTATAAACATCAGACTTTAGTACTACCTGAGGTGTCTGAGGAGTGCTGAGTTGTCTGTACAGGACAGGTGGGTGTGACAAAATCTCACAGGAGAGTCCTGCCCCTCTGGAGAGGCAGCTGGAGTGGCTACAGAACCGGTTACCTGTCTGGGGGTGTCTTTAGTAGTCAGAAAGGCAGTCAGAATTTATGCAACCAGAGCTGTGTTCTGTGGGTTTCTTATACTTCCTCAGGCATCTGATAGTGGACTGTGAGGCAAGCCAAGATGCCAAGCTAGACTCACTACTGGTCTGATGCATAAAGACAGTGCTGGGTGGCAAAGATCCCCATCCCTGATGTGAAATGTCAGGGGAAACATGAGAATGCAGCATTGTAATTACAAGTTTGCTTTTCATTAAATGTTTCTTGCCAGTCTCCTTCCATCCCATCCCCCTCCTCCTCCCCAAATAAAGAACTAGCTAGGCTCAGTGCAGTTCTGAAAATTATCTAAATGCCCACTGGGCTGAAGGGTCAGCTAGTTCATCAGCCATAACAATTAAATTCTGGTTATTACCCTTTATTACTATACAAACTAATCCCATATATCTCATGAGCTGGTGTTGAGGTGACTTCACGCTCCCTAGAACTCGTGCCATTAATTAGAGTGTAGTCAGCTCTCCTCTGATTTGCAGCCCCCCTTCTCCCCACCACCTTTGTAGCTCTGTGTCCCTGTACCCACCATGCTCCTGGCATCCCTTATTCCTGCCTCACAGCTCCCCCTGTACCTAGAACTGGGGTGCCCATTAACAGCTTTGCCTGTTTTCCGTGTTATTCTAGCCCTGAGCTCCCCTCACAATTCTTGCTCTTATCTTGAATTTGAAGCCTCTCTCTCTGTGCTGAGACTCTTGCCTATTAAACAAGCTTTTACTTAAACAGAATCAGCTAATCATACTGAATTATGCCAGATTTTAATGTGGCTTCCATACACAGATACATGCCCATAGAGATTCAAGCTGAGAACACCAAACCCACATCAGCTTTGATCTAAGACACTACAAGATAGGACCCTTGATCATATTCCTAATGCTAATTAGTAATCACCTTCCCCTTTTCCTAAGATATATGTGTCTGAGAACACTGTTGCAGATTTGGTCATTGTTGCTGATTTGGACAAATTAATGGCTGTACACGCAGGACGTAGTGACATTTCTATAAGAAAGTTTAATAGTAATGAAGTGGTTCCATTGAATCAAAAATTATAAACTTTTGCAGCTCTCCTGTAATTGCTATTCAGAGAGTTGTTCTAATAGCAAGACTCCAAAAGGAAATGAGCAGCAGCATGTTTGTAATGAAAGCAAAATATCTTCCATGAAAACAATAGAAACCCCGTTCTTGGATTAACTCTGCGTTATATCCTGAGAAACGCAGATTCCGATCTAAAACTCAGATTCCAGCTCTAAAATATCTTATTACTTTTTGTAATTTCTACTCTCAAACTGTTATCATGTAAACCAACAATTACAAAAACAACAACGGTGCAGGTTTCCCCACTCCCATTACTTTCTCTGAATGGTAGCGACAACATATCCCCCAGCCACTATTAGGAATCGCACTACAGTTCGTGCTCTTATGCTACTGCAAAATCATCTCACATAATGAACCACGTACAGTGTAATTGATGGAAGTCATATAACTCATGCAAACAAATGGATGCCTAACAAATAAACATTTCCAAAATGAACTAGCACTATTTGTGTGCTCAGCTGAGATATGAACTGCATCTGCTGCAGGTGACAGACAGAAATGACAGAAACTGAAAAAATAAAATGAAAACCTAAATATTTACTAATTTAATCGGTTCTTCCCTCCGTATTTGTGTTGGGGGGAATATACACCCTAGAGGTCTTAATTTTAGTCCTAAATCTTAATTCCAGTCCTAAGGCTTTGTGGGATCTAGTATACAGGCATCAGAACTGCTCCATAACCAAGGTTATGTATGGAGATTTCCACTGGCTGGTATATAATTGCTGAATTTGATTTTCAAATTTGGCATCAGGGAAAAATGGATTTATTAAATAATGGCTTCAATTGAAGATTTAGAAACTCTTACAAAGTAGACATTTAAAGATGCCCATTGAAATTCAGGCCTGTTTTTCTTACATTTCTTTAGGTTTCACTATCTTAAATCACATATGCTGCGCACACATCACATTTCACCCAGTATCTCATCCTTACAATCTTTCAGACATAGGGCAGGTATTGGGACTTGAAATCAAGACCTTTAAAAGTTATTTCTATCGTTTTTTGCAACTGGATTTAGCCTGGCAGAGAAAACCAATAGATGCGAGGGCTGTCATCAACACCATGCTCTGCTATGCATCAAGGTGAGAAAGAGACCTTTGTGCACAATGTAGTTTATGGACACTGCATTTCACTTAATGAAAGGGAGTAAAATACAGATGCTCTTTCCAAATAGCAAGGTCTTCCCTTGCTTTCCTTTCAAGCATATTGTCAGTGTAAATGGAAACAAGCAAATCCTAACCCCAAGCAGATCGTGTAATTCTTACTAAAAAAAAAAAAAAAAAAGTTAGTCTTTGAACTCATCATAACCTCAGAGGTACAAAAGGTTTGTAAAGAGAGAGCCCCTTGCAGAAGGCACAGACTAGGATCCCAGCTCCTTACTCATGTGAAAACAGCAGCTGCTTTGGTTCTCCTAAGATTTTCTCTCAGGTTAGCTGCTGACACCAAAAAGTGCTGGGGGAACCTGACTCGGGTGCACATAAGCAAACAGCTGTGGTGGTCTCAGAAGTCACCTCTTGCTAGCTGCCTGCTCCCAAGTCAGCCTGCCTGATTGTTGCTGCTGGCAGAAGAACTTACCTGGTCTATAGCTGCTGCCATACACAGCAGCAGCCCAAACCCACCTTCACCATCTGCTTCTGCTGGCATCTTGGGCTGTCAGCTGCAGTGGCTGGACAGCAAATAGGCCCTCTCCCTGTTTTTTTAATTCCAGATAGACCCAACAGAAGAGTGGGGTAGGCACCAGGGGGTGGCTGTGGTAGCAGTAATATCTGCCAAACACTGAACACCAGAGATTCTAGGAACTTTATGTGTTAGCCACACTGAAACAAGAGCCCAAAGTGTCATCTGAGGTCTTGCTTGCAAGGGAGAGCTCCAGCAGTCGTGGGGATGCAGATACTGAGCTTAGCAGAATGAATCCCAGCATGAACACCATTATCCCCACATGAGAAAAGGGGGCTTAGGGGCAGAGCGCTGGGGTATTGCAAACATCTTCCCAAATAACATCAGCTAATCTGAAACAGGCTCCTCTAATAGCCAAAAAATTGCACCCTGTACAAAGATTATACCTGTAAACCTTATCAGTTTAAATCTACCTTTGCAGTCATATTAGAAGGATGTTCCTATACAGGCAGAGTCTAAGGAAGGGATAAAGCACACACCAGGAGGACCTGCTGGTTACGCAGGGTCAAGGGGAGAAAGGGCTGAAGCACAGCTTGAGAGGAAAGATGGGGGGGCAGGTCTGACATATCAGTGGTTAGAAGAGTGAGGGAAGATAAAATGCCCTTCAGGAGGAGGTTCTTGTGGATTATAGCTCTACACCCTTGAGCACACTGCTGTACAGCAGTCATGGTAATAATTAATAATAAGGAAATGATTCTCGCCCTGTTCTGGTCACCTTATTAAAGTGAGGATATTGTGGAAATGGAAAAATCCCAGCAGGACAGCACCTGGGATGATAGATGGATGGGATGCATTTTTAAAAGAGCTCACTACATTTCAGGAAACATATTTCTGAAGGGAGAGTGGCTGCAAAGCTTTTATATTCCTTGTCTACTCTGCTGCTCCCAGCTGCTGTCAGAGAAAGGACAGGACGAGGTGAAGTGGGCCTTTGCTCTGACCAACTGGTGGCCAATTATGTTGTGGTCTGTAGCCCTAAAATGCTTTACTACACCACCAGCCATGTCTTTATACTTCTGTTGCCATTGCCCTTTGGGTTCTTACTGCGACAAGGTACAGAAGCTGTACTTTCTTAATGGCCAGAGCGGCACACAAAATCTAGCAGGAGATGCTGTTTGCCCAGAAGGATTCCTAGAATCCTGTTTTCAAGTGTTCGACCAAGCTGTAGTTTCTGCTTTAGCAAGGGATGCTCTTAAGTAGTTTTAATGCACAAGAAGTCAAAATAGGCTTTGTTTGGATATCCTGGTGTGGCAAAGGTGTCTTGAACATAAATGGTGAATTCTGATGTACACAAACGCAAAGGAGGGAATACATTTTGGCAAAGCTGCTTCTAGCCACTAGCAGTCCCACCACAGGGGCTCTGTAAAGCCTAGGGGTCACCTCCCTGGCATGAAGCAAACGAGGAACTCAGCAAAGAAAACTTTCCATGACATCTTTCAGTGCTTTTTGCTTTGCCCCTGCAAATTCAGTCTGCAGCTTCTCTTGCCAAGGTTTCTAGTTGACATGGTGGGCTAACTGAGAATGGGCCATTCAACCTGCTCCCACTGAGCCACAAAGGACAGACCTTTTCCAAGGACCTGTGTTACAGTTTAAAGGGGTAGGGAGAAAAACAAAGAAACAAAAGAAAACCTTAGCCCTCCAAAACAATTGAACAATATTTCCCCGGTTAATAAATAACAGGCTCAGCTGGGGAATTGTAATTGTGTGTATAATGCATCTCAGATCTACAGTATAATTACACACTGGAAACCATTGACTAATAAAAGGCACCAGCCAGGGGAAAGGATGCCGTCTTGCCATGGGTTGACAGGCAAGCAACAAACAAGGTGCACTTTTTCACCTTCTATTCAATAAAACCAGGGTATTAAATATGCAGGCAGAGCAACTCCATTAAGCAATTCACTTCCTTCTTTTTCTTTCTCTTTTTTTTTTTTTTTTTCTCTTCTCCTCCTTTTGTTTCCATCAAGACAGGGAAGGTTAAAAAAAAAAAAAAAAAAAAGCTATATATGAAACCCCTGACTATACGTGAGCTGTGCTTTAATGAGGCTGCATCTTGGTCCCTCTGCAATACTAAGTAAACATGTTTCTCCCCCTGCAAAGAAAGGCTTTGCTTGTCTGGGCCGAAGGGAAAAAAGCTTAGGGAATAGTAGGAGGTTTTTTCTCTGCCCACACCCCTTCCTTCATTCCCACTAAAATAAAATCCTTCGTTACATTACAGAGGGAACACTCTTTCACAAACTTACAGCAATATAAGCTATTTCCATACCACTCACAATGCATTTGAACCTTTATAGGAAATCAGAGAGCAGGGGAATCACCTGAAAACCACGTTTCAGTTTCTAAAACTTATGTAATCACACCTGGATTTAAACAAAACAGCCAGCTCCTTTTTTTTCAGTATGCTCTGAACTGAGGCACTCAAGTCAGTGCACACCTCCAGAAATTCTGCCAGAGACTCACTCAGCCACTTATGATGTCAACCCTGGCTGGAAAACTAAAAAAAACAGAGTATCACATGACTATGTAAGAGGACTACTACATGAGTATTGCATGACTAGTTTGAGGCTCTGGAAAATATCTGGTGTAGTGCTTTGCTGTGGGACACCCACTATGATACAGAAAGGGTACTGAAACAGGTTCGATACACAACATAAACCCCCTTTCCACCCTTCACTGAAGCACTGAGCAGGACTGAACGACTGGAGCCTTTGCCTCCACCGCCTGTAAGCCAAGCACTCAGCTGCTGCTCCCTTGTCTTTGTAAGGAAAGAGGTAGCATAACCCCTCACACTTCCAGCTGCCCTGGCAAAAGGAAGGAGAGCACTGACACGAATCCTTTCTTTCTTCGTGACTGACCTGCCCATCACAAGCTCACAGCACAGATGACCACTTGGGTCAGAGATGGGTGAGCACAGTGAAGCAGGCTGAGCTGCTTCAGCCTCCTCATGCACCCTCTCAGCTCACGAGTATGATGAGATGTGTCTGTCTGCAGGTTTTTGTTTCTCTACTCCCGAGGAAGGAAACATCAGAGACATGCTTCCCACAGACTGAGGAGTCAGGTATTAAACTAGAATCCTGCATCCACATGCACCAAGTGGGTGAGCTGCTAATTGAGAAACCCCACTGCTGATTAGCAAGCACTTCTAGTCTCAGACGCTTCCAGCCGATGCACCTCATTTCCCACCTGTGCCTGCAAGAGTGCAAGTCCAGTAATGACCCCGCTGAGCTCCTCGGGATGTGAAGCCTGGCCTTGAAACACGCAAGGGAGAGCAATTGAGCTGCGCTCGCTGTCACTGCCTCCCTCCCGGGGCCGGGGAGGGAGCGGAGAGAGGGGAGTTGAGTTGGGAACGTTTCCTGACTCAGCAGCAGTGCGTTCATTCGCGGAGGCACTGCGGCTGCCACTGCTAATAGGTTGTGGTAATGGAGAAGCGTCTCGCAGGCAGGACGGTGGGAGGCTGATCAGCTCCAGCAGAAGAAGTGAGGTCAGTGGTAATGAGCGACAGCGATGAGGAATGCAAATTGCGGGAGGATTTATGGAGCAGTTTCTGCTCAGTGAGCAGATTCCAGATAAGTGGACTGTTAATAAGGCAAGCAAGCTCTTTGGCAGTGCCAGCTGTTAGAGGGGGACTGGCACACTTTTTTTGACTGGCATTCACACGAGGCTGGTTGTAAGGGTGCCGACAGCACAGACACCATTGCATACATGTTCCCTCACCACACACACACGCAGGGGTGGCACATGCCAACATGTGCTGCTGTGCTCTGCCACTACACAGCAGGATATGGTCCTGTGCCAGGACCAGGGAATGATGAAAGAAAGCAGGGATGGGTGGCAGAAGACTGCTTACCAGAACACAAGGGAAAGCTGAAAAAGAGCACAGTTTAGCAGGCTCGAGCCCTAACCAAAGCCATTTTTATCCTCTCTTCTTCTTTCAATTCTTCCCTGCTTTCTTGATCTCAGAATATGCTATGGTGTTGGAAGAGTATCTCTTACCAGCCCCCCAATGAAGTGATCTGAAGGCACACACAGCAAATCCCAGCTGAGCTGGGAAGGGCAGGCTTACCTTGCCCACCTCTTGCCTGCTCTTGCTTGAGTCTCTCGGGATTATTGTTACTGTGAATTTTTAATGGTAGGTGTCGTGGACTCTGCTGTGGAATGCCACTCTTAGTGCAGTCTGCAGTGTGCTGGTGACATACCGGAAATCTTTTTTCGTTTTAGTATTATTCTTTTTGAAAACTGTTGGATTTTGTCAGTATATGCCTTTTGGCATTAGGAGAGTAGCTAGTTTCTCGGCCATAGCGCTGCCACCTTAGACTGCTTGATGTGGTGACGCTCCTGAGCCTTGTAAAGCTTCCCTTCCCAGCACTGGCCTTGCAACTTTCCTCCAAGGAATCTGCCTACCAGAAAATTAGATTCTAGTCTTCAGGTTAACGAGACCTTGCAGATGAGCTGCTGTTGAGCCCCCATTGTTAGTAGGAGCAAGTCCACACCATCAAAGGAGGTGAGTTGTGAAGCCCCACTCAAAGTTCTTATTGTAAATCCTGAGTTGGGTCTGCCCCACCAGATTGTATTAAGAAGATTGTTCCTCAAGCAGGGGTGGTGGGAGCAGTCTTTTCTGGAGGGACCATCCACAAGACAGAGGAACATTAATGGACCCTCCTTTAACACTGGACAAAGCAGAGCAAGTTCCCAGATTAAGGGGCCTCCCCTCTCATCCCTGTTCTGAGCCAGCACACAGGGCTCCCACAGACACGTGCATATTGGGTGACATGGTGAGGGAGAGCAGGCGACATGGACAGGGGAACCCGGATTCTGCAGCAGTCACCGTGCAGACTGTGTTATCTGCAGGACCCCAGCAGTCGTGTGCCTCTTGGAACTTCTCGGCAGCACCGACCTCCTGGCTACATTTAGGCATGTCCTTCTGGAGCAGCAGAGGCACACGGCAGTGCACATCTGCTTCTTTGCAGCACCACAACAGAGGAGTGAGAGACAGGAAACAAATGAGTTAATTTCATCCTGAATACATGAGACTTGACAAGTCTATTAAAGGGCTGTAGCCTACTGTGTCTCATTATGAAAAATTAGTGCTGTCCTATAAAAATACTGGAGACAGTGTGTCACTTATGGAAAGGATGTCTTGAGGATATGGTCTTTTCTTAATAGGCCCTACATCATCAGGGACAGACATACATCAGCAGTGAGCCAAGGGGATTTGGACCTGGGAGCTAGTACCTCTCATGTCTGACACCTTAAGGATACTCTAGTTTTCTCCATTTCTTTCTGCTTGAATGAGGAGAAGCTGCAGTAGCCAGGGGTCAAATGGACCAAAGGAGAATTTTGCTTGCTTCCTGAAGTGTCTCAGAGAAAAAAACAGTAAGAAAAACAATAGATTGGATTAGAACAAAACAAAACTGTGTAAAGGTTTTTGGCAAATAAAAGTAAACTACAAACATTTTGTCTTGGGCCAATCTCACATTGGGTCAATTCAAACACAATGTTTTATTTCTTCTCTGGGTTATTCAAACTGCTGCCTAATCTTTTTAATGTAGATCAGTGTTAATGCCGTTTCAAAAAACAAAGATATTTCTGTGAAAAGAACATCAAAATTAAATATTTGAGTGTTTCAAAAATGAAACACTAGTCAAATCCAAGACGTTTTGACATTTACAATAATTCTTATCTCTCTTTTCCCCCTGGGTCTTTTGGGAGGAGTTTGGAGGTTTGGGGTTTTTTTGCTATAACTCTTTACCAGATTTGGACTAAGCATATCCACGATTTTGGCTCTCCACTTCTCATTCTCTCCCCATCCCAGACCCTTCTCCACCTCTTTTAGTGCTTGTTAAAGGGTTTTGCTATCTCTGTTTGCAAGGCTGAACCTTCTCAGGGCTCTGGGGACTGATCCAGTGCAAAGCAAAGAATAAAAATGTGTTTCACTCTGCCTCTTCCCTAGTACCTGGGAAGGACCCCAGGAACTCAAATCGCTCTGTGCCATTTAGCACCTTGCTAGCTTTGCTGTGACCACAGGCAAACAAACACATCAACTACATGCAAGCAAATGATCAACGGGAAGGCAGGGATGAGTCCTACTAAGCTGGGCATCTTTACTGGAGGGCAGTAAAGAAAACTAGCTGCCCCTACTGAAGCACAGTAAAGCTGACCAATAAAGCTATGGCTGTAATATGGTGAAGGGCAGAAGCATCTCATGCAGTAACAGAAGCAAGCTGTATTCACCAGCACCCTCAGAGATCAGAACTTCACACCTCAGGGATGTTCAAGCAAAAGGCTAGCTCAGTACATTTTTCTGACCTCTTTTCTTATAATTAAAGTGAAAAGATTTCCCCTGCCAGTTACCTCTCTAGAAATGTTGTCTTCCAGAAAGGCAGAGGAAAGAACACATATGACAGCTGGAAGAGAAACCAGGCTTTGCCTCACAAAAGAAAATACAAATGAGCAATCTGAGTGCCATCAACCTGCTGTGAGAGAGAAAGAGAGCAAGAGAGAGATCGAGGTAGGATCAAATCCCTTGTTAGACCTTAAGCTGTCTGGAATTAGGCCACTTTAAGAAGCAAAGGGACTAGAGTTTAAAGGATTCAGAGAATTTCCCATTTCTTGAGATAACTATGACCTTTACAAAGAAAACTACAAAGAACCCAGCACATAAAGGAATGAGACTTCTGTGGCTTTCCTTTTCTTTTTCTTCCTTTCTTTTTCTTTCCTTTTCTTTTCCCCTCTCTCAGCTTTCTTTGTAGAAACAGATAAATGTACTGCCCTTTCTTGGAAAGATGCAGTTCTCCCTCAGTTAGAGCTTCATAATAAAATTGCCAATACCACTGCCACTGGCCTAATGGGAAATTTGCATGGAGAATACAGCTGTGTGAGACTCACCATTTAAAAATCCTGCCTCCACAGTATGCTCTGGAGCAGAGGTACAAAAGATCCAACAACTGGGCTCAACTCTAGCCTAAATATGTTGAAGCCTTAGACTAAGTCCACTGATGTCTAAGAGAAACGCCTTAATGCAGATGGACATGTGCTAGCACACGTTTCTACCTCTATCCAAATGCTTCACAGCTACATAGGCATGGAGTGGTCAGCGGTGTGTGTTTCAGTTCTTCTGGAAAGTGGTTCCTTGTGTCCACTGACACTCCACTCAGATTTGAACCTGGGCAAGGCAAATCCACCTGCTGATATCTACATTGTGCTCTTCTGTCAGTCTGCCACAAAGGTTTACATGCTTTGAAGCATGTAAAACCTTCAAAAATTGGAAGAAATTCTCTGTAGGTGCAACTAGCTGTAGAGAAGCAACTACAAGCCACTAGTGTGTGAACCAGAGAACACAGGCAGAAGATGAGAAGGGAAAATGAATTAAAGAGCTTGTTTGCTACATAAAGAAGGAATACATCTCTTCTACACATAGAGATTCAGAAAGCACTGTGTAGTCACAGGAGTATTGAGCATGACACACCCATCACATGTATACAATACCCTGTGGTACCCCTGTACACAAAAGCTTTCACAGGCATATGAGGGACTGGAGACAAACAGAACACCCTAAATGGAAAAAGTCAAAACACAGACTTGCACAGACAGCTGTTACCAGAAACTCAACTGTGAATAAAAACTTCTGTGACCATGCAATCATTTCCATAGGCACAGAAAATTCCAGGCATGCAGGTCTGTAGCCACACACATGATACAAGTCACTGTGTGACAGACTTCATACACCATCACATGCTCTCAGAAACATGTAACTTCCCAACACACATATTTATAGCGACCATTTATACAGCAGCACAAATGTAAACCTATTCCCAAAAGGTTTCCACACAGCCTCAGTAATAACCATCCACACACATCACTGAACAACTAATCTACACCTGCAGGTATTCCTGGCCACAACGCACGCAGGCACAAGCAAATGGGACACTTGCCCAGTGTATTGGGTTTCTGTGCCAAGTTTTGGTGGGGTGGGTGGGGGGAGGTTCTACAGGGGTGGCTTCTACGAGAAGCTGCCAGAAGCTTCCCCCATGTCCGGCAGAGCCAATGCCAGCCTGCTCCGGGATAGACCCACCACTGGCCAAGGCTGAGCCAATCAGGAGTGGCAGTAACACCTCTGTGAAAACATATTTAGGAGGGAAAAACAAAGTTGTTGGGCAGATGAAAATTGCAGCCAGAGAAGAACAGAGTGAGAACATGTGAACAATAATGTAGACACCGAAGTCAGTGGAGAAGGAGGGGAGGAGGTGCTCCAGGTGCTGGAGCTGATGTTCCCCTGCAGCCCATGATGAAGACCATGGTGAAGCAGGCTGTCCCACTGCCATCCATGGAGGACCACAGGAATGCAAAGATTCACCTGCAGCCCATCGAGGAGACTCACACCAGAGCAGGTGGATGCCTGAAGAAGGCTGTGATCCCATGGGAGGTCCATGCTAGAGCAAAGTCCTGGCAAGGACCTGCTGACCCAAGGGGAGAGGAGCCCAAGCTACAGCAGATTTTCCTGGTGGGACTTGTGGCTGTGTGGGGAACCCATGCTGGAGCAGCCTGTGCATGAAGGACTGCACTCTGTGGGAACATGACCCACGTTTGTGAAGAACTGTTGCCCGTGGGATGGACTCACACTGGAGAAGTTCGTGAAAGACTGTCTCCTGTGGGAGGGACGCCATGCTGGAGCAGGGGAAGGACTCCTCTCCCCGAGCAGCAGCAGAAACACCAACTGATCGTAACCTCCATTCCCTGTGTCCCTGTGCTGCTGGGGGAGAGAAGGTAGAACTTTGAAGGAGGGAGGGGTGGGGGGAAGGTGATTTAATATTTATTTTACTTCTCATTCTCCTGCTCTGATATTGTTAGTGATAAATATAATTAATATTCCTACTCTGAGTCTGTTTTGCCCATAACAGTGATTGATAAATGACCTCTCCTGGTCCTTATCTCAGCTCATGAAGCCTTTGTTGTATTTCCTTTCTTCTGTCCAGTTGCAGAGGAGAGTGAGAGCTGGTGTCCAGTCAGGGTCAACCCACTACAACCAGCCAGATGTAGATCAGTTGTAAGCATAGGAACACCTGCTTACCAGACTGCTACAGTGAATGACCAGGCATCAGAGTCTCATTGGTGAAGGTCTGCCTAGCTACTAGGAACTCACCCCTTCTCTTTGAGGTTCAGCTTCTTCAGCCACTTCACGGTCTTTGCCTGCAAAATTGTTCTTTCCATTCCTCCATCCCTCTTTCCCTCTGAAGCTCTCTTCATAAAAGAATAACACAGCTGAAATAATAGTCTAACACATAGCTGCCTGATGGCCTTCCTTTCATGCTTGCTACTCAACCACGTGGACAAATGCACATTCAGCTGCCAGTTGCAGCACAGTCCAAAAAAGCATTAGAAGGTAAATGAAAGGGAGAAAAACTTCAGGGATAAATCCCTCGTTGGGTGCCAGGCAGCTAAAATCAACAGCATAACACCAGGGCTGAACTTGGCCCAGCATGGTGTTTTGATGAACTAAACAATTAATTAACAAATATCTCCCCAGCAGATCTATTCTTGCGGCAGAGTGTGCGAGGAACACACAGATCCATGTAAGAGTTCTATCGCCACCATTACATGCTGGAGAATAGCATATAATTAATTATAATGATGGCAAAGATTAGATCGAAATTCCTCTACAGTGTGTACACAGCCCAAACAGACAAAATAAATCAGAGCGCCCATACCCTAATCCAGCAGCTTCAGAGGATTAAAGAGGTGCATTCTAATCACAGGCTCACAGCAGCCCCACTCAGTATGCGCAGACCTGCCCCCCATACCCAACTGTGTCTAAGGGACCCCAGGAAAAGTATCTCGTTTCAGATGAAAAACATAATTTAGGCTTTGTTCATCTGCCGTCATTTATGATCTCCTGGCTCACTTTCCCTTCCCAGGTTTTAGCCTACACACCCCACAGGTAATAATTCATCTCTCTTTAAGCCTCTCCTGCAATGTCAGCTGGGGAAGACTCTAGTTTTCATTGCTCTACTAACATTCTGTGTGCTGTGCTTTGTCGCTTAACAGTGGATGCACCAATCTTGAGGTGGCAGAACTGAAGACAGAAGGAGGAAAAAGGTGGGGTTCCCCCCTCCCACCTGAGATTTTATTGAAAGGAAGATGCCTTATTTCTTTTAATTTTGTTAATATGAACTATACAAGAAGGGTGGGGTTACACAGCTTATAAAGTAGTTCTGTTCTCTGTCCATCACAAATGATTTTCAAATTCCAGTGGAAAAAATTATTTCTCAGAAAGGAAGGAAAAAAAAGAAAGAAGAAAGAAAATTATTAAAAAACACAGCTTTTCATGCAACAAGGGTAAAGTTGATTAATTGTATCACTAATCATTGGGTTAGCTCCACCCCTGGGGTGGCTGAGACTGAATCAACCCTATCACCCCTACTGTGAAACTGAGCTCTTATATTAGCTGAGAAAAGAGTGGGGTAGTCCAGCCCATGAAAAACACCACAAGTTGTTGGAATGAAAAGGTTAATTAATACATGCTTTTCCAAAGGAATAAACTTTAAAAAAAAAAAAAATCAAAACCACAGCTGGAAATACAGTAATTTTTCCACTTTTCCAATCCCAGCAATGTCTTTCAACATTCCTTGAAATCAAACATTTCATTTTGGGGAAGTTACACTGAATGTTTCACAGGCTTGTTTTTGCCTGTGCTGGAACTCATCCAGCTGCTCTCTGACTTTCACCCTGCACTATTCAGCTCAGTGAGAACAGATCTGCAGTATTTTATTGGAAATGTGTTTCAGACAAGCAGACAGGTCTGTGAGAGCTGTCTGTACAACGCATCCAAACTACAGCTCCCATGAGGCACTGCAGCCCCATGGGCAGGTGCCACTTGGTTTCAAATAAATGTACAGCAAAATGCTTTGATTCATTTCAGCAAGTCCAAATGTTTGAACCAATCCAAGTCAAAACATTCTGTTCAGAGTCTAACGTTTTACAGCTGTCAAAAGTTGCTGTGTTTTATTTATAATAGTAAAGACAACTATGTTTTCCCTTGGAGAGCAATTTCCATGGGAAATCTTATCCCCAGGGAAGTTCTGGAAGATTTGGTAGAGTTTTCTCTGGTCTTTCACACAGGTAACATCTTCACTGCAATTATATTGCAGGGTAAATTGCAGAGAGCATGGACATACATGAGCTAGCTTAATCTCACATGATGTTGATATGAGTAGCAATAAAGTTACAAGAGTAACTGTGTAAGTCCATCTCAGAAGCTGTATAAATTAACTGTTGGCTCACATTAGTATTCATGAAGTTCACCTCTACTTTAAATTCAGCTGATTATTTCTATTCATCCTGAAATCATGCCTCTTGCCCCAACACACACATGTCATCCAGAGGGTGGCTCTGTATCAGATAAAAAACAAGGTGCAGCACCTAGAAACATCCCAAAAGGGTGAAATGAGATCTTCCAGTGCACTTTTCCTGAGAACAGTTACCTCACGCATGGCCTTAAATGAAAGATAGCAGGATATTAACATAAGGTAAAAAGAGCATATGCATCTTATAGCTCCACAACAGACCTGAAGAACTCCATCACTTCCAAATAAAGAGAAAAAATAAACTAAATCCACATGTTCTTGCATCTCTCCCCCTCTTTTTGTCATTCTAAGATAAAAAGTGTAATATAACCTTCCATCATTTCATCACAGCCTCATGCTGTGAACCAATCAATACTTTTTATTATCACTTATTATCACAAAAGCTGCATCACTCTCTGATCCATCAAGTATGGATCAAGGTCCCATTCCACCTGGTGCTGAACAAGCAGAGAACAAAAAGACAGTCTTGGCCCAAAGGAAAACCTAAATATAAGGCAAGACAGTGGCTGGATAGAGACAGATGGGGAAGAAGGAGGCAATGAGATCACATGTAGAGTCACAGAACTGTAGAATCACAAAATGGTTTGGATAGGAAGGCACATTAAAGATCATCTAGTTCCAAACCCCCTGCCATGGGCACGGATACCACCCATTTGTTCAGTTTGTCCAGGGCTCCATCCAACCTAGCCTTGAACACTTCCAGGGATGTAGCGTGTCACAATACCTGTCACTGTAACAGGCAGACCTCTGTACACTGGGTGCCTAACTTACAAGTACCAGCTGGAAGCAAGGTGAGAAAGGCTGAAAATTCAGAGGGCCCCCTGATCCAAGCCCAGCCCTGGGTTTCAGTGGCAATGATGTGGAAACCAAGCCAAAACCTGTGGCACAGAGGATTGTACTCTGAAATCTGAAATGTATTTTAAACAGCAACTTTCTCAGACCTTTCTCCTAAAGTGAGCAGAGAAGCATTTGATCTGACTCCTTTTCCATTCATTCCCTTTTCCTCTCTAATTTTTCCTTTGTGAGGAAACAGTGAAACCAGAAGGATCTCTGAGACACCAGACCTGACCAAGCATGGGACAGAATCTGCTCATTCCAATTATCTGCCAGCCTAATCATAAAAACATCACGGTGCATGCTCCATATGTCATTTTTATTGAATTCATTCAGGAGTTTCTCGATTAATCTTTTATTATTCCTTTCCAAATCCCAGGGTTCCCATAACAGGGGCTGATCAGCTAAAGCAATTCTCACACAGAGAGGAAACAGTGAGAATTATTTTGGATCTCTCATCCTTCTGTCACGTCAACAGAATTCCCTACGGCCTCTTCTTGGAGTCCCTCCAACCTGAAGAAGACCATAGGCTGTCAGGGCCTGTTACACCCTTGGCCCTCATCCATCTAGACAGGAGAGCCTGACCTCCTCTAAGGACAGTGCTCGAGTACAGTCTCAGCAACATCCCATCTGAAGGAGGAGAAATGTACATTCTTACACTGAATAATCCCAGACATAAGAAGTCCACTCTCAACATCTCTGGCAAGGCACCTGGCCCAGACCGGCAGCATTTTGGTACTTGGACTGAACTTGGCACCAGTGACACTGAGTAGATCCAATGCAAGATAAAAAAAGGACACTTTTTCAGCCTGAAACATCCCCCTTGCCTTGCCTTCCTTTGCTTGAGAAATCTGATCTTTCATGCATCTAGCAACAGCATGCCTACCTATATGATTTTTCATGCAGTCTTTGTTTATCTCTACATTAGCAATTCCTACACTGCCGCATTCAGCAGAGAGACTCTAGCATTCCTGTTCTTCCCAGCCAAAGCTTCTTCATCTATTCCAGCTCAATAAAAGAGACAATAAAGGAGCTTTCCATCCCACATCTGGGATGCATCCCACCTGTGTAATTCCCTTCAACTAGGCAGAATGAGACCTAAAGGTACAGAGAGCTTCCCCAGGCAGTTGTGTAGCCAATGAAAAAAGTACTGCTGGGAGAATAGTAGCTAACGGTTTGTTATCTCTAGGGTAGGATATTCCTGTCCCAGTATCTTGTTTGGCATCTTCATCACCACCTCATTAAAGCTTCAGTTCATTAATTAAATATTTAATACATTAAATGAGGTTCCTTTTGTACCGAGGAGCTGAGATCTTGTTGCTGGTGAGCGTGATGCTGTGTATCCTCCTGGGAGGCTCCAATTTGCCATACTAATTGCACGGAGACTCTTCAGAAAGCCCTATGCTGAATCTTCGGCTGCTGAGCAAATTGTACATTCCATCTCAGCAGGAGAGGAGCCTGAGCTGGAAAAGACACAGTGCAGCAACTTACTCTTCTCCATGGCCCCTGGCAGTCTGGGGAGATCACCCATCTGACAGGGCACAGTGCAAGGCAACAACCCCAAGACAGAAAATAACTTCCAGTCCTCATCTACACTGGCGTGCAGGGTAAGATGCAGCACTCCACAGCTTTGCTAAATCTAGGAGGAGCCTTGCTAATTAGGGCTGTTAGATGAGAACCAGTTAAAAGCTTTCTATTAGCATTTTAAAAGGTCCCACTACTGCACCAGAGATTTCTGCTCCCTTGGTTATATATATTGCAGCTGTACTGCCAGTTGATTCAGTGCAGCTAAGATAGACTCTGGTAAGAGCAGAGGTGCAGAAACAGGAAGCTGGCAGAAAGGAAAGAGGGCAGGAATTTCCCAAAGCAGATGGACTGCTGGTGGAACAGAAACTTGGGCCAGCTGTAAAACCATATTGCTGCTTTACTCTGCCCTCATCTACACTTTTTTGTCCCAGCCTGCTGTTTGCTTCCACCTCTGTCACTGTGGTGAGAAATCAACTATTCACGTGGCTGAGCTGTGATAGAGAGGGTTGACACCTCTGGCAAGAGAGGGCAGAAAAGCTAATTATTTTTTTAAACCTTTGTTCAGCCTCTTCCCCTGCCTTTTTCATACACACCCATCCCCGATACCTAAACAGAAAAATTATTAGCCTTACTTCTCTTGATATTCACACAATGCTAAGGATCCAAGATCCCTGTGGAAATGGCCTAAACATGTGGTTTACCTCACAGATCCATTTCCTAGACTGAAGGAAGGACACACCATTACTGTATCGTTGAAAACAACATTATGTTGTTGTACCGTTTGAAATCAAATAACTGGAAAAGCAAAGTCTGTGGACAGCAGGGACTGGGATTTCAGATCTCCAGCATCAGAAATGTGGCTTTTGTAAAATAAATAAATCCCTTAGGAACAGGTGGCAGAAGGAATTGGAAGGGGCTTGGCTCTCCATGGTAAAAGATGTGAGCCTTTTAAGATGAGCATCTAACAGAAGATTAGGTAAGGAAGCTTAAAAAGAAGTTTAAGGGGGTTATTGGGCATGAATTTTGAGGGGGGAGAGCTTTCCAGGAGGGTGGAAATGTTGGTCGATTAAGGCTTTACTCTGGGAAGGTGAGGGGAGGAGGAGAGATGGCAGAGAGAACACAAATTACAGTAACAGGCTGAAGTACTGAACACCGATTAAGAAACAAGCAGGAGGCTTTAGGTTGTCTGTGTGTGGTTCGGATGTTCTTTAAGGAATGAAATCAGGCTGGTAAACAGGGCCAGCAAATCCCTGTCTTACTCAGTATTAGGAGGGGTCTCCTTCCTGTGATGATCTGCAACCTCAGAGTAGGTTTGTCTTGACTACAAGGCCCTTGACCCAGACTGCATCTTGTGCCCCTGCTCTTCAGTTGAATTTTCCGAGCCTGATTCCCCACCGCTTGAGTGGGAGAGGTCCTCACATGCCTGGATATTAAATAGATCCAGCAACACTAACCCCTTCTTTCCTCCTCCACTGACCAGGGGGACCAAGGTAATGAAGAAGAAAGAAGCAATCCACAGGCCTCCATAGGTCACCCAAAAGGACCGACTGCCAAGAAATCAACTTCTCAGAGCACAGGGAGGGGAAAGGACACCCATGTTTCTGCCCTGGCACATTTTTCATTTGTTTCTTATTCTTTCTTTTAGTGCTATATTAAGAAAAGGAAACTCTATAAAAAAACAGAAGAAGGAAAAAAAAAAGCTGAGAGAAGGGAAGAATATTAAAAACTACTAAAGCATTTGGGGAAAGGCAGACATGGTGATCCTTTGGGATGGGGAAAACACCAGGTGACGTGTTTGAGACACCCTCTGTACAGCAGTGAGCTGCTGACCCCAGGAGTGAGACTGAAGGGGTTGCTGGCCTCTTCTTTCTGGACACCTGACTGGAAGCAGATTGCTCAGACACCGGGCAGCCCACAGGAACCATCATGATGAATACAACAGATGAACAAATTCATCCACAGCTAATAAAACACCTCCACGGGGTTAGGTACCACTTGGTGCTTAATAAATAAGATTTAGTACACTGACGGTGGACAACACTTCAAGGGCTATTTGGCCATGGGTAAGGACCATTAACTACAGATGTAGGAAGTAAATCACGTAGACAACACAGTTCTCATCCAAGATCATGTTGCAGATCAGTGATGAAATCAGGTATCCAGACCAAAGCTGTTGACAGTTGTTCTCCTGCTCCACTCAGGAGATCTACATCACCTCTCACTAAAACCAAGTGCCAGGTATGAGCAACCCTATTGAAGTTGTTGCTGTTACACTCTTGTATGTTTTGTAGAACAGAAAAGCAGTTAAAAGGACAGGAGGTCTTAGCACAAAAACCCAAGTGGGGAGAAAAAAGCCTATTGGTAGGACTAGGTCTGGATAAAGGAAAGTTTGCTCATACAAAGCTTAGAAGGTGGTAATATGAAACCATCAGTCTTCACAGTGCTCCATTTGGCCCTTTTCGCAACACTAAATTCACCTGGAGCTATGCATACTTGAAGAATCTCAGTGATGTCCAGCCAAGCATCCATCTTTCTCCATCTTACTTCAGAGAACATGGTCTTCTGGGATAGTCAGAGATCAAATTTTTTTTCATGGAGAACTTTTTTCTCTTAATTATGCTAGAAGGAACAGTTCTGATGCTGCAGATCTTTCTCAAGTGAAATCTCTTGTGTAGTAGAGTACAAACACCTGATCACATATAAGAGCCAGAGCCCAATCCATATCTCATGGACATAAATTGCAAGGCCACCTGTAGTGGACTTCCAAATGTCTGGTATCACAGAACGAGATGAGTTCGAAAGCAATGTCAAAATACTCCCATTACATGGGAAATGAGCATGTACCCAGCTTTCTGTTTTCAAGGTTGCTGTGACATGTACTGTCCAAAGCCATGGTTTACTGGGGAAGGGGGAAAGGGTTTACCAAAAGTATATATTTTTTCCCCTGCTAGTTCTAAAAAAAAAAAATAAAATAGATAAAGTTGACGGTTATTACCACTTTGGATTGGCATATTGTATTTGCCTGGATCTAATATTTTTCATGCCCTTGCTGCTGATACTGCTGCTGTGCACTAAAGCTGTAATATGTTAGGTAAATCCCAGATTACTCTTAAACAAACACAAGCTCTGGGTTATGAATTCTTCCCTCTCAGTCTTTTTGGGGCAGGAGAGCAGGATGGTAGTCTCCATTGTTCCATCTCTTCTGTAACACTGAATTGTTTTGAAAGACACTCAATATCTGCTTTTTATACACCAAATCACAATTTCACCTTTCCCCCCCCATAAGACTCTCTTTTAAGGCTATTTTCTAGTTAAGAACAGGAGGTAAAATTTTTCCAACATGCAACCCAGTGAAGGGATACTAGTGGAGAATTTGGTCCTACAGTATTTGAAGCCCAGTAGATACCCTGCTCAAAGTCCTGGCTGGGGTGAAAAGCTGTGCCAGTGCTGAAACGACAGCCGTGATACTTTCCCATCACCAGTCCACACACTAGCAATTTATGGAGTTTGGATGCAATTGCTGGCAATGACTTAACTGCCAGCATGGACACAACAAATCACTTTCAGCACCATGTCAGCTTTCTGATTAAATTGTGGATCTCAGAAGGCCCAGCCTCATGGGATCTGTATATAAGGACAGACAAAGGCAGACACGAGTGTTGCCAGGGCCACATACAGGCAAGAAATGGATAGGGGCACAGATCTGCACAGCCACACAACCATTCCTGTGCCCCACGACTTGGAGTGTGATGTCAGACAAAGCTAATGAGGGGGAACAGACCTGTCTGAGCCCTCTCCTTCAGGCTGTGTGTGAAATTCATGCTTGGGTGTTACACAGGGAGATGCCATCTGTTTTGTCTGGGTCAAGGATATGCTGCCCTTCCATTAGGGCAAATCTAAGCAAGGAAACCAAGGCAGGTGGAGGTTAAAGCCAGAAGCAGGGAGCTAGAAGGGAGTGATTTTTTTACACCTGTGGGTCTGGTCCAGATGGGATCAGGTAGGAGGGTGAGGAGGACTTGCCAGCTTAAGAAAGCATGGAGATGGGGGCTCACAGAACTCTGTCCAGAGGACAGGAGTGAGGAGGGGCAGGAAGCTCCTGCCAAGTAGGGCTATATCACAAGAAGAGAGATTAACTAACAGCTGAGGAACTGGCTGTAACAGCAACAGCCAGTTCAACCAAGTAACTTCCAGCATACATTAACAGTATTTATCAGATATGTACAGGGTACTGAAACCCATGGCACCTAAATGCTTTCTACAGATCTTAGCATATCATTACAGTTAGCCATGCGTTTGTTTTCCCAGTGTACTATCTGCACCACATTAGTTACACCAAGTATAGATACCCAAAGAAAAGGCAGAGCTGTATGAAACAGGTAGAAAATACTCTGCAACAGAAAACTGGTTTAAACAAGCCTGACCTTCCCTTTTGGGTCCATAAACACCTGCTGTGATGCTTCTGCATGTGTCCATGCAACATCTTGCAAATCCAGACTAGGACAGGTTTAGCCGATGAACAGAAGATTTAAATTAAAGAAAGACTAAGCAAAGATGATGGAGCCAAGAGTGATTTCCCCTTCTCCCTTTCACAGATAAGATGCAGCAGGCAGATGGGATAACTCTCATCTCAATTACACAGGAACAGCCCCAAAGGCAGTCCACAATCCTTCAGAGGGCATTGTTGTGATTTTGATCAAAACCTGTCTAAAGGCTGCTAAAAACGAAACCAACTTCTGTTCCTTAAATATCCCAAGCCTCAAATAATATTTGCAGTAATAGCAGAACCACCGTCTTGGGTAGAGGGTGCAGGAATACTCAGATTCTTGTATCAAATCTACCCTTAGCAGTAGTTCTGAGTATTAAGCTAAACAGATATGTTGCATGAATAAAATTTACAGACTTTGCACGGGCTCTTTTTTGCCCCTTCAACTAAAAATAAGAAACCCCAAACATTCCGCTTGATTTCATTTTCATTGCATATAACATGAGCATTTCTTCCAAGATCTAGAAAAGACATAGTCTGCATTCTTTGTGACTCACTGAGCTATCATCTGGTGACTGAAGGTGTAAGACAGACCAGATGTCTACTGGGGTTACTTGAAAATGCTACTGTCTGCAGGGCCTGCAGAGGAGCCTGTTACCAAATGTACAGGGAAAGGTGCCACCTTTACAGACCTGCCAGGGAAACTATTTGTATGACCATTCCCTAACCCATAGCAGTTAAAATAAAGCAGATTAGAGCTGAATAGAATCATTCTGATGGGCACTGCTTTGGCAAACAGCTCACATTAACATCTGTGTGGCATAGCTGGCTGTAAAAGGGTAAGCAACCTCTTCCACCACTCCAGCTGGATCCAGAAAGGGACATGCACTCTGAATCAGACTAGGACTAATCATCTTATTTCTAAAAAGAATCAGAAGCTTCCTTTTGGCATAATCCCCTAAATCTTTCTAGCTACTTTTCTGTCTCCTAGGGCACAGTGCTTTCAGTTTTCAGAAAAATGCTGATGCACTCTTGCAACGAAGGAGGAGTTTTGCAAGAGAGGCCACCAGATTGCCTGCCACAGTGCTGAAAGGCATAGAAGCTACACAGGGAAATCCGATACTGTCTTTCCCTGGAGTCTTAGGGGCTCAGTTCAGTTGCTTAAATATGTTAATGTAAAGCCATGCCCACATGACATAAATCTACCATTCTAGAAGGGCACGGATGTCCTATTGGTCTTTGGTAATCTGCAGCTTTCTCAAAAACCCATGAGCATCTTTAGCAGGGGAAAAGGCAGTTCAATTTACACAACTGAACTGAGCTATCAGCTCAGCAATTCACAAGTTTTTTTACTGGCAATGATTATGGCAAATGTCAGCCAGAGGCAAAAGTTTCCAGATCATATTCAATAAATGCATTTGAAAATGTTATATGAAACAACGTGGGCACCTGAGGAATGTGGGTTTGCATTTATCTGTATAGATAAAAGATGCACCTAGACACACACAAGGATTTTCAAAAGTATTTAGCAGCCAGCATGCAGGATCCTAACTTCTACTCAAAACAGCACCAAGGCAAATTAAAGCATCCTGTCAGACACCTTTGGTGACTTTCAAAACTCCAGCCCCTCACACCAAACAGCAACACAGAGCTCCAAGCAGGAGCAGAGTTTACAACCACCAGACAGAGGCCTGGCACAAATGCAGTCAGGCAGTAAGAGCATACAACTACATCCTCTGCATCTGCTGCTACACAACACTCTGCTAAAGGTCACGAAATATGTGTGGCTAGGCAAGCTGGGCAACGATGAAGCCACAGCTCTGCTACCAATACTACACAATCAGCTCTGTCACAGATTCATAGGATGGTTTGGGTTGGAAGTGACCTTAAAGATCACCTAGTTCCAACCACCTTCTACTAAACTGGCTTGCTCAGGGCCCCACCTAATCTGGCCTTGGACACTTCCAGGGATGGGGCATGAAATTTTCTGAGTGTGATGGGAAAAAAATTTTTTCAACTCTTACCCCAGCGTGCAACTTAATGTTTTTTTCCTAATAGGGGACACTCAAATTTAAATCTAAATCCCAAGATAAAAAAAACAACCATAATTTCACTCTGCCTCACTCCTCAAATTATTCATTCTCTCTTCCAAAGCACAATGAATTATCTATACCTTCATTTTATTAATTACACTTACCCAGTCAGAGGCAAGGAAGGAGGAGACCAATGCCATGTGAATGCTGACTCATCACCTTTTACCACAGCAGTACTAAATGACAAACACACTTAGGAAATCCAATTAGTGGGGAATCCACAGGATGCAATTTGTTTATAAGCAGAAATCACTGAATACTTTGGCAAATGCACATGTAAAATGAACATTTGTTCAAGAGTGGATAAACACACTGCATTGATTAGACAGACAGCTGTTAAAAGTTTGTCTCTCCCATATTAGTCAAATGACGGGATAGATAGACAAGTAGATAGGTTGACAGACAAACAGATAGATAGATTTGTTCCTGCAAAACTGCAGGTTACATTTTCAGGAAGGTGGTTTGGGTAAAATCGATAAACCAATTTCTGGGAACTGGAGTGCCTCCCATCATTAGAAAAAGGCCCCTGAAACCACCCCATGCTCAGCTGTGAGATCTCCCTTCATGGATTTCAATGAGAGTGAAATTGAGTGACTTCAATAATTTCATGCCGGGTTATGGGAGGGAGGTGAGGAAGGGTGAGTTCCCAACCACCTAATAGGTCTCTAACAGCTCCATAATTGGCCCATCCTGTGGGTGATTAAGGATGAAAATAACTAATTTCCGCTCATCTTACAGACTAATCAGATCACCTCACCCCTATCATTTTCTCCTCTATTTAAAGACACAGTCTCCTTCTTTCTGGCATCAAAGGCTAGCAGGATGCAATTATTTAAGTTAGTAAAGGAAGTAGTTCAGGCTGGTGTTGGTGAGTTTAAGACACCAATTGGTTGCTCTATAATAAGCCTTTTACTTCTGGTTTCTTCTGCATTGCTCCAGCCTCACGTGCAGCATATGAATATCTCTACAGGAGCCCAGTGCTGTGCACTGGAAAGAGGGAGGGTCGGGCTCAGACCTGAACCCAAATCTGAATATCACAACGCTTCCTCATCATCCCCAGCTTTGGCTTCCTAGCTTTGCTTTGAAGAATTTGCCTGGCATGTGATTCCTTGTCAGAAGGGCCAACTTTCATCACTATTGCTGGCCTGTAAATGTGTGACTAGCAGTCAATCACTTTATACTATAAAAGTCAAGCCCCCTTATATGCAGTCAGGTTCTTCTGACATAACCCTTCTTGGGGGGTGTGTGGAGATTCCTCCCTTGGGCTGGGGACACCCCCCCAAGGTTAATCCTCAAGGTTGAGAGAAAAATCTCCCCATGAGCATTGATATGGGTGAATTACATCAAATCTCTACCAAATAATTAATTTTTTTGCTAGCTTTAATATAACTGCTTCAATAATTGCTTTGTTACAGTGAACTATACTACTTTATACTATATTATACTCTACTAGTAGATTTTAGCATTTATATTGTGCAGTAAATAGTTCTGATTAAGCTCTTTTGTATGATCATTTGCAATAATAAAATATTCATCTTATATAAATATTCTCATTTTGCCAATCATTAAAACCTGTGGGACAAAAGTGGTTCAATCACACCTCTATAATTCCTTAAATTTAAACTATTGACATAATCCAAGGCTAAGACTGGATGCAACTGCACCTACACTCCTCTCTGAGAAGGGGTTTAGAAAGCAAGACAGTCCTTTCTGCACCTTGTGACTCAACAGCAGAGCTTTTTAATAAATTTTGCCTAAACCTTCCACTGTCCTGTGACAACCAGGAGCAGGCAAGAGGCTACAGGGATGAAATTAAGGGCTGCACAAATTCCACTTGAACTGGGGATCTCATTTTACCAACCCCAATTGTGTTATTTCCTACATTGCTCAATGCAGCACTAAGCGTTTTGTCACAGTTCAGGCAGTCCTTGTTTAGGTTCATTGTTGTGCCTCTACAGACCCTCTCTTAGGGAGATTCACAGGCATTGGTTCTTCATGTCCCACCTGCATACATAGGTCTAAAAAGGCATTCTGGTTTATGTGGGCATTCGGTACCTTTTGGCTTAGCGCTAAACTGAGTACTGGCAGGAAAGGCACAGGTGATAGGAAAACTGGTCTGACAACTGTCTTTGACTAACCCACACTATAACAGAAGCAGTGAGGTCATTCTTCAGTAGAAATATTTGTGCCTCCTTTCTCCAGAGACTCCTGTGAAGAACTCATGGAGACCACAAGGAAGCACAGGGAAAGCCCTCAAGCTAATGTCTCTCTCCCCAAGTGAGAAGCCTGCAGTACACTGCTTTAAATCATAAATTCCATTCTCCAGACTCCTCTGCAGGATGCCCTGGAACAGTCCAGGCTCAGGAGATTACAGCATGGTGTAACCCATGCCCCTAAGGAAGAAGAAAGCAAGATTTTTTCCTGAGAGAGAAGATGAGAGAAGCTTGAAAAAGAGAAAGAAATAAAAAAAAAAAAAGCTAGTTGGCACAGATTTCTTCTATCACGCTTGCTATTCTGCGTACCAAACACACTCTTCTAAAAGTCTGCAAAGAGCAAACTATGGTTCATACAGAAAACTCAAGCACAGCTGTTTCAATACCATGAGTCTCTGTCAGGAGACCAAAGATCAAGATGCTGGAATTGAGACTGAGACCTTAGTGGTGGCCTTGGCACTGCTGTTCCTTTACATTGAGCAATTAAGCAGTATTCACAGATGGAGAACTCCAGTCCTGGAGTTGAATTGGGTCAGTTCACTGGCATAATTCTGATTATTTGCAAAGAATGCCAGTGTCAAACCCTATTTCCCTGAATGTAGCAGAAACCATAATGAACAGCAGTTTTCTCCCTCATTATTTTCAGGTCTGCTTCTCCAGTTAGTTCTGTGTCCAACACATCTTATCTACCTGCTTGCTCTTAGTGACACATTCACAACTGCTTCCCTCGCTTCATTTTATCCCTGTTTTTGCTGTTATTACCCTGGAAACCTCTTGGCCCTTATAATTTTTGTCTCATGCCTTAAGCAGTAGCCTTTTCTTCACCTCCGGAAAGGACAGTTTCATTTTGCCTGGAAGGAAAGATCCAAATCGCAGACCCTGACTTTCATCATATCCCTTCCAAGAAGGATGTCACTGTTGTGGCTTCTTGATAGGACTTCTTTTTTAGGCACATCCTTCACTGCTTCTGCTACGGAACTAAAAAGACATCCTCTCCCCAGAAGAAAGCCATTGATGCACACATAGCACGACACACACTCATTCAAAAGAGATGAACAAGGCTGTAGGTATGACAAGCCAAAACTTCAACCACTCATCCCACTCTCATCAAAAGCACATCTCTGTTCAGAACATAATGATCCCACAGCAGAAATAGCTGCCATTATTCCCTATCATCACAGCTTCCCTATTTCTCACCAAGTGTACCCCATCTCCAGCCACCATATGCAGCCTGGGCAGGCTGCCAGCTCATTTTGTGTGTGCTGCTCTGCAATGCTAGAATTTTCAATCAGGAGCAGGCCTGGTAGCTAATGGCAAACATATCCATGCAAGGACATCCCCCTGAATTTCAGTTTGAGCTCCTGTGTGCTTACTAACATCCTGAGACAACCCATCAACAAAGATGATGGAACACCAGTCGTTTGCAAGGCAGGGGTTGAAGGCTGGCTTCAGCTTTACCAAGGCTTTGGTGCCCATTACAGTGTGCAAGAACATTTCTGGATGCTCTCTGGGCAATTGTTTCAGAGGTTCAGGGAAGCATAGGTACAGGGCTGTGGAGCTGTCACAACCTGAATGAGTGAGATTTTAAACTTCTCAGCTGAAACACCTCCAAAGTGCAGCTCAGAGAATTGAATCCTCCTGCCCCTTTCAAGGGCTCTCATGTCTCCCTTGCAGTAGAAAGGCCACTGCCATTAACTGCTTCACTGCTGGCTTATAGTAGGAGAAAGCAAAAGCAGTTTTATCTTTTAGCAAAAAGTACAGTGTGGATTTCCTCTTGGCACCTCAATGTGGCGTTTGTGGTTCACCAGTGAAGCTTGGGAAAACATTCCCATTTGCATTACTGTTGGGTCTACCCTGCCTGCATCATTCACATGAGTTTGAAAGGAGACCATAAGCAAGATGGGGGTCCCACAAAATAACAAAAGGGTTAAGTAACCCTTTGAAAAACTAAGGCAAACAGAGCAAATTGTAATGGCAAATATTTTGCACCATGACATGTGGGTCAATTTCTCCCCTTCGTCTCAGCTTGTGGAATATCCCTGCGCAAATGTCAATTTTCTTACATGCTATCAAAATTTGTGTGAGAAATATACACATTTTGATGGTAGAATGACCCCAAATATTCAGTTTGTGAGCTCCAGTGCTGACTCCCAGTTGACCACACTTGGCAACTTCCTGCTTATCCATTATCCTGCTGATAAGCGTTTCCAGTGTGAAAATGTACTTGTGTGGTTTTCAACTAAATTCTCTTGATTGCAAGCTCTTTCTCAAAGTCCTCAAGTTAGTAGTTCACTTCTATATATCAGTAATACCTGACACCCCTTGAATTCCCAGACAGCACACTGGGAAAAAGAGGGTATGGAGGAAAGGAAGGAAACCACACACTCAATGAGGGCATTATGAGAAATTTACACAGTTATGGTTACCACAGGTCTGGTCCTCCACTCAGCACACATTTGAGTATGCACTTAGAATTACTTATTCCCAATGCCCAGAAGGCTATTCCAGCTTTTCCAGAGAGACTTTCAGCAACAGTCTTCAACATGCACATAAGAAAACACAAGCTTACACACATGACAGAATAAAGACAGAGTGTTGATTGAGGTCTTCATTAGTTATTATGTGTGTGTACTCACAGGACGGTTCAACTTACCTGTTCTGCTGCACTTTCCCCTTGCACGTTGTCACTGCAGCTGGGCTTGCATCTCTTCTTCAGCACAATGCACCACATTCACTCACAGAATTGATCTGCCCTGAAAACCACTTCTCTCACATTTCTAAATCTCTTGCCGTAAAACCTGTTATTCTCTTGACATTAGGCTATTCAATATCTGTCACTTCCCCCCCTTAAAAAAAATTGACTTCCGAGTGACATTATATGATAAGCAGTTATATACTGAGACTTCTAACCAGATGGAGCCCTTCCATCACTGGAGGCAACACAGAGCACGTGGGATAAATGCTCGGCAGCACGGAGTCCCTCCACTTGCTGCCTCACAGAAGGAGCTGCTCCTTGCCTCACAAAGCCCTGCTGTTTGTACCTGCTACACAGCTTTCAGAAATATACTCTCTACATGAATATCTGCAACAGTCCCAGTGCCAGAAAGGTTGGTGCTCCCTAGGGTATATTTGCAACCAGATTGAAACCCTCATTTTTCTCTGCTACCCCATTTTACCAATTCATACCTCATATCTCAGCATTACTGTTGGATAGAAATCTGGCCCAGCAACTTCTGGGACTGGAACAGGAACTAATGGACTGTTCCAAACCTGGAAATGTATCCACGGTGTATCTTACCCTGAGGAAACCCTAATCTCTTTGTAAACAAAGGGATGTAGGTCGTTCAACACAACTGAAAAACACTACACCTCCAGAATGCAAAAACGATACAGAACCATGATACGCGTGAGTTTGGATGGAAACCAGTTAATAATTCACTAAAAGCAAAGAGCAAACTGCAGAGAGAGACCAGCTATGGCCAAGACACCAGGACTCAACATTTAGTTTTCTGGTCAGTAGATCCAAGAGGCCCAGGATGTCAGTCATGCTTTGCAGCTGGTGGCAGGCATTTCTGTCAGCCCAGTGCTCTGCCCTGTTGTACCAGGACAGAACACTTCTGGCTAGGACTCACCTGAGCCACCCAAACTCCCGCACCATCTTGTGTTTTAATGGGAGTTGCAGGACCCCTCAAGGGTCAATAATAACTAATATTAGTGTTAACATAATAGCGGTCAAAATAGGGAAAAGGAACTCATACTTTCAGCATCTTAAAGGAGAGTTTTCTGGGTTGTAAAAACAGCCCACCCTGCCAGCAGTTTCTCATGGAACTTAGTTCTGCCATAAAATGCTAATCAGCCTGAACAGTCACGTCCACCCTGCACCATATCTTTTTATGAGCACATTAACATGGTCGTTAGGAAGAGGGGACTCATATGGACACAAATATATACCACAACCATTTATTTCCCCCTCTAACTCCATCCTTAGAGTAACTCATTTTCAGGAAGCAGTTTTCCTTCCCCTCCTTTGAGGTTGTTTCTGTTTTCCAGAAACCCGGACATGCCCAGACAACCAAGCTGTTGTGTCACCATAGTGCATCATTTATCCCCTATGACATATGTCACAGGAGTAGGTAGAGTAACCTCCTCCACAAGGGAGAACACTCATGCTGTCTGGGATCTTCACGAGAAGTCAAGTTGTTGAAATAAAATACTAATGAGAAGGTTAAAAGTTAAAAATTCACTGAATCACTGAAGTATAACGCAGGACAAACAAAAGGATTTATGAAGAATGAGAGAATAACCAAATCAGTAAGAACCAAGAGCCATGACCTAAGAAATAAGAACAGGAGGATGCTATAAATCAAACCACAAAGCCAAAGAACAACTTATCTTGAACTTGTGCCCATTAACACGGTAAAATGCCCACCCATAGGCTATGATCTCCCCTTACTCATATAAGCCACTTCCTCTGCATACCCACAGAATATGCACAGTAAAATAAATGTGTGCTGTACCTTTAAATGGAAACAAAAGAATGAAAAGCCAAGGACTATAGCTTTAGGTTGTTAGGCATACAGGAAATGCCAATTTTTCACTGTTCCAAGTGTATAAAAATGAGCAGCTGGCATACTGAAGGGCTGCTAGCTTTGTGGATTTACCACCTATTACCCATCTCTGCACAGATATGAAACAAAATCAAATATCTCAACTCTGTGTGTGGATTGGCTTCTTGGACACTGGGTTAAAGAACCCTGTTTTAAGGATAACAGTGTCACGTGGATCACTAGATGCGCTATCTTTGTTTGGAGTAAGGGCCTGTCAAAGATTTGATAAAAGTCACCTTTTTCCTTCAGACACCAAAAACGATCCCTCTGAATGTGATATAAAGATAGAACTGGGAATAAAGTTTGGTGATTCAGATACAGAGATACAGGTCACTGCCACTCAAGCTAAGAGAGAGCTAAAGCCAATTTTAGGAGTAGATAGCCAATCTCTAGAGGGCACCTTCACACACAGGCAGTGTGATGCAGAGTAAAGGAGAGGAAATAACTGAGAGCAAAGAGCACAAGGATATTGGTCTTGTGGGTGTAACCCCCTGACTGGTAGGGGAAATGACGACCCCCACCTCTGCATTTCTGGCACACAGAAATAAAGCGTTGCTAACAGGCCTGCAATGTCACTGCATCCTGCTTACTTAGTTCCCTTCTTACCAGAGCTAGCAGCATCCACTTGGGCGAACAAGAATAAGGCTGTAGGAGCTTTAGTGCAAATGATTTCTTTTCCCAATTCTTTCTTTTTCCCCTATCAGTGAATTGCCCCCTCCTTCCATCTCCTATTCATTCCCTATCTCACTGTATGCAAACCACAATCCCCCTTTTCTTCTTTCTGCTTTATTTTCCTGAACACTCATTAACTACTCACAAAGGACCGTGCCTGGCAGATCGGAGCTGCAATTATCTCCTGGTTCTGACCCGTGTTCAGCGGTCAGAGATTAGCATCAGCAATAATAATGGAGTGGGAGATGCAAGCAGCTGCATGCTGGGGATTTGACAAGTGTCCAGACTGCTAGAGCCAACGTGAGGGGAAGGGAATCCACACAGGGGACTGTGTCCTCATGAAGGTGGAAAGATCGAAATGTACACATCCAATAGATCCCTCATGCCTGTTCAGGGAAGATGATCAACTTGTCCTCCAATATTCCAGCTGTAAATCCTATCTCTACTCCCACACATTCCAGTAAGCCCATGAACCTAAGGGGGGCACATCTTTCCTGTTGCAGTTACTCTGCTGACTTCAAACTTCACTTTTTTTTTTTTTTCCACTTGCAAAGTGGAAAAGCCACCACAGCAAGGAACAACGCCCCCGACTGCTAAAATAACCAATCCTGCCTTTTCCCTCCTCCAGTAAAGGACAAGAAAAATATTAGACTGACTTTCCTGACTTCCAGAGTACCTTCCCAGTGAGAGTTCCCATGCAACTTTCATGCTTTCTGTCCACACACTCATCTGTTCAGGGCATCCATCCCATCTCCACCACCTCAGTCCACCATACTGCAATTAAGATTCCACAGCAGGCTTCAGTGTGAGTCTTCTTCTTATTTCTCTTAGCTTTTCCACAGCTTCGTTTTCTGTGGCTTTGTTTGTATACGCGTTTATGGTTTCTTGGTTTTGGTTACTGCAAGCAGGCAAGTCCTGTAATAAGTTTGGAGAAACAGTGGATCTTAGGCACAGTCTTATCTCCTCTATCCATCAACTCTGTTAGGGCTGTCTCTGTGTCACATCCTTGGCTGAACCTTCATCACAGAAAGTCCAAGGTGTCAAAACTTTCCAGGCAGTGTTGGAATCTGCTTGTCACTTAACGCCTTCTGGATACTACCTTTCCCCTACGTCCCCCCAGTAGGGAATTTGCAGACAAGATTCAGCCATGTATGAGTTCAGTTCTTTATCTATTCGGCAATAACATTATAAGCTTAATTAATAGGCAGCAAAAAAACCTAAGCCAAACCAACAAACCAAAAAAAACACCAAACCAAAACAAACAACCTCCTTCCCCCCAAAAAAAACCAAAACCAAACACACACCTGAAAAACCCAAAAAAACCCAACCAAACAAAAAAAGCAAGTACAGCTCTTAAGAGAATGTCTATGAACTTAGTTCATATCCATTTCCAGTTAAGGTGCTTGATCCACTCCTGACCTCATTTGAAATATTCAGTCTTCTAGAAAACAGGGATGGAATTCTCATCAGCACTTTTCAAAAGATGACTTCAAATTCATCCTGCTTTTGGTTATCTTAGAAATAACATGAGAACAGACCCTATCAGAGTATATCACTGCTCCTCGAATCCAGTATCTGTTAACACCTGGACATTTGGAAGTGTAGTGATAATGAAAAAGAAAGAAGAAAAATTTAATTGAAACTTTCTGAGCCTCAAAAGCTGTTCAGCTTGAGATTTGAAGAAAGTTCAAATTTTATTTGTATTGTAGCTGATTAACTGTTCATTCTAAAATATCCTAAGTATATTTTCACAGTCATAAGACATCTGAAAAGTTACAGAAAGAAAATTCTAGGAAACAATTGCTTGAGTTGTTAAATGTCTGCAGTTCGAGTGGCCTCACACCCACTTTTGTGCACTGCTTTAAATATCAGATTTTTTTTTTTTGCTGGTAAAAAAACTTTCAATTATTAACTTTACATTTCTTTAGGCAAGCATACCAGGAGCTGCTACTTGCTGGTTTCTCTTGAGTAAGGATAAATAATGTTAGATGGCCAATCACAACTGCAGATTGAGTGAAGGGCTATGAAATGTAACCAAAAAAAAAAAAAAGGGTGGGGGGCACAAAGTAGCAGCACTCTACTTTTCTAACTGCAGAACATGAATTGAACAATGTCACGTTTGTAATCAATTCCCATATGCCAATTTCAAAGGCAAAACTGGTTCAAGAAGATTTGTAGCAACATCCACAGTTCTTGTCTGGAGGACGTGTGTTCCAGGCCAAGCACGGATATATTTTATCACATAAATCCTTTTCAGCTGTTATAGTGAAATCATTAATTGATCATTTTTCACCCCCTTGAAATGAATAAATTCCCCCCTCTGCTCTCATCCTTGCTGCTCAGGAGAACCCAGTATTTTGTCACTGAAGGGACCAGGGAGATAACCCCAGCCCTTCACATATATGCAACCTTCTAGTTATATTAAGTCCAAGGCATACTGCTACTGCTGAGTGAAAGTCTCAACTCCTACGCATTAGTTGCTCCCATTTGGTATGTGAACAGAGGATGCTGCTTTGCAGGGCTGTCGATCCAGCATGAAACTCACTTCAGAAAACTGTTTCTAAAGAAGAGAATATCTGCATGAGGGAGAGGAGAAGGTGGGGGAAATAAATCTCTTGGTACTTTTGTTCATTATTTAAAGCAACTGTTATTTTCTCTCTCATTTTTGCTTTCAAATTTGATATCCAAGAGACAAGATTTCTTCTACTAGGCACCACTGGGGGAAATAGACTGTGCAATCAGTCTGTTTCAGAGAATGTTTCATTCCAGTATTTCAGGCAGGAGAAAGATCCAGAGGAGATGCAGGAATCATCAACCAGGAATCTTAAGAGATTTTGAAATGCAGCTCTGATCTTTGCTGGTTCAAACCTCACTAAGCCACTGCTTTGGGTGCCTATGTATGGCATAATAAAGGTATCCTGGCTTGTATCAAAGATAGCGTGGCCAGGAGAACCAGGGAAGTGACTATCCCACTCGGCACTGGTGAGCCTGCACCATAAATCCTGTGTCCAGGATTGGGCTCTTCACTACAAGAAAGATCTTGAGGTGCTGGAGCAAGTCCAGAGAAGGGCAACAAAACTGGTGAAGGGTCTAGAGGAGCAGCTGAGGCAGCTGGGGTTGTTTAGCCTGGAGAAGAGGAGGCTGAGGGAAGACCTCATCACTCTCTACAACTACCTGAAAGGAGGTTGTAGCCAGGTGGAGGTCAGTCTCTTCTCCTAGCCAAGTGACAGGATGAGAGGACATGTTCAAGACACAAACGAACATAGCACTTAGTGTCATGACTTCTAGAAAAGATGGTGAACGGTCAAAGGTTGAACTTGATGATCTTGGAGGTCTTTTCCAATCTAAATGATTCTGTGTATATACCTTGTTTACACTACCAAATATTGAATGCAAGGAAGGGAAAACTAGGAAGGGAAACTGTTAAGTGGATGAATTTACCAGAGCTCCTCCTGCCAAGCACCATTAGAGAGCGACATTTAATAAGCATCTGACCAATGCACTTGGGTCCCCACACCTCTAAAATGATCTTGTGGTTCATCGCTGACTGCTCTGCTCAGGTCAGGACTCAATAGGTTGCAAAATACAACCATTAAAGAAGCTGCAATGTCTGACTGTATCCACCAGTTTCTTCCAGAAGCTAACAGCCCTGTTCCTCAGAGGACTTCAGGTGATGCTGTGTAACTGTCTTTACTGAAATAACACAGTCGTGTCTTAGACCTGAACTTAAGACTGCAGAGTCAGCTCTGATGATACTTGGTGCAGTCATAACTGAACTTTGCAGCTGGTTCTGTCCCTAATAATGAACCAAACAAATACCTCGATTCAAACACGGCAGTTTGTGCATTTACTTTTTTCAGATCAGCAATTAGCCAAGGGTAACTCATGCACTGTAGAGAGGGCCACTGGACAAATAAAGAGTGCATAATAGCCTGGCATGCCTTTATGAGACAAGGAAAAAGCAGTATGTTGTGGGATCTCAGGTAGGGAGTACAGCATCAGCAAGCTGGAGGGAAGAACACTATTAACAAAGCACTTTCACTGAGCTACTTGATAACTTTGGATGAGGTAAGCTGAGTCTGGAGGATATGTTAACTTTGTGCATACACAGAATGGGAAAGCCTTGTGACTGTTAATGGCTTTGTTAAATCATTTCTCTCAGCGAGTCTGTCTGTAATAAAGGATTGCTGCAGCTACCCTCATTTTTTAAGCTGCTTTGAGTTTTGCACATGGAAAGTATTAAGTGCTGGCATTACATCTGTAAAATTAAGGCCCTAAAAAGGTCAAAGTCATCAGCTTAATTTTGCAAAGAGGATTGAGCAAAACTGGGATCTCAGGGTATCTGATTAGTTGTACATTACAGGTTTTTTTCTGTTGCCTGCTCTACTGTACTTTGACTATGTTTTCTCTCCCAAAGGTTTGTGGAGGCTTTAAGTTAATTTTGTGGTACCATAAGGTACCGGACTGCCAGACTCCAAGATTAAAAGGTTCCTGCATGTTTAGATCTGCAAGCAAGATCAGCACTAGCTTCTCTATCCATTATAACATCTCCCTTTCCCTCACTCCCTTTCTACCCTAAAATAACCTCAGCAATTAAACAGAGAAGGGACTCACAGAAGGAAGAAAAACTGCAATCTCTGTGTCCCATTCTATCCCAGCCCTTTCTGGATAACTTCCCAACAGGAAGACTATTTATACCAGATTTTTTTTCAGGAGGTGGATGAAGGGCTATATCTCATCTACCCATATGAAAGGCAACTAATCAGCCAGCAAATCCATGATTATCAGATGTGGAGCAGAGTCATAAGCCAAAGGTGGGAAGCATTAAACATCCTGACAGTTTACATACATGTAGTCACATCAGCTTGAGTTCTGGAAGGTGACTCACCAAAGTGAGCATGAACAGTGGAAAATGTGAACTAAACAGCCTCGGTTTTGATCATCAACTCTCTCCCTCTGAGCCCCACAACAGTTTAGGTTGGAAAGGACCTTTAAGACCACCTACTTCCAATGACCTTCTACAAATCAAGTTGCTCAAAGGTTGTTTAAAGGAAGCAGAGATGTTCCACTTGACAAAGAAAGGAGACAACATGCACTCCAGTGGATTGCCACTGCACCACAACCACCCCAGCCTCAGGGGAGAAAGCAAACAATTAATCAAGCCTTTTGGTATACTAAAATTAAAAGACTGATAATTTTTCAGAGCATGTTAAACCAAAACTCTTAAAGAATTCTATGGAGTCTGTCACCTTGGAAATCCCATCTTCATTTGCTCAGTACAGGGAGCCTTTGTGTTATTTATCACACAGAAAAACATTGCTCTGCAGGACCATCAATCCAGCCTGAAATTCAATATGTTGAAAGAAAAGGAAATCTGGTGAAAAACAAAGGCAAAACCAAAAATCTCCCAAAGACAGTTGACACCAGGGGAAGCAAAAATGTGGTTGCTCTCTCCCAAGGTAGGGGAAAGGAGTTCTTTATGGTGGGCAGAGGAAGGGAGAAAAAAACATGCTGGAGAACTGGTTCTCCCAAAAATAATCTAGGATCGGTTTCAGAGCAAAATTAAGAAAGACAATTAAGAAGAAGAATGCCTCTATGGAACCCTTCAGAGATGTTTCAGGCTGTCTTCAAATGCAGGTGGAAACCACTACTCAGATTTGATCTACATGGATTTAGATTTCCCTTCCTCTGCCAGTAGGAATATCAGAAATGAACAGAGCTCTCTATTTCAGTACCAAAATTCATCACAAAGCACATTTTCAACAACCAGTCAGCCATATAACCAGTCCATCCACCTTCACATTCCTTTCAGCATAGAGCTTCCCTCTTGGGGCCCACTGACTCTCTTTCTTCAAATCCAGTTTCAGAATACACTCCTTGAAGTTTCCCAAGAAGCTACTGTAAAAGTATTTCCCCTTATGCCATATGTGACAAAAATATCCCGATATGAAAAAAAAACACCTACACATAAACATCTCAGAGCTAATCTAATGCATATTACAACATTTGTCAGAGTGTAGAAAGAATAATCGTGTGCTGCCTTCACCTATCATATTGCCTGTTCCAGTAGCCTCTGCAGAAAGACTTCTCTATCCACAGCTGATGGAGTTTATATCTCTTTCTAAGAGAAGGACCTGGGAATGGAAGGCATCCTAGATGCTGCCATCAGGCACCCTGGCTGAAGAGACACTGCCCTTTGGCAATGATAGTACAGCAACACTTCACATGGTGGTCAAGGTGAGGAGTTTGGCTCTAGACATCCAAACTGTAGATGTTTAAAGTTTTGGTACATGAAGATCAGCCTCTATCTCTCCCATGAGATATGTTGCCAGCTTGCATCAAAAAACCAAACCAAAACAACCAGAAAAAAAATCAAAACAACCTCATGATCTCATAGAGAGAGTTCATTTGAGAAACCCAACTTCACTGACACCCAAACTACAACTTTCTCAATACTACAGCAATACTGTAGCATTAAACTACCTCGAGCTAGACTAAATGTTTCATTTTCCTCCTCGGGAAACTATGGTTTCTACCATTGACCAAAAAGGAAAAAAAAAAAAAAGAGAAATTCCTATATTTTGCATTCAGCTCTTGGAGAAAAACTGATCTGAGAGAAGTTAGTAAGCAAAAGGATTGCTTTGTACATCTTTACCCAGCACATAAAGTACTGTACACACTAGCACCTACCACAGAGCAAACAACCGAAAATTAAGGGAAATTAAAGTACCAAGATGGATCTTACGGAAAGCTGGAGACTTACAGCAATTTCTATTACATTCAGAGAGCCTCATTCAGAAGAAAAGGGAATCAGTGACCTGCAACTCATCTATACTTGTCTCTTCTCTTACTATGACTTCAGCTTGACAATACAGCAGAACTCTATTTTACCAATCTTCCCTTGAAGGGATCATTTGACTCAAAAGATCAAACCCCACCAAAAAATAGTCTCTGTGTGCGGACAGATGTCTTTGCCCTTTTGATCAGAGAACCATCAGCTGGATCAGATTGGAGGTGACTTATTTTAATATTTTTGAAAAACAGGAAAGAATTTGGTATCTCATATATGTAAGCTGCTAATTAAAGCCTATTAGAACATGACTGACCCATAATCATACTAAAATACAGCAGAACCCAGTTGTGTCCCTGAAAAAGGGGGATTTGCATTTCTGCACACAATACATGGGAAGGACAGAGGAGAGACAGAGGGAAGCTCCCCACTGCACAGGTCTTCCAATCTTTGCTTGAAACAATCCATATAAGTACATCTGGATGGCATAAACCCTGACAAGGGAATTCAGGTATATAAGGACTTCACCTGTCAGCATATTCCACTGCTTGGACAAGGGATTTCACATGGTGAGCGTTCCCCTCGTGTACCATATCACAGTAGGCGCTCTCAAAATGAAAGTCAGTTGAAGGGCAAATAACAGAGATCTGTCTCCTAAACACCCTTTTACTGTTAATAGAATTATCTACCTTTTAATTATTGAGCTATCCTATACAGCTTCATAACACCCATCCTTCCAGACAAGAGTCCCTTCACAGCACCTATGGACATGTCTGTCAGAAGCAGTAGGGCCTCAAAAAGCCACGCCCTGTTCTAATCCCATCTGTACACTTAGGCAGGAGAGACACCAGGCTACAGCTTTGGCTTTAGCACTGGCCAGAATGGCACACATGCTCTGAGCTACATATCCAAATATGCTTAAATGGAGACCCTGAAGGGAAAGGGCGGGATGCTTCTTCTTTTTCAAGGCAGCTATGCACCAGTTCACAGGAGAAGCAGGACATGAGCTGGGCTCTCTTAAACTCTAAGCTGATGTATTAACTGCAGGGCTGTTTTTGACCTCTACTGCTTACTTCAGTTGCTCCTTGTGTTGTTGAGAGAAGGAAAATTGGTACAAAACAGTACCTGCAACTTGCATCTGCATTAAGATCAACCCAGCCTCCTTCCAGGGATTCATGTGCCCGTATTCTTCATTTATCTTCATTTCACACTGTCGTTCATGCCAACTACGTTGTCTCTGCCAAAAACCTTTTGGAAAGAGGAAGTGTCATGAGAACCACTGCAATTATAGATCCAAACCCACACCAGCTGGGTCAATACAGCCATTTCAAAAACTTGTTTTGTGGCTAGTATCATGTGTTCATATACATACATCTCTATTTTCATGCATATTTGTTTTTTTTTACTTTTCTTTGTTAAGCAAAAGCTACCATGCTCCTCAAATCCATAAGTTTACCACCAAACTCTAGACATTCGCAGCAATGTGATGTTTGCAGCAGACTGAAAAGAAGCTTGCCATGCAAATGCTGACTTCATGGCACAGGTGCATTTTGGACCTGTGCTCCCTGAACTCTGTGCAGGGAGGTCATTCAAAGCAGTCCTTAGTAAGCCTGTGAAATTGCAATAGTCGGTAACACACATGTGATGGATAAGGTAAAGGGGATCCTGGTGAGATGTAGCAAGGGCCAAGCTTTGCTAGAGCATTGTCATAGGGCTGGCTGTAAGCACCCACTTAAACATAGAGCTTCAGCTGTTCCTTCCTAGGACACTAAGCTTAAAAAATAAACCTATCCCAAAATTGTGTGTGAGTGCCTCCACTAACTACACAGGATGAACAGTATAGTCTAGCTTTCAATCTACCACCCTGTTCCTCTCCACATGATCCCAGTAACAGCTACAGCAGGGTGGCAGAAAGGGCAGGAAATGCTTAAAAACCTCACACCTTGTCCATATACAAGGATAGCCAAACAGCCCTGGGAAAGCACAGCTCTATTTTCTCATTTGCCTATGCCTACACATGGCTCACTGTGAGGACAGGGTGTACCAGAGGGAATGTAATAGGTGGAGTTCACAACATAAGCAGAGGCCAAATGGAGTCAGCGACGCAGAAGCAAAGGGTGGAGGAAACAGACCATGGCTACTCCAGGGTAAGTCTGTTCCCCAAACCACTTCACGTCATCTAAGCAGTGAACAAACCTTGAGCTGGTTCCAGCCTGCTGGCCTGGAACACCTCAGGGGCATTCTTCTGGAGCGTGCTCTTGCATGTATCCTGACTTTCCACAGCATTATGCAGGCTTGCCATGAAAAACTCTCCTGAATTCTATAACAAAATAGAAATTCAAGGATGAAAAAAAAAAACACCCAATGCTTTCAAAAGGAGCCAGCATCTGATTTATGACTTTATGTCGAGCCAATGCTAGCTTGGTTGGTAGTTTCAGAATTTCTGCAAGGAAAAGGTTGTTTTGAAACCTCCTGAACTTTTCTGAGCCAGAAGGTGGTCTGAAAGAAAGCCTTATTTTATTTTCTCTTTTTTCTCTCTCTTTTATTTGGTGTTCTCTGGGACAATCCTCCAGTGAGACATCTGCTAGCCAGCAGAAACAGAGATTCAGTCTCTCTGCATGAGTGCAGGATGCAAACAGCAGTCTGTAACTACTCAGTGGGTTAGGTCAGGGCAGGCTGGGTGGACCTATCACAGCAAAAGCTATTTGTTAGGCATGCAATGGCTTGAGGGTGCAGTGGCCTCACCTTTGCAATAACCTGTCTACCCCTAACACAGTGTGCCCTGGGAGACAAGGCAGTGCTGTATGCAGAATGCGCAGCTGTACCCAGGCTATACAGACGTGACAGAGAAGCTCCAAGGCAAGTAAAGCAGGACTAGAATTCTGGCACAACACAAGCACTTCTTGGAGGCTGGTTTGCCCACCCATGCCAACCACTGCACTCTCCTGCTATGCAACAGGCTGGACGGAGAATTCAGAGCACCTGAAAACATCCATATCCTTCCTTCCACACATTAAATACAATGGGTTATTTTCACAGCTGCTTTTTTTCCCCTGTTACTCCTCCACCTGTCACATCTGCCTTCTTTGCTGCACTTCTCTAAGATCTTATGCTGCACACTTGGAGGAAAAAGGCTCAGACTTTCTGCCCCTTCCAACACAGCTCCCTCTCTTGTACCCTGCTAAAATTGAGGCACCTTCTCACACAAGAAGCTTTACGCAGGATACTCAGGCACTGCAGAGAGTACACCCTCAGAGAAAGCAATGGCTGCCTCTGTGCAGTATGTTGTCCTTACCCTTACACCTCCCAGCCCAGCCCCTGTGCAACACCCACACAGGTGGTCCAGTCATTCCTGTAGTTCTTCTAGAAACTTTGACTTACAGGACAACAGGCAGAATGTGTCTGTGACTGTCCCCTAATTCTCACAACCCTCCCTCTCTCTGTCCCTGCAAGGCATAGATGATGTGTGGTGGTTTCAGAAGACTACTTTATATCCTCATGAGTCAAACCCTAGTATCCCTTAATATTTGCTCCCAGCACATAAGTGGTGTCTCATGCTGTTTCCCTCTGTGACCTCAATATCCAATTCCTGTTCCCCTTGGTTGCTTTACTTGCAGGAATAATACCATCTGTGGCAAAGATAATACCCTGTAGCAGCTCCTCAGTACATGTGGTCAGTCTGATTCCTTCCACCAAACCCCGTAGAATGCAGAGCAAGCTGCAATGTATAACCCACATGTTCAGCTAACACAAAAGCCTCTAACAGCAGCTCTTTTAAAACCTCAGACTAATCCTATTAACTCCTAGCAGCAGGTGCAAAGGGGTTGCTGCACCCAGTCCTATGCCCCCCACAGGTACAGGGATGCTCACAGTGTGACCATACCCACAAAGGCAAGCACACAGGTGTTCTCGCACACACAGACCTATTCACACACTCACCCCACGCGGCACTCACCCGCAGTTCTGCTCAGTTTTACTGGGAGAGATAAGCTGCACATATGTCGTTGAGAAAACAGAGCTCCATCAGAGGCAGGCACAGACTTTTCAGAGGAAGGCTTCAGTGCCTGTCTGTGATTTTATCTCCCGTGTCCATTTGTCGTTAGCATCAATTGCCGATTTGGTGGCATACCGATAGCATGATGTGATCTCTGTTGTCTCTCCCCTTTCCTCTGGGGTTAGGCAGTGCTTTTTCTCATTACCTCTTTGCTGAAAAGTGTTTATCATGGCAGATAATCTGAGAGAAAGCTCCTTCTTGAAATCATTTGTCTTTTAGCCATGGGAGTAGGAAGTGCCTCACAGTTTCAGTCTCTCCTGTCATTTTAGAGTCATTCTTCTCTCTTACACTACTGTACGTCAGCTCTGGCTGTCCAGCTCTAAGCTGTGGTCTGCATTTTTACTTGTGTAGCCAAAAAAAAAAAAAACCAAACCAAAACCAATCAGACTTGGCATAAAAATTTTGGGTGTAGGAGAAACAGTAGAGGGGGCAAAGTCCTTCGTTCACGCTCCTTAACTGCCCATTGCACTAAATCTATCTGTCTTCACCTGGCAGGTTTGATGTTGGCAGTTACAGATGCCCTCAATCCCCAACAGTGGGTGACTGCCCCACCAGTAGCATGGTTAGGGGTACAGGCAGAGTCTTACAGAAGACAATACTGCTTTCACTCAGATGTCAGTTTTGAACCTCAAGTTCTTTAAGAACACAAAGCTGAGTGGCTCAGATCAAATGGCATGAAGTACAGCAGATTTTTCTGCATGTTAGTTGTAAGTGGAGAAGGAAAAGAAGTCTGTTCCACAGGCAATTTTAGGAGCATCATTGTGTAATGTAGAGAAAAACAGTGAGATTAAGATTTTTCTCTTGTGAAACCTGAAGATTTTTTTCATTGTAAGCTGGTGATGAAAAATTGAAATTTTTGTTCTTCCCCATGGAATGGAAATTTCAATTCAGAAGGTAGACATTTTTTACCTAAACAAAGCTTTTTGATGATCTCAAAATCAAAGCATTTAGTTTTACAGAAGTAGCATGAAATATTCCATCTGACTTTGTTTCAACAAACCAAATGTCCCTCTAGCACAGCTGCTTACAGGAATTACTTCCTGGCCTGGTTATGCCTCCAGGAACACACTGAGACACAGGACTCACACAGTGTGCTGCTTCAAGTTGACCAGATAAAACTCATTGCATTGCCATTGCCTTATGAGTTTATTGGTCTTCAGTTGTACGTAGTGCACAGTGGAAATAGGGGTGTTGGAAAGGCTATCCGTGAAAGTGATGCACTCTAGGGAAATACAGTTTGAAATCCGTTCAGAACAAACCTGCATTTTGTCGTGGGGCAAAAATAAAGACATTTGTGAGGAACATTTTCACACAGGTCTAGTACAGATGGCACTGTGGAAAGAAGAGGAACAGGAGTATCTCATGCAGATACCCCATTATACAATTTTGCTGTTGCTGTAATGACACATATAGTTTGTTACCTTTTAAAATCACCCCCACTCTGTGCCTATGCATGGCAGAGTGGGCCCACATGACACCTCTTGTGCAGGGATCCACAGGCAACAGTCTGATTCTACATGCACACACGGGTCAGAGCTCACACTGTGGTAGCGCAGACCCACACACAGAAGCCTGAGGGATTCTGAAACCTATTAGAAGTCAGGAACAGGACTAACATACCTTGTTATCCTAGTATACACACATATAGTATTGCATGCACCCATGCTAAGAACTTGCAACACATTTTCCTATATTTTCTCAAAATTTCCCTAGGACCAGACATGCTTACTCGTCGGTTTAATCCCAAACACACATAGCATTCAGCCCTGCCACTCACAAATCATTCCATCTCCCTAGGGAGAGTGGATCTGGCAGCCTTGTCTCCGCTGAGACAGAGGCTGCAATTTGTGCCAACAAGAAGAGAAATCCCGCCAAAACCTTGAGAACAGCCGTGGGCTCATTCACATTTTCTTCTGTTCCTCAGGGGAAAGAATAATAATAATAAAAAAACCCAAACCAGCTGTGAATTTATTGACTCTCCCTTAAGAATCTCTGGCGCAGTAAATTCCACCTTCATGGTGCTGGCTAATTATGCATTTATTTAACTCTGTTGCTGTGGTTTTTTTAATGATTCTCTTCTGTTGTTTGAAGTTCACTGTCTATTATTTGCAATAAAAACCTCTGTCATATTTTTGCCTCATTATTCCTAACAAATAGTGCATTTTCTGCCCCCCCCTCCCCTCTCTCTTCCCCTGCTCTGCATTGCTCCCTGCCACCCTCACCTCTCCGACTAACACTCCCCGAGTTTCAAAGACCAGCTGTTAGCATTTTGTCAACGGAGTGCTTTTGAGAAACTTCTGTCACGGGCTCCAGCACAGCAGGGGCTGCTGAATAAAATATCAGCCCTTCAAAAGGGAATTAAGGCAGAGAACAAAAGCAGCAGGGAGAACAAGGAGGGGAGAGGCTGGCCCTTCGGTCCCCTCCCGCCTGGCAGTTTGAAAGAGGGAGCCCTTCAGTAACACTCCAAGACAGATATATGGGACAGATGTGGTGTCCAGCTACTGGATGAAAATTGCCTTTGGCATGAGAAAGAGAAGTAGTGAAACACTCCTAGGGAAGAAGTAGTGTAGCACTCTTAGTTCAGTGGCACTGAACTTCTGAGTGCAAGTTTCATCCACTCCCAACTACAACTTGAAGGATCTGACTCCACTCCCTGACTTCTTACACTTGCCCAAGCTGCACTCCTGAAGTGTTTTCCTCCAGCCCAAAAAATGGGTTTTAAGACTTGTTAATTTTTTTTTCCAAGTAAAACACAAATTTTCCCAAACCAAGTGAAAAAAAGGAAGTGGATTGATGCACTTGGTTTCCACTGATAATTTCCAAATCATCAAGCACCACTCACTCCTATCTTTAAAATGGAGATTTGGGCAATTACAGGCCCATCAGCCTTATCTTGATTCCTGGAACAAATGCTTCTGGAAACTATTTCCAAACATATTAAGGATAAAAAGAGAGTAACTGGGAGTAGTTAGCATGGATTTATGAAATAGAAATCGTGCCTGGCCAAATTGACATCCTTGTGCAATGAAATTACCAGTTTAGAAAAGGAGCGTAGGGCCTTGATGGTTCTGTGATTCATGAATGACCCGGACAATGGGGAAGAGACCACTCAGCAAATTTGCAGAAGATACAATACTGGGAGAAATGGCTGATGCACCAACAGGTTGTGCTGCCACTCAGAGAGACTTTGCCAGGCTAAAGAATTGGGACAACCGGAATCTCAAGAAGTTTGAAGGGAAGCACAGAATCCTGCACCCAGGGAAGAAAACCTCATGCACCAGTATATCCTGGTCTGTCCACTGTGCAGGCACCAAGACAGAAGTTAGTTTGTCCCACTTATCTTTCTGCCACCATCTCATCATAACTTGGAGTTTCCTCTGTGTCTCCCCTTGACCTAGGCATTCTGAGGAGCTGGAATTAGGTAGGATGGGTTACGAATGACCTGTTACTCCAGGTGCCACTCTTACAGCCCACCTTCCTCATCATTCTGATCCTTCCAACATCCAGACCTTCCTCTTACTTCTTCATTCATACCAGTTTTGGCATATCTATTAGTTCTTTTTCATCCTTCTCAGTTATGCTACCTTTAATGCACCTTTGTTGTAGCTGCTCCCATTCTAATATAAGAAATGCACATTATTAGTCTTCCTTCCAGTCTCACCCAGTTCCCTCTAAAGGGCTAGGAAAGTACATAGTGAGGACATAAGGCAAGTGTCATATTAAGGGATAGACCAAGAATTTCCCAGAAAGCAGTGAGGAACCAGTCAAGAAGAAACTCTCAGGTAAAGAAAGCAAAGTACCAATCTAAGAGTCTCCCTACTAATATTCGTAACCTGCAAAATACCAGGGCCCTAAAGGCATTTTCACACAGTTGCTTCTGATTTAATAACCCCAGAGCTGAAAAGCTATACAGAGTATTTTCTTTCAAAGAGGCCTAGCTGAAGCAAGTTCTGTGAATACCAAGCTATCAGATAGGCCATTGTCACATGAGTAACTGGACGGGTGTGTGGCGAATTCAGGCATGAAGTCCTACTCCTGGTCAAAGCAGACAGTATGGACACAGAGCATTAGCACACATAGCTCTGTGGCTAGATTTACTGACCTGCTCTCTATGAAGAGATGTGTTAAAAAATTGGGAGGTGCAGCTGGATTTGGGACAGGTTAGTAAACAGGAAGCTACATTTCTGCTCAAAGAGATAAGCCTGGCAATATGGGACATATAAACATGAAGGCAATCCACACTACTGTGAATGTATCCTTTTGTTGCAGAGCATTAACACCCTGATGGGAAACACAGAGTGGAAAGACCATGTATTAAGTCTGCCTATAGTCTAACAGTACTTTTCAGTTCAATCCTTAGAGCTCTGGTACAAACTGTTTGGGGGAAACCTGAAAAACGTGACTTTGAGAATTAGGTTTATTACCAGTGGGCCCCAATTCACCATACCAGAATCTATACCACTTCTGGAATGGACAAATCCACAGTGCCCACAAATGGAAAGAGGCTCAAAATTGCCACTCTAATGACTATACTTAAATTGCTGATCAGGTTGGGACTCAGAAAGCTAAAATTTCAATTCCAAAACATAGCCTGAGGCCACAGCATGTCTGAAGCACAGGTTTGACAGAAGGGGCTCTCATAGTGCTTCACTGACTAATGAGATTAAAGGGTTTTCATTAAATCAGTTGTAGTTATAAGGCTTTCACCTTATTGCACTTGCATCTTAAAAAGGTGTTACTGTACAGTTTGATACATTTGACTCGGAAAAGATTAGCAGGCAGTTTGAAGTTTGCCATTCAAAGTAATCCAGTATCAAAAGCCTCACTTGAACCCCAAGAGTTTGGGAGCAATACTGTTTTGAATTTTGGTATTTGGATGTGGACAGAGATCTCGCTTTCTGGTTTCTGATCAAGTGTGTTTCAAATGAAAGCAGCCCATATTTAAAGTTCTTATATGTCCATCTACGAAGACATTTCATTTAGATGTGTTACTATCCCAACTTATGCAGCAGTGATAATTAAGAGTTTCAAGGCATATCAGGACACAGGCAGGGATCTGGTAACAAAAGTAGGTAGAAGGCAGCTGTTGCAAACCACTCACTGATCAGTCAAATGCCGGATTTCCTCCATATCTGCTATGTTACGCTTTTCATGATGTCTGAGAAATCATCTGCTGCCTGTTGATAGTCTGCCATCGGCAAAATTAATTCTGAAATTTCACAACGGATTTGATGATCAAATTCTAAGCAAGACACTAAGGACAAGGAAAAAGCACCTTAACTAGTAGCTAACACAGATGAAGAACCAGAGGACACAAACCAAGACCTCAGAGCTGTCAGTCACTCGATACCATCTCAAATCTATATCTTCATTTCTCCAGTGCACCAGAAGGGGGTGAATTAGCTGTGCACATTAAAAAAAAAAAAGCCTCAGCATGTTGACAAACTGAGAGGAGTGCAGGGGGGGAAGCATTTTATTAACATACACATGCACATTTCCCCCCACTGTATTTCCTCAGGTTGGAGGATGGCTCTGTTGCATCTACATCACATGAAGTTAATGCCTGCAGTGGGAAAGATGTTCAGCATGACAGCTGCAGCCTGACTAAGCATCTCACACAGGAGCTACTAGCAATAACAGAATATGATACCTTTCTCACTGTAGTCTCTGCCTACTGAAGCATTTGTGAGACACATTAGAATGCAGCAAGACGTACATGGAGAAGGCTTAATGTTATATTAGAAAGTGCCAAGATCTCCTCAGGCAGTCATATCAGCAACTGTATATTATCACTATACATTTAGGGAAAAACAGTAAGTACCTTTTGTCACAGTCCCCTGTGGTCACAGTATTAGCTGTAGCTGCCAGTCAGAAACTACTCAGACTGTAAACTAGTAGCTATTGCAACCCTATCACCACCCTCCTTTACCCCACTCACCCCTGGGCAGCTGAAGTCCAGATTTTCTGATCACCTAGGCAGTAGGGCAATAGTGTTAAACCACTCTGGATGTCTTACTGAGCATCTTGAGCAAATTTCATAGTACATGGCTGTTACAATTAGCACGGTATTTGAACAGAATATGGAAGTATTTGGAAAAAACTTATTACGTACTACAAGAGTACTTCACGCTAGGATTCTGAGTTAGTGATCCAGTAAAGCAGCTCTGCTCCCTGCTCAGCGTGGCAGGAAGCCCCCTGTAACCTATTTAGCTCCTGGTGATTGCTGTATGAAGGACAGCCAGAGCATGAGTCCTTGAGACTACATTTGCCACAGAAGGAGTTGGAGATCACCTCAAGAACAGCCAGAACCAACATTTGATGCTGCAGGTAAAAGTTGCCCAGGATACTCACAAAGATCATTTTACAAAGGAGAAGACTGCCACCTCTGCATCCTACAGATTTTTCTGTTGTCTCAACAAGACCCTCTTTGTCTCTTCACAGGGAAAAGGTTGCCCACATTATCCCTATATTCACTGGAGCAGGAGTGTATATGTTACAAGAGAGCTATACGTGTATCATGGTGCCAGACCTCACAAAAGCACAGAGGAAAGCAAGTTTAGCAGCCTCTATTGCCTTTCCTTCTAACCAGGACATTTCTGAAGCACTCAATATTTCCATTGAACTACCGTGGCCTTTTGGATACTGGCCAGTTTCTTTGGGAAAATAGCCTTTGCTGCGGCTCAGAGTGAAAGACTGATCAAGTTTAAGGGAAAAAGAACAGCAGGAAAATAATCTTCAGATTCTTCTAAAGGTACAACCACTCCTTTTAGAAAGATAACTGAAAGCAAGCCATTGACAGCAGAGGTGAGCGGAAACGAAAGCATATTTCAGTGAAGAGATTTATTAAGGCCTGTCTTTTCTTTAACTGCAGCTGTACACAAGATTGACATATCCCGTAAGCTACCTTTGATAACGTCCCTAGACTTGCTGCAGCAATGCAAGGAAGACCATTTCACCTGCAGTGCATTTACAGCTGTAGTTCACAGGACTTTCTACTTTCATATCCCAGCCTCAGTTGCTAGCTGTCTCTCAGGTCAGTGTTCGACTGGTTTAGAGTTTGTCAGCTAGTACGTGCAGTGCACCACTAGTGCCACTTCCTAACAACTCTTCTGAAACAAAAAACAGAATACCAGAGGATGGCAGAGTTCAGGAAGTAGATGACTCTTGAACCCTGACCCCGAATGGGAGTCTTAGAAGTAAATTTGACATACATTGATCCTGGAGACAAGCAGAAAGATGGCAGAGACTGTAAATTCTGGATATGTATGCAATATTAGCACCCCAGAGGACAGTCTTGGCACCACAGCAACATTATAGTCCCTACCCAGTGAACACAACTGGCATGTAGAAAGGAATAAATGAGAAGCTGGTGCAGGAGGGTCCCAAAGCCAGTACTCATTTTTCTTGAATAGCAGTTTTGATTTAGGAATTAAGCATGTCTTCTCTTGAGGTCAAATGAAATAATCATAATATGATTGGTCATTGATAGATCATTAAGAAATAGGGACAGAAACCCCCTCCTATCCTTTCTTAAGGAAATAGAGACAATCCTACCTTGGCTATTTCTGAAGGTCCTTATCCAGTTACTTCAAAAATAAAGTGAGAATGATTCCAATGCCTTCTTGAGTCAGCTATTAGAGTAAATTGCCTGCCCTTACTTCATGCTCTCTTCACCCACACAGAGGGTAAGTTATGTAACATTCCCCCCATTAAGTCTCCAGTATTTTAGTGAGGATAGCCTCTGAGAGGGAGCAAAATGCTCCTTTTTCCCGGAGCCCATTTCTCCAAAGCTGTTACCATGCCTGAATAAGATGCTCCTGATAAAGTCTTCTTAGAAGTATTCCCCTCTTTCCCTACCTACCAACATACCAGGACTGTTTTTCCCCTACCCATTTTTTTCCTTTGGAAAGGGAATGAGACTCTTGCCGTTTGCAGATCAATTAATCCAACAGGTCTTCCTTAGCACTGCTGATGAGAGTGCCATCCCCCAATTTTATTCACACATTTGATTTCTCCTTCCTAAAGGCAAATCTCTACACTTGTCTTGAATTCCATCTGTTTCATTTTGGACAGTATCTCCTCTTGATCAAAATCCTTTTGAATTCTAAATCAATCTTTCCAAGCCCTTGCAGTCAGTCTCAGGCAAAGCAGTGCTAGAGCCTAAAATCAGCATGGAAAGAAGAGAGAAAAGTTGCACTGCAATGGAATTAGAATCACTTGGCTGCAGGATGATCACACAGAGTCACCATAACTAGCCACATATGATTTGACTTGTGACAGAAATAAGAAAGAATCATGCTCAACTGCTAGCACATAGTCAGACATTTTATTGCTATTACATGCAGAGTTTCTGAATATTACCATTCCTTTGTTTTCAAATTGACATTGGCCTTGTGTGAGAAACAGGACTTGGACTTTCCAAGTTGAAGCAAACACATGGTCAAGAGGCTGCAAACAATTGTAGTGGCCGAGGGGCTCTGTATTCACTCATACAGAGGCACATCTTAAGTCACGTGCTCACACAAAAGTAAACTCATCTGCCTCCAAAAAGAGATCGCAAAAAAAAATAAAAAATGAAGTGCTGCTCTAAGATGAGCTACTCTTTTCTCCCCATCTGCTTCATACTCAGGAGTGGTGAGATCTCTCATTTTCCAACTCCCCTTCAGCAGTTCTGGGACCTGCCTTGTCTCCATCAGATTTCTGTAAGTGTCTGTAGTATATGCCGTACCTTTACGGTAACACAGGGAACAGTTAAAACTCAACTGCACCTAGTAAGTACCTTGACTTATACCTTACGAATATCACTAGCTACAAGTTTAACACTGTCCTCCCACTCTGCCTTTGACTTCAAGTTTCACATTAGTACCTGGAGCTTTTCCACTTCTCAGCGATTGTTTCAAGGCTACATTTTGAGCTAATGCCCCAAGAAATAGAACTGGACAGGTAAGGAAAGGTGAAAGGAAAGAAAAGATTTAATTCTCTCAAAAAAACCTCCACTTCATAAACATTGTGTCCTATCTTATAAGCAAGGGTCAATATTCAAAGTGTGCAAATAGGCTTCATGCTGAGTCTTAAATTCTTCAGACACAAGTAAATGGTATCATGCCCTGCAGACAATTGACTTGTTATGGACTTAACCAAGTCTCAGAAGAAATTCTTAATGATCACAGCAGGCAAGACTTTGCCCCTTGTCCTGACCAAAGAATAGGTTGGTGGTAAGGGACTGGAGCCCTTTCTGCTTATATTCATGAATATTAAATTAATAGACCAGCAAGGATCTTAGGCTGTCAGAGCAGATGATGGTAAGAGTCTCTGTAGAATGAAAATGCACTTTAAAATATGTAGAAGAGAAGGAGTTTTGAAACACGAGGGAAGAGAGGAGAGAGACTACAGAATCAGGGCCAACAAACCTGGGTACAAGAGAGGCAGGAAGAGAAAAACACCAGATTTTTTTTTTGTATTCATACAGATCAGATGAACATACTTTGTTTACAGAATCATTATGTCCTCTAAAAACCGTTTAAAATGTTCGAAATACTTTAAAAAGCTTAACATGCAAGGTAGCAAGAGAAATTCAAAGATTGTCAGAGCTTTTGTAATTTACAGACAGAGATCCAGGAATGACAGTATCAGAACTTGAGCCACTGCTTCATATAGTCCAGAAACAAAGCACTGCTTAAGTATAACTTACCTCTAGAGCAACATAAGCCACTGCAAGAGCTGGTAACAGAAGCCTTTTAATGAAGTCCAGAACTGCAACAGGAGACAGAGGGTCATTCTTCTGCTCCTCAGGATGGCACTGATGTTAGAAATACTGGTTGTTATCTCTCAAGGTCAACCCTTTGTAACTATTCACCCTGAAGTCAGTATTAAGGCAGGCACTCTACCATGGGAAGGCTTTTGGTTACCTAACACACTTGACTCTACAGAAGAAGAGTATCTTGTAATAACAGCCCATGCAGACTTACATGGAGGAACTTTCAAGTTAATCCCAGCTATAATGCTTTTCAAACTCCATAACTTGCTGCAGCTTCAGGAGGAACACAAGAATTTGAAGACATCATTAGGTGATCCTCTGTTGAGTGTTAGGATAGGTCAGAGTATATCCAAGGTGCACCTGAATCCTGATGTGAAACTGGAGACAGACAAAGAGACTCAGCCATTCCTTCTGCTTCCAGTCAGCTGGTTAAGAGCAACTATCCTCAAAAAGAACCAACTAAATCCACCAATTAGTTAAGCTCTCCTATTTATAAATGAACCTTTGCAAATGCTCACGGCTTTCCCTGCCATCTCTCATTTTAGACTGAATTAAAGCCATTTCATTCTCAGATGATGTTGTGGTTGCCTAAAAATCAGTACAACCCCATCTCTTGTCTTCAACCGTAAAGGCTCCAAAGAACTCAGAAGAGCTTCCTGGAAGGCTAGTACCAGCACACAGATATAGATAATCTACAGCTTTTGACACTGTATGGCTAAAGAAATCCCTCCACACATTTACCTACATGCACAGTCTGAGTTGGTAGTCTAAACGACAAGGCACAAGGCTTTCAAAATCACACCTTCACTACAGAAAACAGCATTGGTGCCTTCTATTTTTGTAATGACTCAAAAAGGGAAAAAAAAAAGCTTTTGACTCTCAGAAGGTCAACGAGGTATGCAGGATTTCATGGCATCTGCGACACAGGCTGATGCACTACACTGAAAGTAAACCTTGGAGGAAAGAAGCAGAAGGAACTGAAGTGAATCCACATGGGCTATTAGCCCCACATTAACACTTAAATAACGCATTATTTCATCATTTGCCAAAGCTCAGATGAACCCTAACCTGTAGCAGATAACTTGGGAGGAATTAAAGCTGTGGGGGTAGCCAGGGTGGTTTTAGCCATCTAAAACGCTGACATGAAAACAGCAAAGTCTGGATCAATAGAGAGAAGTTAAATTACAGTCTTAAAGAGCCAACTTTAAAATCAAGAACAACCTCAGGCTGTTTTCAACCCAAAGTTCCACAGAATTTCTGCAGAGGAGTTTGCTGTATCTCTATGATTCCATAAAAATGACACAAAAGCAGAGCTTAAGCCTTCAGCATTCCCACTATTCCCTCCAGTTAAAAAAAAAAAAAAAAGGAAAAAAAAGAAACGCAACCAACCAACCAAACCCCAAAAAACCAAGTTACTACAGAAATATCAGAGGGATTCTACCAAACACTCTCAGTTTCTGTATGGCTTTTCTTTATAACCAGAGCAGCAGGACTTATGCAGGTGGTAGAGGAGCTTCACACTAAATGAAGCTTATCAGTCCATTAAGACCCTGCTGCAAGGTAAAATGCACTAAAGCAAAAGTGCTAACAATTAAGCACTTTTCAGAAGAAAGTTGCAGAGGAGAGTATGTTGAGTCACCTGCATTCTTTACATCCCCAAAAGGTCAGGATGATCTATCCTTAATGCCACTCCTGAATAAGTTTACCAAAAACTTATTTGAAAATCTTGCACTGTGCAACAGTCCTAATATTTTGGCTTCTCACATTGCTGTCTGCCACCAGCTGATACTCATATCCTATGGTCTACAGACTTCTGCACAGGAGAAAGCAAGAAAAAAAGCATTGCAAAATTGTCAGAAAGGCTTGACTTCAGATGGAAATTCAAGCCCCCTCATAAGCATCCATCCCTATATGTCTACTGACATGGGGAGTGTGTGGAAAGAAAGATGAAAGGGGACACTTTAATGGCAGTCTCACTAGAGGAGTCCAAGGCACATAAGGAAAAATTTTCATTCACATTTAAGAAGTACAGATGCAAAAGACAAAGGTGATTCTACTGCATTTCTTTCACTCATTTGATTTCTTTTATCTTAAATACCCAAAGGAGGCACAAATCTATTTTAGTGCCTTTCTCAAGGGAGGTTGATCATATTTTATATTATTTACCCCCACCCTAGATTACCTTGAATAAAAATATTTTATAGAAAAACCTTCACCAATCCTTTCCTATCTAGAATATGGTTTCACGAGGAGAGAGCTGGGAATTGCTACGGAACAAAGGCATTCTTTTGGATGATTGGCCAGCAGCTCTCACAACATCTCCCAGTTAGATTCAACGAGTCCAGGTCCAGTGGTGGTACATTAATCCCTCTAGAAGTCACAGAGAAGTGAGCATCAGGTATATACTCGGTTGTTACCGGAGGACTGCAAGGCAGTCCTTGTAAGTTACCATTTGAGAGCTGCCATCTGTCCTCTCCTCATATTTCCATTTGGTCAGGAAGCAAGACAGCAGAGCCAAGACTGGATTCCCCCTTTCTCAAGGACCAGTTTTACACACAGTCCTCTTCCCTGCAGAAAATTTAGTGTTTACTACTACTACTGGTCAACAAGTAATCAGGCTATATTCCTATAGTAGGCTTCAAGAGAAGAAGTGCTAATTGCCTGCAGCTCTTCAGGAGAGAAACTTGTGTACTATTAGGATAAGTTATACAACATAGGACCAGGAGTTTAACAGCAGCTGTAGCCAACAACATACTGAGTCTGCAAAGTCTGGCACATGCTAAACAAATCTCTTGCTCATCATCCCTGAAGTCTGCACGTGCTGCCAACGCTCAGTAGTAAAGGGTGAGGTGATACTGTGAAATTGTCTCAGTGTCATCCAGCATTGTCTTATGGTAAAGGCAAGTCCAGAGCCCTTCTGCCTGGACTGCATCATTTCAAGGTCAACACAAAGGAAACAGCTCAGCTGCTCACATGACCTTTCTAGAACTGGCCATAGCCAGCAGGTGTCCTAAGTACAGGTTTCATTTCTTTGGCTTTTTTTTTTTTGAAAATGAAAACAGTTTACTCTATTACTTTCCCATTTTAGAGACTTGAAATTACTCCATTCAAGTTGTGAGAATAGGAGACTGCTTTCTTGCACAGTTCCAATCACTAGATATTACATTTAATACTGCCTCTCTTCCAGAAGGACATTGAACCAGCTACTTCCTGAATTAACATGAAGTTCACAGGAAAGGAGGTCTCCGCATTTCAAATCCTAGTTGCAAGCCTGCTTAGGGAAGGAAGGGAAAGAACACATGAGTAGCTGTAACTTGCTTTCCATAGATGACATGCCTTTTAGGAATTAATTCTGAAGACTTTTTGTTTATTTATGTATTTAAATTAGTTCCTCACAACATTTGCAAGTGGTTCTCTGTTACAGATTGTTCTGGTTGACATGGCACAAAGTAAACTCAGAAAGTATTTCAGTTCCTCTTCATGGAAAGGCATCTTTTTCTTAAATCCAAAAGGTTCCCATAAGATATTTCAGAGAAGAGAGAAAAATCTAAAATCAAAGCAATTGTGTGTCCTGCTTAATCCTCACCTTATTTCTAAAAGAATACTGCTGCTATCTACAATAGCAACATTTCTCCAGTTCTCAGAGTCCTTTACCACCCTTTACCTGCTTGGGAGCCATTTGTTGCCTGGGTGTCCCTACCCACCTCCACTTAAAACCAAAGAAGGTACTTTTCTCCACCAGAGCTTTCCCCTTGCAGGAACTATCAAAGCCGTCTCTTCAATTTAGAAATTGGCAGTTTTTCTCTGAGGTAGTACCTTGTCTTCACACACCAAGAATCACACTGAAGCTAGTCAGTCACGCTGCTACCACTTCTCAGAGGAGGAAGCAGTAATCCTGTTCTTCCAGAACAGGGAGCACAGGCAAAGCTAGAATTACTCACTACAAGTATTTTTGCTGATCAGGGAGCTGCCAAACACTTTTTATTGCTGCCATCAATTCCATTCCTCCAGGACAGGGGTATACATAGCTCTTTTGGCTCCCAGTGATCACAGCTGGTTTCTATCCCCTCATTCTGGGCTATTGAGTTCTTATCTTCAGAGAAACAGTGAGGTACTTAACAGCAGCTGAGACCACCTTTAATTTTATTTTATTTTTTGGATTCTCAGGAGTCCACTGTCCAGGAAACATTATATAATGATGTTCATCACATTTCTAAGGGAAAAAAAAAAAGACACAGCCAAAGCCATCATTCCATGTTTTATAGGCTTTCATTTTCAATGTAAATGAGTCTGGAGCTGAACTGTGACCAAGTAAAACAGTCAGCCAGACCCATGAAAGAGACCCTTAACACCTGTTTTCTCCATACCTTAAGGGGCTGTGTTTGATTTGTGCCTCTTTTTGACCCAAGTGCTCTAGGAAGATGCAATGGACACCAACAAGACTAGCTTAAGCAGCTCCTGTGCCATCACACCTTGATCGCTTACCCTTTCCAACCCAGTGCTCAAAAGATGGCAAAGCAACACGAACAATTCAATTCAGTGTTGCCAAACACTGCCATCCAGCCACTGACAATGGCTTAATAGCATTTGAGACACTTAACAAGCCTGGTAGTCATGAGGAAAAGGTTATCATTTTCTCTAGCATAAAAAGTAGGAAAGATGAAAAACACTTTGATAGAGGCTTGAAGCTTTGCTCAGTTCCAGAAGCTGTCACCTCTCCTTTCTATCTCACAGCTGAACACCTAACAAGTAGTGTCTCATGTCACACTAGGCAGTGGCAGAAGGTCTCTTAGCCAAAGGAAAGGTCTACCTTCTTGGTCAATTAATATGTAAGAAGGGGAACAGCAGCTATTACAGTCCTGCAGCTGCTGAGATCAGACTTCCAGCAGCATTAGGCAGAGGATGAGACTTCCCTGGAACAGCCAGGAAGAGAAGCAGCAGTTAAATAAAGTGTCTCAAGCTCCCAGATGATGACTACAGGCTAACAGCACCGTTATCCACCTTCTCATCCCTTTCCAAGGGCAACACACATAAAGCCATTTCTAATAATCTTTTCAGAAAGCAATTACCGTTTCTCACTAAGGTTTTTGCAAACAGCTAACTCTATGCAGAGACCATGTTCTTTGCCATCAATTTCAGGTTTCAGTTTTAGCATTTCTACCACATGAGCTCAGAAAAGATAGCAGCAGAAGGATCCCAAAGCCTGCACATGCAAATGCTGTGCAGTCAGACAACAAGGATGGTTTTGGAAGCTTGTGCTTGTCCCAGAACATTCTTCCTTCCACCTTGAAAGGTCACAAGCTGCTGCCCCCTGTCATGCCAGTTTTAACAGCTCACACAGGGTGCTTGAAAACTGATCTCTGGGGTGAGAGTGAGAGTTTTCAGGAGAACTTTCACAGACAAACTAAAGACCATATTACAGTCCTGGATTGGAAAAAGGTCATTTTTCTGACCCCCATGGTTTTGTTGGTTTTACTGCTGATGCCTCTATAACACAGAAACTTGTTACAAACCTTCACTTACCTACAAAGGAAGCAGAGGCTTAGTTTAGCCAGCTAGCACACTAGACCAAAGCCCAAAGCTCCTGTATATTTTCTTCTCCCTCCAGCCATACAGCAATCACAGGCATTTTCCTTATAAGCTTTAGCTCATCCATTTCTAATGCTGGTTCAATGACCCCTAGAGTAACTGGGTGAGAGATAACCAGCTTTTATTCTTAGCTGCTAACGTGATGTACAACCCAACAATTGTCCTTCTCTGAGGAGAAGGATCAGGCCTTAGGAGCAGGTAGGATCACGTCTTAGAGAAGCTTACAGCAATCAGAAGATTAGCTGCTTTAACCAGAGAAGGGCTGTTTACTGACATGAAGCCTGAACACAGCTGTGCAGTGGGTACCGAGAGCTCATGGACCTTGCAAAAAGAGCCAGACACTTCACAGCTTTGCCCACGTGCATTACAGGCTCAGCCTTCATCTTAGAGAATGCATTAGGAGGCCTGTTGTACCAGTGAAACAGAAAGAACAAGAGCAGAAAAAACCTGCCGTCCTTTGGGTCACAGCTTTATCAAGCTACAGCCATCTCACTGCGATAGACAATTCAGGCCAAGGAGCCAACAGTCTCTCCTTTACACTGACTTCGCACCATTTTAAACCGCAGTGAGCCAGGCCCCCAGGTAAGCAAAAGAGAGGACTAAGGGAGGGCAATGATAGATTGGGAAAGCAAAGTTCTCTCAATTTTACACTCGGTCACCCAGCTTTATCTAGAGACAAGAGGAAACCTCATTCCATGTAATTCACTTACCCACAGCACTCAGAAGGGAAATCATTGCAATGTTGTTTGTGAGAAAGGTGAGAGGCGTGCTTTTCTAGCAGCAGCAAAGGACATGGTGGTGTCCCAGCATAATCACATCTCTGAAGCTATTAAGAGCCCCTAGGAGCAAAGAAGCGAAGCACCAGAGCATCCAAAACATACTTCCCAAAGGAGTACCTTTCCACTTTACCAGCTACATTCAGATCTTACTACCTAACAGTTCATAAAAAAAGAAAAGCATCTGCCTGTAGGAGAACACTTTTGTACTCTTAATTCAGCTGCAATTGGACAGAACTGAGGCTTGTGTCCTGCCCACTTCAGGTAAGGCTGCTATATCCTCCATGGAATGGGCAGAGAGAAAGTCTATTTGCAATTTGCAGACACTCCTCCCCAATTAAATTGTCAGTACCTGCTCCACATTTACTTACTTTTATTTGTTCTGAAATTAGTTCCCTAAATCCATCATTATTTCCTAAAGAAAAATAAATGTATTTCAGAATGGAAATAGAGGAGGCAGCATCTGAAAAATACTCTCCAATACCATTACTGGATAAGAATGATGTTAAATGTTATGTCTCCCTCCAAAAAAATAAATAGATGAATGCGTACAGAGGAAAGGGAAAGGCCTGAATCACACAAAAAGGCAAAGGTTTTTATTGCCTGCTCACATAGTGCTGAGCAATAAAACATATTACTTGCCAAATAATGCAAATGCCTCCTATAGCCTTATATGCATGTATGTGCAGCATTTTTAGGTTTCTGTGTAAACAGAACAATTTGTGATCACATTTCAAAAAGAACTCACTGCAGTGTGAGTGTGAATACATAGATATATGCACGAAGCACCATGCATAAGGAAATCAGACACATTCATTGTAAAAATTTGGAAAGCAACTCTACTATCACAGCCATACAGGCAAACGCTACAGCCCCTGTGAGACTATGCAGCTCAAGGGTCAAAGCAGTCCACAGAAAGGGAGGCAGTCACCACATTGGGACTTTGAGTTTGAGACACAGACTTTACAGAACAGCAATGGAGTGGAGGGTAAAAACTTTAAAAGCTCATCGGAACAGAAGAACAGTCCTGTGCAAAAAAAGACCCAACTAAAATAGAGAAAGTCTAAGATAACACAGAAGCTCAAGGAAGGGAAAGGAAGTAGAAGCAGAATAAGACCTCTGTCTATAAATACTTCCTTCATGCCTAAAAAAGTTGCTTTGCTTCTCCAACCCTTCCCATACAATGGGTAGCTATTCTATCTACCTGGAGTGGATTAATACTGCAGTAGCTGCCCAAATGCACACTCTTACCTCAATTTCAGGACCTACAATCAGATAAGTGCAAGCACAAAAAAAGCTGCCACAGAGCATTTAATGCAAATATATGGCGTAGTTTACCACACTCTGAGTCATTTCTGTGGATGGACTCCATAGCCAGCTCCACTAGATGTGAGAATTAAAAATACAAAAAGGTGCTTATTTGTACAGCCAAGCTAGGACATTTTCTTGTTCATGGTGCTTTTTGGGTTGCTAAGGTATCTCTCTGACTACAGAACTACAGTTATTCTGTGAGGCAGAGCCATGTGGATGTCACAGAGGACACAGATGTTTTGATCTCTTCAACTGAGATATTTTTAGTTTGTTTTGGTTTTCTATTTTATTGTAAAATAGAAACATTTTAGATTGAAAGGGCATGAAAAAGTCAAAAAATCATTAGTTTAGTTATACTGTTTGAAGGAGGGAAATGCAGCAAATAAACAAATGACAGATAGGAAACAGTGGGAATTAGCTTTAAAAACCCTACAACTTTCTAGATTCAGTTATCTGAGATATCTTTTGTTTATTTCAGTAGTTCATTTTGTGTCTGAACTGCTTCTTTTGTGCGAATAAAATCGTCACCTTGGGGATCTACTACTACAGATTTTTTGCAGAGTGAGTGGTATTTTCACAACACCTTAACATTAACCCAGTTCTGTTCCCCCCTGAAGTCAAGAAGTGGCATTTTATCATCAATGGCAATGAAAAGAAAATAAAGCTGATCTAGAGTGCTTCACTTTCCCACACATAATTTTCCTTTTCTGATGGTTTGTGCCTGTGTACGTGCATGTACCGAAGAGTTGCTTAGGAATCTGGGACACAAAATAAGATTGGTGGTTCAGGTCCATATCGAAAATAGATTTCAAGAAGAAAAAAAATACAGGAGTTGTACATAAACCAAAAAGAAATGAAGAATTTTTGTTCAGAACTACAGAAAGTATCTCTATATAAAAAGCTAAAGTAATAACAGTCTAATCCAAAAACAGACTAGTTGGGCATAACAGGATAAAATGAAACCAGAAGACATGTAGTCTGAATCAAGGCAGACTTACCTTCACTGAAATTTGTAAGTTAGCCTTTTTTTCACATGAGAGAATAAAACAAGTATAGTTCTGTCCAGTTTGACAGTTGCATCCAAAGAGAGTGGCACAGCATTTATTATCTGTAGTTACAATTCTGCATCACCAAACAACCCACTGCGGTGCGCAGGAGCCTCAGAGTTGCTTTAAACTGTGCCAACTGCTTGCAGAGGAGATACAATGTTCAGCAGCACAAAATAAAGGAATATTATGAATGATGGTAAATTCCTTATTTTATGTCTGAGAAAGCTGGCATGGAAAAGGGAAATGATGTGTCCAACAGATTACATTAGATCCCAGGTCCACAGTTCTTTTCTGCTCCCAGGAAAAGCAAAAGCAGGGCATTTGGTCCTGTCAGACTTGAATGGACAGACTGGTACTGGGGTACTTAGATTTTTAATTGCTGCATTCCTGTGCCTGACGTGGTGGAGAAGAGGTAAGGGACCGGATAAAGCAGTTTATAGGCTTGTGCCTGAGAGCAGCTTTGTTGCATTCCTGCTCCAATCCCCCACAGTTCTGCTTGTACAGGCAGCATTCCTGAGGGGGTGGTTACTTCTCACTGCAAGCTCTCATTAAGCTGCCCGAGCAGCACTGGGGGCGGTTGTAGGACAGCAAGTTGCACTTCTCATCAACATCGATGCGATGTGGGGTGAGGATAAGCCCCTGACTCTCTCACCACGTGGGTGTGGGGCAGCAGAGACCCAGCCCCACCAGCCTGAGAGGCTGTTCTGTGTCACAGCAGTGTCTGTGCATCCACAGCAGTAACCAAGCCAAGCCACAGCTTGGAAAAGTCCAAACTTTGAGAGCATCCTTCATTTGAAGGACAAACTATCATCAGCTTTGTGACTCCAAGGCCTTGTGCCAGAGTCATCTTACAGGCTGCATCACCGATGCTACTCCAGCTGGGGGTACCATGTGTGTGCGGTGTTGCAATGGACAGCTCTGCCAGCACTCAGTTTTTCTTCAGCTGCCTGAGGCTACAGGTGGTATGAAAATGGTATCTCAGTGGTATTTCAACTTATTCATTCCACAACTTCATGGAGAAAGGCAAATATAGTTTTTCCTTGGGACTGCCAACATGTTTGCTTTATCCTCCAACTGAAGCACAGCAAAGGCAGAGGCCTCTAGTTTTGCCCTGGACCAAACCTGCTGTAGCTTTTGCCTGGGGTCACTGAGGTACACTGGAAGTGCTGTATTTCAATTGCTTTCCTTTTTTTGGCATACTCGTGAGCATTATTACCACAAAGTTTTAAGACTCCTTTCACAAAGCTATTTTTGACTCCATGCGTGTGTGCATGCATGTGAAGGCACACAAACTTTAACTTAGAGCTGCTCATCCTTTCCCATTTCCTCCTCCCCACGGCATCTGTTTTTCCTCTTACCCAGGCAGGAAGATATTAATTTTTTGCTCTGCTAGTCAGAAGATTAGAAATATTAAGATGTATGCAGCATAACAGTGTTTATTTAGTTTGGTTTGCCTTTTTTTTTTTTTTATCTGAAGGCCAAAGAGAACTTAATTTAATTGGTGGGAAGATAAAATAGGGCTGCATTTACAAACAGGTTATCTTTCTGCTGTCAACTCATCTCGCCTGCTCTGTCAATTGGTTGAATTTAATTGTTCCAGGCCTCCTAGTTTTATTAAGCTCTTCCTGCCCCCTCATTCCTGATTACTCTGCTTCTGCATAATATATTCTCTTTGCAGGTGACTGCAGGACTGGAGGAAAGCCTTGAGTGCATGATTTAAAAAAAAGACATGTTAAGCAAAGCTAGAAAATCCCAGAGCCTAACACTCCCATGTACTAATATGTTACTTAGAAGGCATAACAGACTCTCCATCTGCAGCTACCATGTCTCGAGACTGGTTATTTTTCCAAGACCTGCATACAATTTTAAATGGTTGAGGGGCGAAGTGACAGGGTTTAAGGCTGCCTATTGCTGAACATGGCTAGATGACATGGACCACAGCGGTCCATTCTGCCTCTGACTCGTTGATGCCGTGGATAGAAAAGTGTCGGCAAGGCATTAGCAGTTGGTTTTCCAGGAAAAAAAAACCAAAACAAAACAAAAAAACCCCACGACCAAACAAAACACTCTGGCATGACTAAATGACAGCAGTGCCAAAAACTCTTGTTAGTCTAAATTCCCTTGAGTATTTGATATAATCTGCCCAGTGGACTGAATTCTGCCTCTTCTGTCCGTAGCAGAGCCATGGCAGTACAGAGCTGGGTGCGTGCAGTTTCATGGGTAGGTTTTGCAGCCTGGCCAGACCTCTCTGTTGCAGCAGCTATGCTCTAGCAGTATGTGAGCTGGCAAAGGCATGTCTAATTCAGGTACAGCTGTAGGAGCTACAGCCATATTTCGATTAAAATTAGATTAGCCTACCCTACGTTAGGTAGGCTACAGCCAACTCACATATGCTTCAGATAGCTATTTCCCCAGTCTCTCTTTAAGCCAGCACCACCACCATTACCAAGTTTGTCAGCACTTTTCAAAGAGTTTTCTACATTATTGATGACTGTGCCCACACTGTCCAAGGAGAGATGTAGCCTGGGCTGGCAAGTGACTACTTCAAGTCTTCAGAGGAAATAAAATAACTCAACAAAGGACTTTATAAGGCCTGGAGGGGCTTATACATACTGCTAAGATGAACTGATATTTTGAGCTGCATCCTAAATGTACTACAGTCACAACATAGAACAGAATAACAGCACACTGGGACTTCCTGTCCACTCTCCTCCCTGTATTTGCACTATCAATCTGCTTCTCAGTTCTTGTTTGGACACTGGAATACATTCATTATCACAATTACAGTTTAGGCTAAGCCTAATGTTAGGGGCTGATTTCACCACCCTGTGCTTCCGATCAGTACCACAGCTTGAAGCTTGAGCAGTTTTCATGCTCCTCCCTTTCTTCTATTGTTCCACCACTACCACAAAGACAACAGATGCTCACAAACAGGGCACTGTTCAACATTTAAGTAGGACTGGTGACTTAGAGACATGAAAGCTGAAAAAATCCTACGTGTTAGTGAATGTCAAATGTGATAGATAGAGGCTGAACTAGTCAAAGCAATTCTTAAGAGTTCAGCAATACTCTGCTTATGAGCATGCAGTATCTTGATCTCTGCCTCTCAAACAGAAATGAAGATGTATACAGTATGCCTTTCTTATCCACCTGACTCACCTTACCTGGGATTATTTACCACAAGAAATGTACCTGGAATCTGTCATGAGAGTTAAATGCTTCATCTTCCTTTTATCTTTTTCCTTCTCTTCCTAATTTAAATTAGACTAAATGGCATTAGTGGAGTCTTGCCCAGATTCCCCTGGTGATTCAGCCATGTTGTAAGCACAATGCAGAGACCAGTGAGTCAGCAGGAAATGAGAAGGAACAATTCACCCACCCTTTTTCTTACCATCCCTAATCCTCCTTTGCCCATGAAGAAGCTGCAGCTCTCTCAAGAAATCTAAGTGGCAGAGTTGTTCTCCCCATTGTCAAATAAGGAGATCAAATCCAGCTCAGAGGTTAAACAGGGGGTAAAGGAAGAACCATAGAAGTAGATACATCCCTCCAGAACATAGCTCCTTTTATCATGCAACTTCACATTTGTTGTAAAGAAGTTGCAGTGTAGAACTAAGAAAGAAAAAGTGATGATTTGTTTCCCTTCTAGAAACAGAAAAGACTTTGGAACATCATAGTTCAGAGGTACAGAAACCAGTTATCTCCTATTACAAGCACCATGATAGATAAACACCTTTCTCAACAGGTCAAACCACACACTAAACACAGAACATTTGCCTCCACAGTAGCAAGAGAAGTCAATCATAGTTTAGGTAGGGTAAGGGCAGGGAGAAAGGAGAAGTCTCATACTCTCAATCACAAGAAGTTTCAAGCATAGTCGCAAGATGTGTGAGCACTCACCCACCACAAATGGGAGGTACAGCACTACTCATGTCTCCCTCCATCTCTGTAATTGTACACCTCACCTATGCCAGTTGTCTAGGCTGCTATAGAGCCCTGAACCTCTGGTGGTTAGTCACTCTCCTGTAATTTTCTGCCTCTTTTTATTCATGGCCGGTATATACCCATTTGCTTTTGTGCCGACATTGTCTTTTAGCTTAAACAGCTCTTCTTCCTCCTTGACTTTTATCCCCTTGTTCATAGAGAAAAATCATATCCCTTCTCAGCCTTTGTTTTGTTAGACAGGTGGAACACTTCGTAGTGTCCTCACACATGACAGGTTCTACATTCTCCTGGACACCCCCCCAACCTTCTTCTTCTGTTCCTGCCATAGCTCAGCTAGACACATGACTGACTGGTGCTGAAGATGATGTTCCAGATAACACCTCGGCTAAGCCTCATACAATGATACTAGAAATTCCTTCTCTGTCTTTTCATCCTAAGATTGCATTTGCTTGTTTCTCACCTGCATCCCATGGGTGGCTCACAGTTACACTAGCTGATCACAGGATGACTAACACCTTGGTCCTTTCTCCCTATGGTTATTTCCAATTTATTAATTTATTTATTCTGGCACATAGAAGAAATTCTCATGTTAATCCCAAGAATGTAACCTTTCACTCTGCAGCATCTAATTTCATCCTGTTTCTATTATACCCAAGGTCACCCAATTCTTCCTTCATGATCTCACTTTTGTCTTGAAAGTCTGCAAGTTTTATCAGCTAATTTCATCAGCACGCTCCTTCTTTGCAATTTTATTCCTAATCCCTGTCTTCTCCAGACTTCAGCAGTAATTTCCCATGTGGTATCACCTTCCTAAAGTCCAAAATAAATTAGATTTGACATAGGTTTTTTTCTCTCTAAAAAGTTGGTTCTCTTTCTCAAGGAAAGTATCTGGTTAGTTTGAGGCAGTTCCACTTTGACAAACCTGCACTGTATTCATCCCCCTTACCTCTCTGTCTGTATTTGTTTTACCTTCAAAGCCTTATTTGTTTTATTTTTAAATGGGTTTATGCAGTTACAGACATCTGTGCACTGTTAAAAAGGAGGATAATAAAAAACCCCACCAAATAACCAAAAACAGGTCAAAAGAGTTTCAAAATGAATCAGGGTATATTTATCTTTTTTTTTCCTTTTTTTTTTTTTGTTTTGTTTATTGTTTATGTCTGCATCCTCTCAAATCTGAGAAATTCTTATTATGATTCAACCCAGATGAATAATTTCCCATTCCTCTCTAAATTATACTACACTGCTGTAAAACCTCAGGAGTTTCACAAAGGGGCCCTTAAGCAGATACACGTTGCTCATCAAGAGGGCTGATGGAGAGGCTCAGGTTTGAGTGGTGGGCATTTTTGGTTAGGAAAAGGCAGAGGGGGTTTGGTTATCTGCATACAGCAGGTATTTCCATCTCCTTTGAAACAGTGGGAATCCACATGCTTCATATGAGCCAGGAGCGTTTTCACACAAATAATGACTTGCATTAATAATGTTGTCAGCCTCCGAGTGCTGGTGGCCTCTTTCCAGGTGCTAGTGGCTGAATTCAAAAGGGCTGATTCACATAAAGCTTGGAAAACAAAAATAAAAATTAAGAGGCTTATCGGAAGCTTTACCAACCCTTTCCAGTAACCTCATTAAGTTAGCCAAAGGAAAGTGTTTAAAATCCTAGCCACCAGTGCAGACATGTATAATCAGCTGGACAACACAGGTGAACAGGCTCCAAAGACCAAGTCAGTGTAGCCTGATGGGGAGCAACAGGATGAAACAGCTTAGCCCTAAACTACTACTCCCATACGTTAATTAATTAAACAAACCCTAAATTCCAGGCAAGATCCAGTTGTGCCTCACCCACTGGTGAACATTCACTTCATGTGTTAGGCCATGCTCATCCGGGGAATGAGGATTGAAATGTAAACTTGCAGTGTACACTCCACACTCCTGTGTGTACTCTTCCCACACTGCCATCCCAAAGATCCCAAGGCATTCCTGGCCAGAAGAGGTGACTGATGAAAAATGATCCTGCTCACCTGCAAACAGCACCTACTTCTGCTTAATTTAATCCTGATTTTCTTTGGATTGTGTGATCATACTGTCTGTATGTAAGTCTCTTCTAATAGCCATTGAGTGAATTGGCAAGTTTCAATCCAGTTTGGCAGGGGAACACAAGTCTCAAAGATATTATTAAGCTCTAAACAGTTTTGTGCAAAAACCCAGGCAGGTTGAAGTTTAGTTTCACAGAGCTAGGGTTTACATTAGACATGCAGATCTCATCTGTCCTGAAAAGCTGAAGACATGGATGAATTTCATTTTTATATGAGAAAACAAAACAAAATTGAAATGATGGGAATAAAGATATATTTTTTGACCAAGTGTGAGCCTCTGAATGAACCTCAAGTAATTACTTCCACCCTTTCGTACCCATCTATAGGTATAGGTCTATGTTGGCTGCTATAGGACAGGGAAGATAGGAGCTACGTGACAGCCCCTAAATTTTTTCACAAGCCCTCATATAAAAAAATGCACTGGGTTATCCCAGATTTTGCTGTTGAGATACTGGAAGGAAAAGTGCTGAAGAAGTGGTAAAGTACCATAAATTTGGTCTCCAGACTACAGCCTTCACGACATGGACTTTTTTTTCTTGACCTGAAGTCTATTCTTACCTTTCAGCTTTAGTTTCTGTCCTCTACACAGCCGGGAGGTGCTTGAGAAACACTACTGAAAGAAAGAAATGTCCCTGTACCCATGCCGTGACTTATATGGCTAACTCCTGGAGTCAAATGAAAACAAATGGGCCTTGATTTACCAAAACACTACCCTGTGTTCTGCCAGTTCTTCTCAGCTTCATACAAACACATTGCTATTTCTACCTGCCCTTTTGGCTAAACAAGTATTGACAAAATCGCATTTAATTTCAGGAGCTAGTTAACATCTTGATAAAAAGAAAAGCTTTCTTAAAGAAATCACATCTGTATCCTGCCATGCTTACAGTAAATATCCTTGAGGTTTTTCTCTACTGAAATAGGGGAACACCAGCTGGAACACCTCTGACATTTCTAAATATTTGCTCACACTAGCATATACATTGCTTTAATGCTGGGGAAAAAGAATCAGAACAGTCCCTTAAGGCATGCTCATTTCTATTTGCATACAAGTAACAGTCCTAAGCTTTCCAGCACTTTTATGTTACTGTGGCTGCATCCACACAAAGGGTGGATGATAAAACAACATAAAATCACTTTTCTAAATGAACAATTAGAAATGGACACAAAATTTGCATAGAGATAGCAAGCTAGGGACAGATGAAACCCTTCTCCCCTTTGGCTTATCTTTGTATAGCAGGAAAATGAAAATTGGTGCTAATGCTTGTGCAATTCTATAGGCATAGGAAATGTATTACCAAAAAGACAAGTATCAGTGTTAATATTATGGAACATAAGATAAAAAACAACATTGTGGTTTCAGGTGTAGTAAAAAGCAAGAGGGTCAACGTAAGAACCAAAGTAGGGAGGCACTCATTGGAGAGAAGTCGGATCCTGTCTCTACCCTGACAATTTCCTTCCTTATCCAAAGTGATTGTTTCTGCCTCTCATTTGCATAAGCACTTTGCTCATTAACAGGCTGTAAAAGGAAAAATGAGATGGGGGTGGGGAGAAGGAATGGTGCACTGATACAATAAAAGGTTTTAGACCGGGGAAGCAAGAAGGTCACATCAAGACCAGGATGATAAGAGCTGAGGTCAGTGAAGGCCATGGCATCCCTTTGTCAAAGTCACTCAGAAAAAGGACATGGAACTGATTTTCATTCCTCACTCTTTTATATACACAACTATCTCTCCTCTCCACTTCTTCTTCCCTCTCCTGTTCCCTCCCACCATGGTCTCTCCATGCTGCTGGCTCTTTTAAGCCTGAGCTGTTTGGGCCAATTTTGCTCTCATCCCAGATGGTTTCCATGTGCTGAGTCCATTTTCATCTCCCGCAGCAGAAAATGAACCAGACTTCCATGTTTATTGGTATCTGTCCTTGAGGGACAAACCCACAGCTGGTGTAGAGTGAAGATGAGGATACACCCCAAAAACAGCCCCTGGGGGAGCCACAGTAGAGGCATTTCAGTCTGGAACAGACACTCTGTTGTGGTATGTGTTAAGATTTGCACTGGATTTGTGACAACTGTGGCAAGAGCACCCAAGGGGGTGAAAGATAACAGAAGCTTCTGCCTGATGCTGCAGGCAGGACACATGGACAGCTCACACTCTCAGCCAGTGGATATTGGCTCACGTCATTGGTTTGAGACAACATCTGGCTTCCTCACTCTTGCTCCTTCCCACTGGCTCTCTCCTATTACAAGGACAGTTTGCCGTTTACATGGCTTCAGCCCAGGAAATAACTCCATTTTCAGAGCTGGCCAGACTCAGACTGAACAGCAAGGAAGCAATAGAAGGAATGGAAAAAAAATAGAAATAAAGAGAGAAATATGATGAAGTACTCCATAGTGCTACAGATAATGAGGCTGAAGGGGACATTACATGACCAAAGTCCTTTTTGATGTCATAACCATTCTCACTGTACTTATCTGATCATGCTCTTAAGAAAACACCAGTGATGGAGACTGCTCCCTTCCTACATGATCTGCTCTAGGGAGTCTCTCCCCTTACCACTGGAGAATCTATCCCAGTGAATATCTCTCACTATTAAAATCTGCTAATTTTTGTCCTTATAAACAGAACACGAAGAAGTTGCAGCACAAACCCACAAACCTTCACTCTGTGCTGGAGAACCAAAGCCCGATAGTTATTGAACAATAAGATGAAAGAGTATCATCCTACTGTAGCCAGAGAATTACTTCATTTCTACACACCACATTATTATGCAAATAATCATCTTTGCTGTCATAAAACTTGATAGATCAGGACATAAAATTTAGGAGGTGATGAGTTTAGCATGTAAGTGCAGGTGTAGCTAGTGTTCCTGTGGTTTGCCTCCGCCACAGGAACTGTGGTCCTCATGCTTGCACAAGAGATTTTCAGCACTGCCCTGCAGCTTTCATTTTCAGGCAGTCTCTTTGTTTTGTTTTGCAAAGGGTCAGCAGCACACTATGCTCACAACAGCAGCCTTTAGACAGCCCATCACCACGGTGCTGCTGACGTTTCAGAGCAGTGTGCTTTAAAGCTAAGAAAGAATCTTTATGGGGTGTTAATAGTCCCACGCAGTTAACTTCCCCAGTGACCCAGGCAAGGTGTAGCAAATGAACTGAGTTGTTTTACTAGACACCACCAATTGTGATAGAGACAGTGCCTAAATCTTCAGAAGTGTTCGATTGGAGAGAAATCTTATTTGGCATGTAGTCAATAGCCCAGTGAAAGAATAGAACCTTGTCCAGCAACATCCCCAGAGGTAGCTGGCACATGTAACAGAGGCTGAGAATAATAATAAAAAAAAATCCCCTACTTGGCTTTTCAGAATGTTAATCAGGTTTACATTTCACCAAAGGAAAACAATACTTTCTGGTTTAGTCTATTTCCCAAGGCTGCTGAGACACCCAGAATCTGTCAACTAGCCACAGCAAATAAATTGAGAAGTGTGATGTTGCAGAGGGAGGATCTTGTTCTATGTTGGGCAGAAAAGCCACCATAAAAGCAATTAGACAAACTCTTCAAGTGGAGCTAAACAATACGGAGTATCTGTTCAGGGGGCTGAACAATGTCTGACATGGGTAGTCCATAAATTGTCGATCTCTGGAGACTAGAAATACATCACAAATAAATAATTTCTCTATATTTTTCTGTGTTTCATATGCTTCCTGGAAAATCCTAATACTGGTTACAGGCTTATTTATATGTGGTCTTTTTCCTGTTTTAAGATCTTTTATTTTAAGATGTCATGTTTCGAGTTTCTCCATTTCAGATCCTTAGTCGTGCCTAAATGAATGATCACTGTCATTCCTTGAAAAGAAGTTTCCTCACCAATCTCTGTTTTATTGATAGATTAGTTGTGGCTCAAAAATAATAGCATTACTTTCTTTTATGGCTTTCTCAAATACCTGGATCAAGGCACAACAACATACCCAGGGATATTCCCAGCTAGTAACAGCTTTAAAGTTTGTAGAGTTGGTACCAGATTCCAAAGAGCATTTTACACACATAAACACACACATAAACGCTTGCCTAGGCCATATCTCTCATTTCCCCTCGTGTCTTCCTCGCTCTCAGGTTTGAGGCTGGCTGCAGCCAACGTGCAGTGGAGATTTTCTCCAGATCTCTGATGCATCCCAGCTGTAGCCATGAGGAAGAGGTAGCTGGGTGCCTATGTCAGCAGAGAGCAGATTTGCAGTGAGCAAAACAGTTCCAACAGAGCTTATAGAGCCATGGAGGCATTTTACTAATCAATGGACTGGCTGTGCTACAGTGTTTCAACCTATAAAAAAAATCACCGTGAAAGCTTGGAATCAAAGAGAGAGGCCATGAACTAGCCACAACAGGGCTGTGTGCGTAGCAGCTGCAAAACAAGGGATGGAGAAGCTAGAGAGCACACCCAGAGGGAGAGCAGGCAGCAAAGCAACATGTGAAGGGAAAGATTGCTTTACCCTATACCTAAATATGGTGTGCCATCTTCTGAGTCTAAGGGCTAAAAATACAGGCATCGCTACAATCATGTACTTCCTGAGCAGTGTACAATATAAAAATGGAAGCAAGAGTGAAGGAATTTGAGGCAATTTCCTGGAATCCCTCAGGAGAAATTGAATTTAGCCTGGCTGACTTGCCCCCTGCTGAGAAAAAAATTATTCTTCACTCAGAATAATAATACTAATTATTATTATTATGACTGCTTACATAATAGCATTACCTTTCATTCACCACCAAAATCCAAAACTTGTCATGCTGCACATTTTATGTGCAGTGAAAACCATTTTCCCACGTCCATGAGACAAGACGGGATAGGGGAAAATTTACAGTGACTCCTAGTGCAAGAGAAGTAGTAAAGCCAGGTAAAGAAATCTCTTTGTCTGGTATCTCTTAGTTCAATTGAGATTGCAGAAGATCTGATTGTCTCTTCTTTCTGTTTGGCTGGGCAAACTCTGAGCCACATTGAAATATTTTCCACATCTTTACTCTCTGAACCATGAAGCTGAAGGAAATGCATAGGGGTATGGCAAGGCTTCAGTTTATCCCTCCCTTAATTCCACTCTACTGTTACCCTAAACCATGAAGTTGACAGTGATAGGTTTAGTTTTGGCCATATGTGAAGAGGACATAATGTGATACTGAAGATACAAATATCCACTAAGAAATGTAGTAGAGTGGTGCAAGTTACCAGGTTTATCTCTGTTATTTCTTTTTAGTAGGGGATGCAGTCCCCAGCTGGGACATAGGAACTGCTCCTTGGCCTTCCGCCCCCTCCAAATCCTGCACAGCCAAGGCTTTGTTTAAGCTGCCTGACTTTGCGCTAAAACAGATAAGGCTTGTACAGGAGCTGTGCTGCCTAAACTCTGAGTAACAGCTGGGAGCTGTTATATCTCTAACCCTCTGCGGCAGGTACATTAGAGAACTTCCTCTTGCCTATGAAACACCCGGACTTTCAGCCGAGCAGTTCTGAGTCTTTATGCTATGGATTTAGCAAAAAAAAAAAAAGTCTGTGGGAGCTTCCTATATTAACTGAGGCTGTTTGCTCACCAACAGTGTACGATGTGCATTACCCATGACAGACAGCAGGGCCTGAAGACACAGAGCTATAGGAATTGCTAACAGTCCAGACATTGAAAAGCATGCAGACCGTGAAGAAGCTAAAAAAAAATTTCCCACTGGTTCCATTTCTTTGCTCCCTGGGGGGGTCCTCTCCATTTTTAATTTGTGGTGTGCTTTGTTGCTGGTCAGAGGGCGCCACAAGGCATCCAAGACACTAATCTTTATAATAAAATACTTCCTTCTGGATACTGAAAGTGCCAGAAGTTTAAATAAAAAGAAAGCAAGACAGCAATCTCAGAATCAACTTGCAACTGATAAGAATAGAAAGGTCAAGTTTTTCTCAGTATAGCCAATATTTGCTTTCATATTCACATCTCATTGCCTCACATCAAAAATAAGAAGTGAAATAGTAGTGTCACAGATCAACATGCATTACCTACCATGAAAGAAGGTTCTGGAACGAGAGTCCAAGTCTGTGAGCCAAGACAATTGGGTTATCCAACTGCATCGGTCACTTACTCGTAAATCATCTCCCCAAGCCATGTCTTGAGTTTCCAAACTCTGAGATAGAGCCCGCAGTGCTTAGCTGTAGGAAACAGAACCAAGAGCTTCAGTTGGCTCCAGCATCCAACTCCATCAAGCACAGTCAAAACCTCAGTGGCCTTTACTAACCTTCTGGAAAGGTGTGGTTAAATGAAATTGGTAAACAAAGGAGATGGGAGGAGCAGAAAACTCGTTAAAGCATGAGTCCCTGCAGGCCCTAAGGAAGTGGCTCTGTGAATTATCTCCTTAATTTTGCCTAAGGCCTCCAATTTCAAAGGGAAACTACAGAGAGAAACTTTTCTGGAAGTCAGATCTAGAGCGGCCCAAATTAGAGATGCACTGCCTCCACCCATCTGCCACCTCTAAATGAAAATGTCAGCCTTAATTCATGAATGTTTTACAAATCCTTTGATGGAAAGACCTGCAAAGCAGCAGTTATTATCACAAGCATTCAGCACTGGTGTCAGGCATGTGGCTACCTTATGAGCATGGAGTGCTCTCCCCCATCCTCCCACCCTGGAAAGTTATAATGTATCTCTGGGGCAGGTTGATATTTGCACTTTGTGGACACCCAATAAATAATAATCCAAATATTTGCACACATGGAATATTTTGTGACATTATAGAGCTGACAGACTGTGATTATTCTAGAGTTGCTTTGTGCACAGAGCTCCCATTGGTTTCAAAGTAAGTGCGGAGTTCAGAGGCACTGCAGAGTAAGACCCGTGACATTTATGTTTATGAAATAGGAGAGACCTTATCATTTACTGTTTCTGTAGTCACAAAGCCAGAATAGCTGATGAGGGGCCTTTGCTGGTATCTTCATATAATCACAATGTACACAATGGAGGTGTCTTGGCAAGTAGTAAGCGAGCTAAGGAAAACAAAGGAAGATTAGCAAGGGGTACTGCAGGGCAGGAGGGGGGACACAGGCAAAGCATGTGGGGGGAGCCCTGGACTGGGGAGCCTGGGGGACCCCGGGGAGCAGTGGCAGCTGTGGCATGAAGAGCCCTGGCCTGGGAAATATTGGGGGGGCTGTAGGGAGGAGTGGGCACTGGAAGAGCTAGGTGCATAGCGCTGGATGGAAACAGCAGGACTGCTTTGTGGGGGGCACTGCCACAGCCAGCGCAGAAGCTAACAGAGCTCGTATGCCATCTGCTGCTACGCTATTAACTGCTATTAGTCACTGAGCTTCATGAGCATGAAATTCCCTTAGTTGCTGAAAAGGAAAGAGAAAAGCCTAGAATGTGGCTTAACTTTGATTAAGCACCAACAAATTTGGGACAATTTAAACAAGAGGGATTTCAGACATCTCATTGAAGCATGTTGCAAAATTCCTTCCTTGCCTGGGGGAGGTACACACACGGAGTACATACCATTATACTTCTCCTTTCACAGTACTTTTGTCAGCAAGATAAGAAGAAAGAATTTGCAAGTGGTTAGGGAAGGAGCTATGGATTTGCTAAATGGATTTGTATCCTGTTCCGTTAGAGTGATATGGTTCAGCACGTTCCAAAAAAAGATGGAAGTAGACAGTAGTATGAATAGAAACAGCTTTCTCAATTATGCTAGTTAAGATAAATGTTGGTAGTCTTATTAATAATCAGGAAGAAACATCCCACACCTTGTCATGGTATAATGCAATTAGAATTGATGTCTCCTTCTGTTCTGGTTTTGGCTGGGATAGAGTTAATTTTCTTCATAGTAGCTGATATGGGGCTGTGTTTTGGATTTGGGCTAAAAACTGTGTTAATAAAACAGAGATGTTTCTATTATTTCTGATCAGGTCACGTGCAGCATCTACGGCTTTTCTGCTTCTCACACCCAGGGGTGCACAAGAAGTTGGGAGGGAACAAAACTGGGACAGCTGACCCCAGCTGACCACAGGGATATTCCATACCATATGGCATCATGCTCGGTATATAAAGCTCGGGGAACAAGGAGGAAGGAGGAATGTTCAGAGGAGTGATGGTGTTTTTCTTTCCAAGTAACTATTACACATGATCGAGCCCTGCCTTCCTTGGGATGACTGAACCCCTGCTTGCCCATAGGAAGTGGTGAATGAATTCCTTGTTTAGCTTTGCTTTACCTATTAAATTGTCTTTATCTCAACCCACAATTTTTCTCACTTTTACCTTTTCAGTTCTCTTCCCCATCCCACCAAGGGAGAATGGACAAGCAGCTGTGTGGGGCTTAGTTGCCAGCTGGGATTAAACCACAACACCTTGCCCACAGCTTTGACTATTTGATGGGGTAGGACATAGGGCATCTTGTGACCACACAAGGAAGGGTTCAGCTCCCAGAACTGCCCTTAACACAAAGGCTACCTTAATGTATGGAAAGATTGTTGATTTTCTTCCTGTGAGCACTTGCCCTGGAAGCCAGACTTGCACTCCTACATTTGAGTGGGAAGGGAGACAGAATGTGAGAGCAGAGGCAACCAAATGTGACTGTCACCCAGCCACAACACATTGACACGGCTTGATTTAAACAGCAGGCTGGAGAACTAATACATTTGCAGATAAAGGCTGAAGGCACTGCTTTGAGAAAATTATAATTTCCTTCCTCATACAGAGGGAAAAGTGAAATGCATCTGCCAGATTATTAGCTGTGAATGACTTGCTCAATCTTACTGAGAACACAGTACATATAGCAAGATTTGGTCCCAACATGAGACCAGCCAACATCCAACAATCCTATGCATCTAGCAGAGTAGAATTGGATGGCAGCCACACCAGGCCAGCTGGGTGCTAGGCAGAAAAAACAGACTATTTTGTGGCCATGGGAATCATAGGGTATGGTTGGACTATGCAGTAAATCTGATCATGGGGCAACTGGATCAAAGGCTCTGCAGCCACGTCAGGCAACTGCTGAGCTGGTGTAAGTTCACTCTGTTAGAACAAATTTGTCTGAAGCATTTTGACAAGGTAAGTTTGCACTCAGCCTGTGCTCACCAGTCCTGTCCCATAAGAGACACGATGCTTCCCAGTCTCCTTGTGTCTCTCACACACACCATTCATGATTGGGCTCCCCTTGACTGGCAGTCAGGCACCCATGGTTTTTGGCATTGGGCAAGGTGACTGCAAATTCAGGCTTTCCCAATAAACTGCATCCTAACTGAGGCACTAAAGGAAGCTGTTGTCTCTTCAAGACCATACATTACAGCCATTGTTAGTCAGTCATTGTAAAGTGCTCTTAGAGCAGTGGCAGATGTCCTATTACACTGAGAGAAGTAAGACACCTGGGTTCGTTACCACCTAATTAGGTTCTCCATGTGATTAACTACTTGTGCTGCAGACAAAGAAGCAAACTACCCAAATGAATGCCAACAGAAGACAAGCTGGCATGGCAGCAGCAGGCACCTGACAGGCATAGGCAGATCTGTAACTCATCTGGCTTCCTGATGCAGAGTGAAGGATTTTTAGGAAAAGTTATAAAACTATAATCAGAAACTCTGATAGCATATGTTTGTCTGAGTCACAGTTAGATCCTTTGTGACTCCCACAAACCCTTGTCATCTCATAGAGAAAATCCATCTTGATACCTACCCTGGTGCATTTGGCTCTGCATAGCCCTCAGCATCTTCCAGGCACCTTAGCATCTCCTCCTCAGAGATACCTCCACCTCCTGAGGAGGGGAATCCTCTGTGCCTTTCTGTATTCCTCCCCTCAAAGACTATGCTGTCCCTCTGCATAAGACCAGTTTTGTGCCTTTGTCCTGTAAGAACAACTTCTCTTGGGGAATATTATCTTGAATATTCCTGTGATTTGTCTGTCTTCCTCTTTCCGCCTGCATTGCCTAAGCCCAACAAGGTAACAAAGCATGTCTCTGTAAAACTATCCCTCTTCACTGCGAGCTTCCCAGCCTGCTAGAGCTGAGGCTGCAGTATTCCTGTGGAAGCCTGAAGCCTGCAGGCTGGATTTCCTCTTAAGCACCTGATCCAGCCCAAACACAGATCCACATTCAAACTGTCTGAAGCCTCCAATCAATCAGTGAATTGCACTGAACGCCCTTAGGAAAAAAAGATCTTTGATGAGGCTTTGCTGCTAGCAACCAATCCAAATCCATTAGCTTTCACATCTGGAGTTCCAACGAACAATAAAAATGAGCTTGATGGCCTCAATCTTGTCCTCATTTTTCAGCATCACAATAACTTGGCTCCACTAAACACAATTCAGCATGATTGCCTGACTGTGCAGACATTGGGGATACCCAGAACCACTATAGCTGCCAGAGAAGAGGGTCAGGACAGAGGGTGCTTTGGCAAAACTCTGTGTGTGTGTGCGCATATGCATATTAGGGAAAGATAAGAAGAACTGGAATTGGAGAGGACGCTGCAGGGTAGGATCAGGAGTATTGGCAGAGCTTTATGATATAAATCCACTTGGTATTTTCCCAGTCACACATGCATATCTGTGCAGGAGTATCTACTTCTATGATGTGGTCCCTTTTTGCCCAATTTTCACCACTTTTTGAAGTGTAATTGTTAAATCCCTCTTGTAGACAGTGCTGCTGTCCCCTCATAAGCCCATCCAAGCCACATGTAAGCAATGGAGGGCCTTCCTTTGCTATTGGGCTGTAAGGAAGGAGAACTTCCTCTTCTTCTCAGGGTGCCTGCAGGGAGGGCCCAGCTGATTTCAGGTGATGTGAAATGCAAAGAGGTGTCGGCATAGCAGACAGAGGCTGGGGTAATTGTATGATTTGTGCTCATGATGAAAGCTGTTCTGATGCCAGCCTAGGACGTGTGCTTGGACTAGTCCCAGTGATGCAAAGAGCCCAGCATGGCCCTGCAGCTGCCAAGCCAGTTGCCTGGCAGATGGACAGAGCCTGTGATTTGGAGTACCAGATTTTAGATGCTTCTTCTGGTCATCCAGGAGCTTCCTATTCCACAAACAAGAAGTTAACAAGAAGTTATTCTGGTTTACTTCAGTTTCAGTTTCATTTCTGAAGTGATGTTGGTGTCAAAGCAAGGTGGAGAACCTGATGGCAGTCATTACATGAGGGACTCTAATCCTTCCACTTCTATGTGAGCAACCAGTCTGAACTTAGGATTTACCAGTTTAGTTCAGCTCTATTACCAATTACTTTGCCCTCTCCCTCTTGTGTGAAGAACAATTGGTAGTGGCAGTGGCTTTTCTCCTTCCCCTTTTTCTTTCACACTGCAGTTCAGGTCCCACTCTCTGAACCCACCTGTCTCTCCTTGCCTTTTACAAAGAACCCATGCTGAGACCTCTGTGTGAAGCCATCAACAGCATCTGCTAATGGGCAGCCTAATAGCCATTTAATGGGCCTAGTAAAGCTAATAGATTTGTAAAGAAAATATGAGCAACAATAACCAAAGAGGAGTGCTCTAAAGCATTCAAAACTGGCAGGGTCTTTCCCACTTGGACTCAAGTAGCTGAAGCAGTGCCTGAAGCCAGGCAGGAGCTTCACTGGCTTTCCAAAACTGCCACACATTCTGGGGAAGGAGACTTCATCCAAGAGTAACAGTGTCTGCCCCACCTGCAAGGTTGTATGAAGGATCTCCAAGCAGCTTCTAAAGGTCTCTGCCAGATAGTGCCAACTCTGAAGTGGAGTGAACAGGAGGTCAGCCTTCCCCAGAATGAGGAGCAGGTCACTGCTGGAGTCACTATTGTTAATATAGTTACAGTGCAGAGAAAGGTCTGCTAAGGCTTCATCCCACAGATTTCTCTTCTCCAAACACAGCAGAGTCTACCTGTCAGAAGCAGATGGATTTATTTGATCTTGACAGAATTTATACCTAAATCTTTTAATACTTATTTTCCTTATGTGTAGCCAAAAGTTTTATGAGACACACTAACCCCTGCTCAAGAAACAGACAATATATTTTGAAGGATATTGTATCTAGCTGACACATCATATAAATTCCCTTTGTCACCCTGGTGCCCACCTTTAGTTTTACAACCACTGTGGAGTGAACACCAGTCCATATCTCTCTGGAGCTCCTCTAAAGGCCCTTATCACTCTGCACATATGTTGCCTGAGGAGGATGCCCACGCCTGGGAATAAAAGCTGAGCTGAAACGAGTCAGGTTGTCATCAGATCATCTTGCTGTTTTGGTGTCAGAGGTAATGGTAGCACCAGGAAAGGATATGCATGATCCTGACAGACTTTTCCGCACCTCTGGAAGGTCTGTGGGGTCAGTGAGGGAGCCATGTTGTCATCTTGAGGGCAGCTGGCCCTGGTGCAGTGAGATGGGACTGCAGCACTGGGCTGTTCTTCAAGCTGTATATGCAGTGGCAGGAATTATGCTCCCACTCCACCAGCACATCCACTTGAAACATGCACCAGTGTTTACAAAAAATGTCAAGTACTCTCTTGATACAGCATTATGATATTAATCTCATACACAACCCAGATTCTCCACCTGCTCCCCTGTCCCAGCCCACTCCAGGGCCAGCTCTGTTTCACGATGGGACAGCAGAAAGGCAGATTGTGTTTCCCCCATATTTCCCCAGCCAGTAGCTCTCTGTCTTCACTCCGGGCAAGTCCAGCAGCACAATAGAGCAGTGTGCCTGGGGGTCAGTGTGGTCTTCTGCGCTCTGAGCCTGTAGGGACTAGGGGTGAGGGGTATGAGATAAGGATACCAACCCTCACAACAGAAGGGGGAAAAGCTTTTCTCCCCTCCTGTTCATTGTAACATAAAATTTCTGAAAGATAGGTAGGTCCTGACCTTACAAGATCAAATTGATTACCACATGGGGAATTATTGACAGGAGAGGACAAAGAACACCACTTTCCTGTGGCTGCATCCTATAAGCTCACCAAGTCTTTATCCAAGAAGTGCAAAAGCACAGCAGTGGTGTGACATGTGACAGTTTGGCCCATTACTTACAAAGAAGCACGCTGAGTGTGATTGCATTTCCTTTTGTAGCTGAATTTAGCAAAGTATAACTGTCCTCTGCTTAAAATAATGCTTCACTGTTTTAAGAGGTAAAAAGCATGTGTTTAGGTCTTGTTAACCTGGGATTTGGAGTTTCTTAGTGACTTCATCAGATTACTTAGACCTGATTGCGTCTTGGTAGTCCTGGAGGAGGAATTTTGAGTTGCCATTACAAGTACTAAACACGTTGGTCAGAGCAGATCTTACAGAGGGGAAGCACAAAAGAATGTTTGCACTGCAAGGACGCACAGCCCATGTGCCTGTGCTGCCCCGCCCTGAGCAGTAGCACAGCTCACTCTTGGCCTCAGGAAACCTCTGCTGTAGCCGGCCAGGGTGGTATGGAGACCTGGGGAGCAAGGAGCTGGCACACAGGGAGCCAGCCTTCAGCAACAAGGAGAAACACAGCACCAAGGGTGCCCTTTTCCTGTGGAGCACCAGAGACTACCTTTGCCTTGCCAATACCAGAAAGACAAACGGGATTCATAACTGTAGGAGCTCCCTGCAGCCAGGAGTTTGAATAATTCACTTCCCAGCAAAAGACATCAATCCTTTCTCCACAACCCCTTCTACCACCTCATAAGATATATGAGGGGAAGGCAGGAGGCATTTTTATTATTTTTAGTTAGTTTGTGGATGTTTAGTGTTCCACTCTATGGGCTATGTTCGGTCCTCACGTGTATGATATTCTCAAGACCTTTATCAGTTAACTATCCTTCCTTTAATTTTCCCCCTGTTCTTACCCTTACTTTTCCCTCTTTATAAATTACAACATTCAGGCCTTTGCTGGCGGTAGAGAGCACTACATTGTTCTGGAATAAAATGGACTTTATTCCATTATAATGACTCTGCTTCCAAAGGGGAGTAGTTATACTGGAATAAAAGTATTTTTTATGCACCAGTCTGGAGCATAATTCAATCATAAATTACATCAGAAAAAAATAAACCATAATAATAAAATGGCAGCTTGTGCATTGATTAAAGTGAAAACACTCTTCATTCTGGAATATTCCACGTATAAAGTGAAGTTAGTGTGCAATAAGCAAGGGTGTGATTTTTTATAGCACACTAACTACCCTTCATTCATTCCCTAATGGATACCCTGCCAGAAACGAGTGCCTTTAGGTGAGTCAGGTTTGAAAGTGGCATAAACTATTGTGCATTAATGTGCACTAGGAGTATTCATAAAGGAGTGTAGGGAAGTAACTAGTGAGGTGAAAATCCAGCACTAACTTCTCCCACAGCGGCACGCCCAGCAAAGTCCAGGCAGATCCAGGCTAGGACAACTCTAGTGGAATAATTCTTCACATTTTCTTGTGGTAGATTTTTCCAGGCCCAGTGGTCTGGATCTTGAAACAAGCTGTGGGACCTTGACGAGAGAGGAATTTGAATCTGTCCTGGTTTTAGGAATGGGGATATGCCACCAGGAAACGTGCACTGCCAAAAGTATCCCTTCTACTCTTGCGTTAGGATGTAGAATACATTTCAGATCCCTTCAAGCAGCTGACCAGCCAACTCAGTGAAGACAAGGCTTTGTATCTGTGCTGGTACCCCAGAAGGATCGAGCAGCCAACATCACACATGTACAGCCAGGGGCTATACTGAGGGCAGTTTCTGTTCACTTCTTTTGTTAGACATTAATGCAGCATTTGTACCCAACATCAGTTTGTATCAGTCAAGAGCTCTTGATCAGACTTCAATATACCCCATAAAGCAACCGTTTGCAGGGACCAAGGGAAGTGATCTCCTGGCTAGGAGGCTTCCCGGGGAATCTGTCATTCGCTTTGATTCTGCTTTATATTTTTCTTTGTGTGAATTTACAGACTAAGAGAGAGTTAAACAGCATTCACATTTACTAGTTTTACCTAAAGAATAGAAATATGCTATAAATGCTCCTCAACTGTTTTCTCCCACGATGTGCTAGACAATTATGTTAAGGTATACTCTGCAGTGATGTATGTGCCAATCTCAGCTCTGCCAGGGAGCCACTGCCTGTTGTCCCCACTGATGAGAAAGGATGGGTCTGAGTACAGTAAGAAATTTGGGGTGCTCCCAAGAATGGCACTGAGGCCCTTGACAACATCTGGATACAATTTGCTCACGGTTCAAGACTAATATGTCCTGCCATGTGGGAAACCTGAACATTCAAGATGTCCATATTTCATTACCTGAGAGCCGGCTTGCCCAGAACTAGCCCTGCCATTGCCCTTGTCTTGCAGCCTCCCTGCTCTGCCAGCCCAGGGCTCCCTGCACCAGCTCTGCATTTCTTGCTAAGAACGCTAAATCACTGCCGCACTGAGAGCTGGCCTCAGATATGCCTTCACCGGTAAAAAATATCCTCAAAGGCTCATTACTTAACACATTTTCACTAATGTGATGTTCAAGTATCACTCAATGCCTCATATAGGAAAATGATATTCCGACACTTTAGCTACTCATGGCTAAAACTAAGGTGCCTTGACAAAAACAGCAGATTCAGAAATATCACTGCCCCTACGTACGCGAAAAGGAACATTGCCTTTGAGATCACGTTAGTTACAACCCAAGTCGAACTTCCATGGACTTCAGGAATACGTAGACATCCACAGGTCTCTGAATCCACAGCAATCTGAATTTCAGACCATGGGTAACTCTTAAGAGTCCACTCATCCCTGCATTTTTGTCCTATGTGCTGAAAAGTAATTAAAGTTTAGCTAACTTCTTTGGCAGTGAACAGGGTCAGGAGAGCTCTCACAATCTCCCGCCAAAGCTCTGATGTCAGAATGGGGACATTTAATAAAAGGAACAAAATTAAGGTGGGAAGGAGAAGATGGTTAGCATGGTCAGCTACCAGACTGGACTCATGATCTTTAAAGCCTTTTTCAACTTAAATTGTTCTGTGATCTTCTCCCCTTCTGGCATGTGATTTCTAAGCCAGGGTGTGGAGAAAGGAGCATGTGGAAATGACAGAGGGCTCCAAAGGCAGAGGAGCCTGAGGCCATCAAATGACTTTCTTTGTGCTCAGATCAAGAGCTGATCCTAGCCCTGTGCATTGACACTCTCACTGCACTTCTCAGGCCCCTCACTGAAAGGTTAGGGTGAAGCAAAAAGCGAACACAGAATCAGAGTTGTGGATTATATCAACAATTACAATCTGGAGCATAATTAAATTATAAATTAAATTGGAGTTAAAAAACCCCAACCATAATAATAAAAGGGCGATTCGTGCGTTGATTAAAATGAAAACATGCAGTCATTAGCCTGTGTATAAATCTTGTTAGCTGCGAGCAGAGCTGTGTTTTGCCATTAACCTGGTGAGTGCCTGTGGGGAACTGGCACTTCTCTGGCTGTTTAAAGCATGGATGTGCATCAGGACAGCTGCTGCCCTCTGGGACCTCAGTGCTGGAGGTCAGGCAGGGGAGTGGTACATATTTACTGGTAATAAAAATCATTAACAGTATATGCTTTGCATTTCCCTTAAAGGCTTTCAGGGAGCTTTGAGGGTTGCTGAAAGCCCGATGGTCTTGGCCCCTGCCTCACATCCCTGGCAATTTTTTGCCCCCTCTGATCTGTGTTATGGGCAAGGCAGAGACCTCAAGCAGGCCTGATGCATCCTGAACCTCCTTCATGTTCCTTGTAAAAATGTCAGCATGCCTTCCTCCCACACAGTGCTGTATGTCCTTCCTCTCACATCTGTTTTGCCCCACTGGGCTCAGGAGCTTGTGTCTTCCCTGTACATTTTGAATAACCTTCCTGAGTAACCCTGTAGGGATGCATAAAGGCTCCTCCTTGCAGCCCCTTCTTTCTCCTGCATTTCATACCTCTCCTGAGCCAAGCACACTGTGTTCCCATATTATGAGAGAATAATTGCTTTTCCACAGCTCACATCCATGCTATTTTTTTTCTCTTTTGTTTTACAAACTCCTCTCCTAGAGAAATATGTCCCTGCGCGAGAGCATTAGATCGAATTTTTAGATCAAATTATCCTTCTGTTCTATAATACCATCCGTAATTACTCCCTGTAACTTTGCTTTTGCTGGTGATCGCAACCATCAGGCAATTTTCACACATCTCGCCAATAGAATTCAAGAACAAGCAAATATTAGAGTGAGTGTGAATTTATTTTTATTTATAAATTACTTAACATAGAAAAAAAAAGCGACAAGTTCTGAGCACTTAGCAAATTACTGACTTGAAATAGATTTTGCAAAATTTGCCTGAGTTGTTTTCTCCTGTGCCTTGCAAAAAGGAGGGGAGGCAGTGGGGGGGATGGGGGTGGGGCGCAGGGGGAAGGGCATATGTGCTTAGATACTGGAAAGACTGAAGAGGAGCTCAACAAGCCATGGCATATTTCACAGTGTAAAGATGCATACAAAAGTCTTGAGTTTTCAATGCAGTGAGATTTTTCGGTCCCTTGTACATTTGGGCACAGACTCAAGATACCTGCATGAGAAAGGGAAGCTTAGTATTTCACCTGTTCAGGTCTATCTGAACTGAATCTCCTTTAGCCTCTCAGCAGCTTCACCTGGGAGCTACTCAGTTACATCGCACTCTGGTTTGGTTTGGAAATGATTTTTCCCCAGATTTGTGTTGCTTGCTGCAAAATTTCAGCCAAAGATCTGGCCAACAGGGAGCTCAGCTCTGAATTAGCCCAAGTTCATTTGAAAGTGTAGCAGAAGAAAAAAAGAAAGATCCAATAAAAGAAGCCTGCTTTTGACTCTGGTTCAAAGTTCCAGAACTGAATCCAAAACCAAACTTTGCAGTTCAGACCCATCTGCCACAAGCCCTTGGCTCACAGGTGTAAGCCTGTAACCTGCTGCCAATGAGGGCACGTTTCATGAGGCTGGCAGTGGGAAGACTTGGCTGGCAGAAAGTATCAGTGTCTGCATTCTCCAGAGGCAACAAGCACCAGCTTGCTCATACAGAAAGTGGACATTGGGACCAGTAGGAAAGAATCAAGACCATCACAAAAGACTGCAGCACACAGGTTTTCTCATTTTGGCCAAGCTTTTCCAGGCCAAAAAGGGGAACAAGAGCCTGTCTTAAATAGGCTTCTCTTGATTCACCATTCAGCAGGTAATAATTCCCTTCAGCATGAATTATCAAGGCTAATCTTAGATTTGAACTGGGAAGTCACAGGGAAGTTGCAGGGAAGAGAGCTTTTGGCTAAGGGAAGGGTCCCAGTGGTGGACTTCATTCATGTTAAGAGTCAGAAAGACAGCATGCCTACTTATTTTTGGCAAGCCTTCTTTCAGCTACCAAGTTAAATAGCAGATCAGATAGTGGGATCTCTCATCTTGGAAGTTTTCAAGCTGAGGCTGATCTGATCTAATGCTGGTGATGGTCCCAGGGAAGTTGGATGACATGATATCCAGAGGGCCCTTCCCATCAGACTTTCTAGGACTTTTGTGGCACAGATATAGCCTCCTCAGTTTGGTTCTCTGTATAAATATAAGAGGCAAGACTGAGTCTGTATCATCCCTCAGAATTCCCCGTAACAAAGTGAATCATAGGCTCATAGGATAACTTGGGATGGACAAGATCATTGCAGGTCATTTGGTCCAACACACTGCTCAAAGTAGGGTCAGCTTAGATCACGGACAGTACAGCAGAGGGAGGAGAGATCACAGGCTATTTCCAAAGGCCCAGCAAAGGTCACCTGTATTCAGAAGGTTTACTTATATTGCAGGGAAGCCTGCCAAACCTGTAATTCTTGAAGTATCTCACACCTCCCCCTAAAATATTTTAGTATTCTGCAAATCAAAAGAGAGATTGAAATATCATTTACTTATTAGTTCACTTCTAGAGGAGCCCCCCATGGTAATCAGGCATTAAAAACAGCTGAAAGACATGCAGCAAGATATCAAGTCTCTCCTTCCATCCAGGAGTACAACCTTTGCAACTGTTACGGTTCAGATAGAAATTTTCCTTGAAGTCCTGTGGAAAGACAGACCCCAAAGTACCTTCAAGCAGGCTCTTTTGAGTGCTTCATTCTCCTTCCTATCTAATGCTTCCCTGTGTTTTTAATTTGGTCTCACTTCCCATGGGGAATGGCATCTTTCCCTGTTTTTCACACATCTTTGGTAGGTTACCATCACATTCATCTGCCAGCCCTGCAAGGCCAGGACACAGACTTATTGATACCTGTACAGCATCTAACCCAACTGGGCAGGAATCAGAGCCTTTCCCTTTGTATCATATCTGTAAGACACAACCTGCACCAATGAATGCACTGACCCTGTAACGCAGGGAAGTGTCATTTTGGAGATGAGAAAATGAAGCAGAAAGACAGGCAGCATAGCAGCACGCCAAAGTTCACACAGAAAGTCTGTGCCAGGCCTGGGAATTGCATCTTAATGTTCTCTCCTCTCCTTTTGGCACTGATAATAAATAAAAATAGTCATGAAATGTGCCCAGACACTAGGAAGACCATCACCTTAATTCAAATGATAGGAATAGCCAGCATCTGCATAATGGAGAATCAAAACATTGTATAATGGGGAGAACAAGATGTAGCTTTGATTTTAAAAGTAATTAAAATTTCCTACCTGAGTTTCTCTTGCTTAATGTACTTCCAAAAAAACATTTATCTGCTTGCAAATGCCTGACCCTAGGAGTGCAGGTTTCAATGCGATGGAAAGGCGTACATTGGCAGAACGACAGCAACTGAGCAGCATCTCATCTGGATCCAAAAATGTAAAGAAAAGGAAATACTCATTATTCTAGAGGCTCAAAGACAATTTCAATCCATTTTAACTCTAACAGGTCCCCCTGTGGCCTCTTAAAACCTACTGAATTGAAGCAAAGTAGTGTAAGCGGCAGAGTTTCATCTTCAAAGGTGCAGTGAAAATATCCAGGTTGACAAGAGGGCTCAGTTCAGGACGTTTTGCGGGGTTTTGCTGTGGACTTTTAACAATGCTCTTCCACAGCACCTTTTATCTGTGGATCTCACTGCGCTTTAAAGATATTGACTGATCTCTCACCTCATTGCTCCTGAGAGAGGTGTATTATTATCTCAATTTAATTAACAGGGAAACTGAGGCATAGCAAAAGGAAGTTATTTGCTTGGGTCTTTGCACCACGGTGGTGGAAGAGTTTGGATTGGAAACAAGCTCTCTGGGTGGTTTAGGTGTCCCTACTCATTTATTCCTGCCCTGCTTCTGCTTGCCTCTTCAATTGCAGTTCCCCCCAGTGCTGAGTTATCAGGAGCTCTAGGGGATCTGAGGGATGTGCTGAGCCAGGCAATGATCACAGCAAAACAAGCAGCAACCCTGCCTGCTCGTTAAGAGCAGTTCTGAGCATGTATAGGTAAGTCTCACTGGCCCAGTCAAGACCTCATAGCTCAAACAACCCTATTCCTAAGCTACTAGTCATAATTTGCAAAGGTATAAATTAAAAAGAAAGCAAAACCTCCTTCTTCCTCCCCTGTTACTGTAGCACTGATATGCAACTGCTCTTTCCAACATTTTCAACAACATTTCCAAGACCCAAAAGACGGGAAACTGTAGTTGTACTGGAAGCTCTTGGCATTCACTCTGCACCTATACAGAACTTCTTTCTTATCCCAGAGTCACACCTTTTTTTCAAGCTGCACGTGCTATTTTTCCACATACTTATATAGACATGCATAACAATGCAGAAATAAAGGGTTTTTATGTTTATAAGACTCTCCAGAAAACAGTAAGGAGAAGCCCTGAGAGAATTACCACTGTTACTGAAGCAAGGTCTTCTGCTCAGCATCCTTACATGGTTATTTAAATATTAGCTTTGCAAGCTGTAGTAAGATCAGTATATTGAAGTCCACATGTTTTCCTTGCTTTCTGAGGTAGCCCTGGCAGGAATCAGCAGTACTTCGGGCATGTTAAAACATATTTCCTCATGCTTGGTGCCCCACTTTTACAGAAATGATGGTTGCTAGTTCAGATCCAAGCAGTTCAGAGAGTTTTTTCTGATTGCACTTGAACGCATAGACGTGCGTGTTCATGGGAAAAAGGGAGTGGAAGGAACGTCCCCTCAATTTACCTTTATTCCATTCCTCTCCTCATAGCTTTCAAGTGTTATAACTATATTTAGGCTGACAAGAACAGACAGCAGAGCCTATACCGTGCTCACAGTGTGGGGGTTGGTAACGATTTGATGGTGTCCTTTTGAAGACAATCCCCATGTAGGGACTGGGCAGCTCTAGCAGAAGAGCTCTGGAGAAATTGGGTTTGAGCTGAGGGGAAGCAGAAAGTTTGGGGTAGGGAGAGTCTCTGACTGAAGTGGGTTGTCAAGTAGAACATTAGGGAGATAGTCACACAGTCCTAATAGAGTTTCTAACATAGATGTGATTCAGAGGACCAAAACCAGTATTTGCTTTATTTTGTTATAGGGGAGAAGCAGGTGCCCCCAGAAAGGAGTTCAGGACTCCTGAGGTAATGGAATAAATGTTTTCTAACTTACCAATAGCAGGCACAACCCAAAAGGTCATGTTTGAAAGATACAGAGGTATCTTTGCTTTTCTTCCTTAAGAGCAGCTAAACTCAAAGAGGCCTTGACCCTATTCCAGGGAACAAGAAGTCTCTTCTCTCTCTCACAGAGAGCTGCCTCCAAAGGTAATCCAAGTCCAGTTTCCTCACAGAGCTACAAGGGAGATGATGTCAGTGGACACTGGAGGCTCTAAGACGCTCTGGCTTCAGCTGCAAACTGTCACATCCTCCCTGTTGGTTAGGCTCAGTATTTGCTAAATGGAACGCATAGTCCCCATGCTGATCATAATTAATGGAGATGCTTTGGGTTTTTAAGTGGCAAGTGCCTGTTCTTTTGGCACAAGAGGACCTGAGTTATATCACTGGTTCTGCAATGAAGATGGAAGTCAACATGATGTACAGTATAGAGACAACTAAAAATTATTCCTATGACCGTGGATTCATTAAATTACTTAACGCCCTCACACAGAACTCTGAAGTTTAATAATGTTAATGGGGTACTTTGAGATCCATATACAGAAGAACTAAAGAAGGAAAATGATTATTATGTTCTCCCACTGTCATCTGCAGGTTTCAAAATATATTACAGTCCTTCACTAATTGTCACAATGCCCCCCTAAGTCAATATTATTAAAATAATTTTGTAAGTGCTGAGAGACCGATTCTGATCTCACTCTTACGGATTCAGTCACGACATCATATCCCAGACAGAAGGCTGTCTCTTGCATAACTCTCAAGGAGTTATGGCAACACTGCGCATTAGAAACTTCTACAGAAAATAAACTAGCTTTGACAACAAGGGACCAGATTAGAGAACTGTAACACTGCATCACATACATGGCAAGTCTGGTCCACCAGCTCCATTGCCTTTATGATACTTTACAGCATAGGTCCTGCCTCACAGAACTTTGGCAATTCTGGGCATAGTTCTGGGGTTCTTTCAGAAGTGGACTTGAAATATGACCCAGGGGCTCACACCTTAAAACAGAACTTCCTATTTACATCACTGTGCATGATAACAAAACCCAAACAGCTTGTTCAGAATTGCACAGTGGTATCAGTAAGTTGCTCAGAATGAAAGCTGGGTCCTCACCTTTGACCAGAGATAACCCTTCCCTCTCTGTGCTTTTGGACTGCTGACAGTGCATTAGACAAGTACATAGCTGTAGGCAGGGATAGGGAGTTAAGAATTTGATTTCTGAGAGTTATGAGAGATCCCTTGTCAAAATTTTCACCTCAGTGGGTAACCTACTTATTGGTTTCCATAAAAATGGGAGAAGAAAACAATCTTCATTTATATGTTGCTTTGAGATTCACAGATAAAACACATTTTCTAGAGCTCTGATGCTTTGTTAAAAAATTCACAACATCATTTTACCTTCTGCCCTTCATTCCACTAACCAAAATTCAGGGGTCTGTGGGTTGTTGCAGGGGAACCAGGAGCTGGAAAGAAGTCTTTCTTTTATGACATCTTATTTATTGGCAAAGAACGCATGGACTCATATTTTCTTCCAGGCGGGAGAAATCAAACAAGCCAGAGGGTTTCTTTGCTTACAGCATCAAACTCCAGGCTTTTCCTTAGGGTCAGGCTACCAGCTGCTTGAACAGGCTGTGCTTCAACTCCCTTCTTTCTCCATACTTGCACTGAAGTTTCATTCTCTCTCTCTTTCACAAGCATACACATCCTCCATATTTTTTCAGAGCCCATTTGAAGTTGCCTTTCCTGAGTGGCTAAAGTGCTTATATGACCTGTGGCTTGAATAGAAGCCTGCTATCGTTTCATAAGAGTTTAACCATTACTCTAGAGTGAAAAATGAAATTTAACTCAAGCTACAATATCATTGGTGATTCTCAAGCCCTAAAGCAGTGGCCAAAGCCACCCGTTACTCTGCTTCTCAGAGGCTATACCAAACAACATGAATTCTGCACTTCAGTTGCTGCGAGCCTTCTTAGGAGAATCTATTCACAGCAGTTCAAGTGTTTCTCTCTGTGGCTCTGCCAGATACCCAGGGAATTTTTCTGAGGTGCTCTGTACTGAGGTTTGTCTGCTAACTTGCAGGGCATGCCTTTCCTTCTAACAACACAACTAGTAAGTCAGTCATGGGGGGAAGAAGGATGCAGAAAAGAGGATAAGTTTGAAGTTGTTTAGGTTTCTTTAATGCAAGGTGACAAAGTACAACAGAAGCAGAGAGAGGCAAGATATGAGAATTTCAGAAGCAAGAGAAAAAAAATTATATTGAGGGTCTCTTATGACTTACTGGGACTTGACTCTACACCTAAGATTGTGAAGTCTAGAGAGAGCACCACAGGAGAAAAGGGGAGGAAAGACAAGCAGGTAAAGCTAATAAAAACAGGGAGATACATTTAGGAGATGTGGGAGAGGCATTGGGAGAAAAGGATAGGCGAAAGCAACATGAAAGAAACAGAATCTAAAAGGTGAGAGAAAAAAAAAAAAGGAAATGGAAGAAAAGATTTGGACCAAATAGGGACAAAATAAACCAGTCAAGAGAACAGGGAATAGGAAAAGAAGCAAGTAGGCTTTCACCCTAACAAGTAAAAATGTAGGATGCTGCTGCCCATAACTGAAGAAAAAAAAAAAAAAAAAAAAGGCAAGCAGCACCTTGTTTTGAGATGGATGTGAACTTAGCTATGGATTAGAATTGAGCCCTGGAATTATCAAGCTCCTCAGAGCTAGTGGTCAATTTTTAAGAAAGTGGCTGCACTGGTCCTTCTTGCAGTGCAATGAAGAATTGCTGTGTCGAAGAGCACCATCAAGTGGTGAAGGGGAAATGATATTAAAGCAGTCAAAAGGCTCTTTTTGGTGCAGTAAGCTCGCGTAACGGAAAACTACACAGATCAATTCATTTCTGTGTAGCATCCTTCTCACAGAGAGACCTACATCTCACTACAGAGATTAAAAGAAGAGAAAAAGGTCTACACAGCAAGCTGTGGCGTTGCACGTACAGTATATTAATGGGTCTTCTGATTGCGGGTGGAGAGGTGGGGGAAACAAGGTGGGAATGGCTCAGAGAGAAGGATCAGTTGACAGAGCAGGGGAGCACTGGCAGTAGAGAATGGAGAAGGAAAGAAAACTCAGAAGGTGGTGCCTGGGGTCAAGTGTGACAGCAAGGGGGAGGGAGCAGCAATCGCAGGGGTCATTGGCTGAAACCAATGTGATCACACATGTCACAGGTACTCGCAGAGGGCAAATCAGAAAAGCAATTCTGATCTGGGCACCTTACTGGGGAATTACCTCTCCACAGTACTAATCAGCCTCCCTTCAGGACTGCAGGTGCTGTGCCCAGCATGGCTTTGGGAAGAATCACATAAGGGATAATTCTGAATAGGTCAGAGTGTGACAAGTCAGTGATGATGGATTTTAACAAAGGAGTGCATGTGGCAAAAGCAGCTTGTGTGTGTGTCTGGGATGCTGGAGCATGAGCCTGACAAAGACATCAATAAGAAAATCGTGACTAATATAAATGTGAGATCTCAGTAAAAGTTGATTCTAGAAGAAGCACAATGACAATTGCCCCTCATCTGTCACTTTTCACTTGCAGACCTCAAAATACTGGGGGGGGGGGGGGGAAGAGCACA